>RYFJ01000734.1:600000-885057 GCA_003991445.1 Oryza meyeriana var. granulata | reverse complement strand
CTTGATGAGAGATGAATAATCAAATTTTTATCCTTGTTCAGTCGAATAGGTTTTATGCGAATGTTTTATCGGAAGGCTTAGCCGATAAGTTATCTCTTTACTAGATTAAAGCCGATCATTGTCTAGTTGATTATCTATTTTTGCCTATCGCTACATCTTAGTCAATCGGCTTCTAGCCCCAATGTACAGATATGCTTTTCGGCAGTGCGGTCTTATTTATTTGCTTATATCGATCATCGCTTCGTAGTCGACGTTACAAGTTACAATCGGCTAATTCGGCCTAGAGAAAGTCTGTATACGGCGGGTTGGCGCCACTACTGTATCAACTATTCTAATGATTCCTATCTCCTTTGTAATTGCGGTACAGATTGACTGAACGCCTATAAACCTCAAATTTAGACCTGACTGGAAGCTAAGCAGATCCCCCGGCCTTTGCACTCTCTCCTCACCCTCGCCACCGAACCAGCCCTCACTCAAGCTCGTTCCTCCAGCGCTGATCGGCTGATTTTCGGTGTCACACCTACCCCTAGCCGTTCCGAGCTGCTGGGGTGACCACAAGCCCATGCTAAATACCTCCCAGTCGCGCTAGCCCGACTCAGCTGATGGATCATGGCCTGACAGGTCCCGAGGTGGTCGACGTTCCTAGGAAACTCAGGGGAGCGTCATCAAGCACACATTTTTCAGGAACTTACAAGAGGCATCTTCCTGAGCACGCCGATTTTGTACAAATACACAGAAAGAACAGAATGAGTCTCTACATGATTTTATTCAAAAAGCTTCTCGGGAGCGCGAACAAGATCCCACATGATCAGAGACGAGGCCGTCACCTTCGCGCCTATTACCGCAAGGATAGAAGGACACCCCGGTCCCTCGCGAACATTACACTCGAAACCGACCATTATCTACTCCGGCTCTTTTGACATGGCAAATAAGTACTCAACTCGGCATGGAAGCGGATCGCACGAGGCCCGTGAGAAGGAGTCCTACAGAAAAAAACAAAGGACATACAAGCCTGACGCGCCATCTCAAAACAAGAGCGGCGGCCGCTATCGAAGTCGGACAACGAGGTGGGCAACTGAGCTACTTGTCGTGGCCCCAGCGAATAACGACTACCAGAAAAGTCTATGAGTAGCGGCCATTGCCCCTTCACCCCAGGGGCAAGTCACTAGCTGGCAGAAGATCTACATGGCTTAAGAAGTTGACCTCCGAGCAGGTTCATACGATCTGTGTCGACAAGGCTTGATGGAAGCAAGCTAGACTCAAGCCGGCCGACGATTATTCAAGATCCTATAGGATCGAGCATCAAACACATACTTGGCTACGGGCCGGCTCAGCAGTATGGTCCTAGCGGAAAAACAGAGCCTATCTGACGCGACGTCAACCGGTCTCTCCGGCGGACACTCCTAAGTTACTGCCGCTGGCTCAGAGATGGCATTACATTCAATCGCGCAGATCACCCACATTGGTCTCACACGCCGGGACGCGTATCCCTCATCCTGGTCCCATTGTCAAGAAGTTTAAGGGAAGAATTTGCTCAACACCGGAATGGAGCGCACTTTCAACATCTATTCACCACATTTACCCTGGATTAAGATCGAAGATTTCCTCGTTCAGAATCTCTGGCCGATGTACGGCCGCCCTTCCACAGACGATAATCTCACTGGCCTCGGCATCAACACCACTCGGCAGATACTATGCCGGTAACCTTCCGGCACGCGGATAACTTACCGCACAGAAAACATCTGCTTCGAGCATCGGCCGACTTCGAGACTGATACCACGCCATACCTATGACGGACTCGCCAGACTCATGCGGACCGCAACTATAATATAGGTGTCAACCCGAATAGCCAGGCCAGCACGCGAGTCTCTCCACTACGCAGCGATGTCAAGCAAGCCTCTCACCTGCCGACATGGAGAGTTGCGGAATGGCTACATCACAAGAGCAGCATCGGGCGCGAACAACATCCGGCAAAGCCGTCACAGCAGAAGTCGAGCAAGATCTAGTTCCGGCCAAGAAAGCAGCGAAGTCGAATAAGATTCGTCAGAACATAGGACACACAATGGTCCCCCTGGAAACGCCTTTCGACCCTACCAAGACTGCCTAGTCGGGACGAACTCGACCCCAAATAGGAGACGGCCGCTTTCGTCACTTCCGTCCAAGCAACAAGATATCGTTCAACGTGGAAAACGCGACATGCACAGGTTTACCAATGGGAGTTGTCGAGCACACGGCCTAACGATGAAGACATACGCCAACCAAGTCAAAACAACGCGCTGCCGCCGCATCGCTCAAAGGAGCCAAAAGGATGCTATCCGGGAGGAGATTTACAAAGGCTTCTCGCAGCCGGGTTCATCAAAAGAGGTCTATCAACACCGATTGGCATCGGCAACCCAGTATCTTAGCCAGCAAGAAAACGGAATTATAGCAATGTGCGATCAAGACTACAACCGATGCTCAAACAAGGCGTGCCCCAGGACCCGTTTGGCTTTACAAAAAATAGGACCAGTGGTGGACTCAACATGCAGGGTGCGACCTTCTCAGCTTTTCGTCGACTCTGTTTCTTACAATCTCTTGCGATTTCTTCTCTCGGATCCTGATACCACCAAATCAGCTTGAATAAAGCAGGAGGAGTCACTTAAAAGACATCTTTTATCTCGTTATATGCCAGCACACACAACATCTTTACTTTTATCCCTTAGCCTAGAGTTTTTCAATAGCCGTTTTCGAAAGCGTACTGCTACATCATCACATGCCTGTAACTACGTCGGTCAAGTCGTTTGCAACGCATGGAGCAACGTGAATCACGGGGCAATTTTCAGCGGTCGGTCTCTACACACTCAGGATCGGACAGCACAACGGAAGCCTACGATCCAGAAAACGACGTGTTATGTGATCAAGCAAAAAACGCACAGAGAGTCCATACCTAACAGACTCCCATCGCTGACACTGATCTACTTTTCTGAAGCAAATCCTTCATACAATTTCGACCTGTTAGATTTCAAGATGAAGTCTGAAAAACCCAGATGCAAAAATGTCACCTTCGGTGTGACTTCTACCATCCCGGCAAGACTCACTACCGGCATTTCATCGTCTCGCTATCTGGGAGGGGCATCGTAGGCAAACACCACTTGAGTAGCTAAGTCAACAGCAATAATGACATGGCTCCCCGCTAACTACACCAGCAAGGACGTCCAGAAGTTATAATGACAGGCTGCGAAGAATGGGCAGGCACTCACTGATTTATTCCCGACGGGTTGGGGCGAATGGGCAGTATGCCCTTTTTACGCAAATTGCTCTTGAAGAAAGCCGATAACGAGCTGATCAGCCACGGAAAACTCACACACAAGGAAGACGAAGATAACCCCAGCAAAGCCTTCGAAGACTTCATGAATTTCTCACACATCACTCCCGTGTTGGCGTCACCCATGCCCGAAGAACACTAAAGCTATATCAGGTCGTGCAACTACATCCAGGTATGCAGCAAAACAGAGGTGCAGGGCCGGTGTGCCGGGTGGATCGAGCGTCCGAACCGGGTCACATCCAAAAAATACAACGACCAGTTTTACTTGTCAGCCGAGGTCTTCGCCGATTCAAAACAAGATATCCGCAGTGTCCAAAAATTCTACTTTACGGCTTATCACTCATCAACCTCAGTGTCGAAAGCTGGTGCATTATTTTGAACAGCACATCAGAGTCACGGTGGTCACAATTTTTCCACTCGGCGGACGTCCTACACAACCGTAGGCCATCTAATGGCCGATCCGCATGCTAAATGGGCGCTCGCAAGTTGATGGCGTTCGACACTCACTTTCAGCCACTCGGACAGCAATCAAATCACAAGCTTTAGCCGACTTCGATTTGGCCGAGTGGACAGAAGTTCACCATTTACCTACATCAACAGGAAAAGCTAGAGTACTGGTACAATGTGACTTCGACGGTTCTCTAACGGAACGTCGGCGCGGGCTGGCGTCGTACTGACCGTCGCCCCACCAGCGAAAAACTCCAAGTATGTTTTACAGATCCCACTTCAACCCGCTTCTCCCAAAACAACGTCGCGAGTACAAAGAGGCACTTCACTATATGGTGAATTTGCCATTGCGACCCACCCCGCCCCCCCCCCCCACCCCCCCACTCGCCCCCCCCACCCCCACCGCACCCCACACCCCCGCCCCCACCCCCCCTCCACCAACCTCCCCCACCCCCCCCCCCACCCCCGCCCACCCCCACCGCCTCCTAAACCTCCCCTTTTGGATTGCTAAGTCCCGTCTATATACTCGGCATTCGCCGACTGTTGTGCGCGGGACTCTCAACTCGTGGTGAACCAAGTCATGAAGGGACTAGAATATCTCGACGACTTCACCATGGCGGCATACTGTCAGGAGGTCCACAAGCTGGAAAACAAGTCTCGATGGCTGGAGATAACACATGTCCTCACGACAATACACATGATGCTGTAGCACGAACTAGCAAACATGGGATCCAAGCAAGAAACCAGTCTCGACTAGAATCTTTGTCTGAGCAACTTATGGAGCCATTAGTGCAAGAAGAAACCGGCACGGAGCAGTCGGGAGGCGAACCTACCCCGGCTACAAACGAGGTGCTGCACATATGTCAAGACTGGCTGACTCCTGTTCTCAATTCCTTCTGGACGATGAACTCCCAGACGATCGCAGTCAGGCCGAGCAAGTCAAACGTCGAAGCTAGAGCTTCCTGCTAGTCGGAGAAGACTTGTACCGAAGAAGCGCATCCGATGTCCTCATGCGTTGTGTGTCACACCGAGGAGGCAAGCAGAATTCTGCAGTCAATTCACTCGGCATATGTGGACACACTACGCCGCACTTCAGGACGTTCAAGTCGAAAAGGCTTACCGGCAGAGATTTTTCCTAGCCAACAGGCAGTAACAGACGCTAAGGACATTGTTCGCACATGCGAAGGGTCGCGGCTGCACCAGTTCTACGCCACGAAAACAATCTCCCAGCCCAAAAACTCCAAACAATCCCTATCTCCTGGCCATTCGCAGTATGGGGCTTGACTGTCGGGCCTTTCAAGAAAGCACCAGGAGGGTTTTCCACAACATCTATTTGTCGCAATTGACAAGTTCACCAAGTGGATTGAGGCCAAACCCGTTGCAACAATAACAGCGGCGCGAGCAAATGACTTCATCATGAGTATACTATACCAATTCGGGGTCCCTAACCGCATCATTACCGATAACGGTACTCAGTTCACGGGCGGCGTATTCCAAGATTTCTGTGAAGATTTCGGCATCAAGATCTGCTACGCATTTGTGGCACACCCACGGAGCAACGGATAGGTTGAACGAGGCCAATGGTATGCGTCTTACAAAAAGCATAAAAAGCCAGGATATCGACCGACTACTAACCATATGCAAGGCCGCGTGGTTAAAGAACTCCATCTGTTCTCTGGTCTCTCAGAACACGGTTAGTCGGCAAACAGGGCAATCCCCTTTTTTCCTGGTCTACGATTGTGACCGAGGCTATGCTAGCCTACCGAGTTACAGTTCGGCTCTCCGCGAGTATTCAGGCTTACTCAGAAGACATCTCCAATCAATACCCGACTAGTTGAATTAGATCAGCTGGAAGAAGCAAGGGACATCGCAACAATTCAGTCGGCAAGGTATCTACAAAGCCTGCATCGCTACCACAATCGCAATGTCACGTGGGCCGCGCTTTTTGGTCGGGATCTCGTCTTAAGGAAAATACAAACCGACCAAAGACAGGCAAAAACTTATCCCCAAGTTTGGGGAGGGCGTTCATAATAGCCGAGGTCACGCGGCCAAGCGCCTACCGAATTGAAGACGAAGACGGTGCCCTTATCAGCAACTCATGGATATAGAACACAGCTACGTCCTTTCTATTTACCTGAGTTTTAACATTTTTCCATGTGTACAGTTCTCGACTCACTACGCCGCTTGTCCCAACCGAGTAGTGAGTCGGGGGCTGCATGTATCATATGTGCTTTGTCAATAATATACGAGCCTATGTTACTTAAGTTATGAAGTTTTACTACGACTCTATTACGTTTGCCCGAGTACATCTTCCTGGTGAACAATTTTTACTAAGTTCCTATAGACTAATTCGGCGTAGACCATATAGTCGGGTAAAACTAATGACAACTGAGTAACACTTAGGCTTGCGGCATTGCACATACATTTACACATGTACTTACCAACCACAAAAAAAATAAAAAAAAGTAAAAAAAGAAAAAAAAAAAAAAAAAAAAAAAAAAAAAAAAAAAAAAAAAAAAAAAAAAAAAACAATTAAAAAATAAAAAAAAAAAAAAAAAAAAAAAAAAAAAAAAAAAAAAAAAAGTTTCTACATACCGACTACAGAATATATTGCTCTTACAGACCCAGGTCTCAGGTGATTATCTCCGCAGTCGGCCTTGCCCTGGCTATCAGCTCCAGAGCCTCCTCAGGCGTTGTCTCCTCGACAAACCCCTCCCCGATGGCTTCAATGTCTGTCCTTGGGTAGATGGATTTGGTCATCGCCAGGGTCTGGGCCACGCCAGCAATAACACGCTCATCCGAGTACCTTTTCAGGGCACTCGGTGCATCTCCAAGGCGCGCCTCTACCTGGGGGATCCTGGTGCAGCTGGTTCACACGAGGCAAGGATCTATAAGGTCAAGGAGCCCTTTCACCGACTCGACGAGGGTCTCCCGCGACCACTGGACAAGTCTTATCTCCTCTCTGTAAGCCTCAAATTGGGCCTAGGAATTGACTCTTGCAACTGCCCGGGTTCATCGACGAGTAAACTCGTTAGGCAAAACAGCAGACGGAGCAATAAATGGATTGGTTAAAGTCACTGTCAGGGCATAGGCTTACTTTTATAGTTGGCCTTCCACTTGGCTGCGGCCTTCTCCAATTCGTTTTTTCGTCTTCGAAGCTTGGCGCGGCCTTCTTCAGATCGGGCCTTTTCTTGCTCGAGCTCGGCATTGGCCTTTGTCAGATTGGCCTCGCTTCTTTCAAGCTCGGCCCTGGCTCTCTCGGCCTCCTCCAGCCAGACTTTTTCCTCTGTTCGGGCCTCCAACTCGGCTTTGAGGGCTGCGCATCAAAATAGTCAAGTACTCAGCATGGCAGTTAGGATGCAACTGGGCAGTCGGGAGACAACATAGCTGGAGGAATCACAACAAGGGCTTGGTCAAGAAGGTTTATGCAGGGAACTTACCTCTGATCTTCTTGGCTTGGTCCCAATTTTCGGTCCTGAGCTGAGCAACGGCATCCCTCAGCCAAGTCTCCTGCCCTTCCAACGTGGTCTTTAGCTCCCGGAGCTGGTCCAATTCTTGGAGGTGAGGGGCGACCTCGGTCAGGACCTCGTTCATTTTCTCGGCGCGATCAACGAGTTTCTGAGAAAAGCAAGTCGGAGCAAAGTCAGTTGTCAGGACGCTACGCAAGGAAGACTATCAAAATTCTAGCACAACGAAGACGGTACCTGAATCCCCTGGGAGGCGGTAATCGTGGCCTGGAGCAAGTTCTCAAGCTCCTTTTTCGCCGCGGTCTCGTCGTGTTTGTACCTTTTCGTGGTCCCGTCGGGCGCCATCCACCGGAATGTCCTGGCGAATTTACGTGGTGGCGCCTCAATCCTAGGAAGGTTCGGCAATTCAGGCGGTGGCGACGGTGATGGCAACGAGAACGACCATGGCGGCGACGGAGTCCTGGCCCCCACCTCGGCGGCCCCTGCGGCCTCGGGGGCTGACTTGGGAGCTCCAACAAGGGCTTCAACAACAGGCGTTGGCTCGGGGGCTGGGTCGGCAGCTTCGGCAACCGCCCCTTGATCGGACGGTGCTGGCGGCTCTGCAGTCGGGACCATCTCGGTCTCCGCGACTGGGATGGCCTCTGGCTCGGCAGGTATGCTCGCGGCGCCGGCTCGCTGGGGCAGGTCAATTGATCAGACGGCCAGTGCGGTCTCCTTAAGATCGATGTCGACGCGTTTCCTGCATAACAAGTCAGACATCAAAACACTACTACAGCCGACAAGAATTCCAGAAGATCCAAAACAGCTCACCTCTTGGAGAACTTAAGTTTCCCACCGGGTGATCCAGGCCCCGGCGGCGCGCTGCGACCGGATGTCAAGCCAGTCGGCGCGGTAGTCGGCGGTGGTGTTCTCTCCTGAGTCGGCCTCGTTTGCGGTATGGCCAGCTCGGGTGCTTGGGTACTCGGCGGCGCTTGCCCTGACCACGTACTCAGTCGGCAACCACTAACGGCTCGACCAGGTTTGAGCTCAGCTCCCCTGGTCCCGGTCTGGGACTGATGGCCTGGGTGCGCGCCAGCTGTGTCCCTTATCCTTAGGCCTCCGCCGTGGCACTCGGCATCACGGCCCTTCTTGCCCCCGATACGTAACTGGTCTTTTCCCCGCCCTCTTCGAGTCGGGTTGGGCAACAGAAGGACTCCTCGGCCTCTTCTTTGACTTGGAGGCCGACAACGGGCGGAGTCATCGTCAAACTCCTCGCACCACTACAATGATTCAACAAAGTACATCACAACAATGCGGGCAATCATTGATACAAGTCCACAGGCTTCATTATAGAAAGAAAGACGAGGGTTACCTGGGGATGGGGCGATTGGTCTTAAGACACGATGCGGCATTTCTCATCTTCGGTCTCGACCACCCGCTGAGATAACCCGATAACAAGGTTTCGTCACTTCTGCTCGTTGGCCGATTCGTGGCTGACCCGGTCGAGGTCAATATCCATTTCCCAGGTAATCGCAGCCAAACGCGCCTCTCAGCATCAGTGGCTGGATGCGCCGAGTCAGAAAACGCCTGGCCACCCAAGGTTCGGTCAGGCCGGCTTTCTTGAAAGCTATCAATTTCGCCAACAAATTGATGCACTTGGCCCATCTCCTCACAAGGTTGGATCTTGATGACCAATTTGGTGAAACACTGGTAGCAAGCCGGTGAATGGACGCAAGAGGGTTGCTTTGATCTGAAACAATAAAATCACTCCTTGTGCAACCTTTCAAGAAGACTTCAGAGGAAGATTGATGTATGTCTTTTTCCTCTCGCTCCTCAACTGAAGACCAGCCCCTCAATCACTTGGATTGTTACTCTTGGAGGGCTGGGGTTTACACGTGGAACAAATACCACAGCTAAGAAGTTGAAGTGGGTTCCACACTAGAAAACACTCGCAGAGAGTCACGAATATCGGACGTTGAAGGATCGAGTTGGGATTCCAATTCACCAACTCATTCAACCGCACAATAGAAGTGAGGATGCGCCGGAAGAATGCAGAGAGGGAAGGCAGCAAACCCCGGTCGAAAAAAGAGGCAAATACCTCCCTACATTCGCTGATCGAGGATTGGAACCGACTCACCCTTAGCCGCCATCAAATGACTCCAATCCTCCTGGCTTTGCACACTTCAGTTGATTCAGTTTTTCCAGCGCTTCAGCTTCACCGCGCGCAACTCCGAAGTCGGCCAGCGTTTCCGACGCGACCCTAGAATCTAAAGCCTATCAACATGGTTGGGGGCAGAGAAGTTTTGGGGAATAATGATTGGTTGCTTGGAATAGACGAAGAAGATCGAAATCGCCCGAGTTCTATGTGAAAACACCTGCGAGCAGCAGCGAACCCTTAGCAAAGCGAAAGCGAATTTGGGCAACGGAGGCGGAGGACGAACGATTGGTTGCTCTGGGAAGATGAAGGTATTTTTTTCTCTCCCCCATCTTTTATAGAGGCCTGTGCCGACCCAACTAAATGGGCTTGGGCTACACAGTCGGCACTAGGCCACCAAGATAGAGTCGCCTTCTACAGTAGCACGCTCGATTAATGAGGCCGTTCCGGGCTGTGTTAAAATCGCAGTGCTGTGCTACCCAACAGGCAACCGATGAGGGTAAACAGACTCTATGCTTCATTGAGAGCCTTATTGCTAAACTATATATGTTTGGGTATCTGTTTTATCCACTAGGTCACTCGAGGATATATCTTACAAGGATCACAGCTGGTCTTCATTAAAATTGGGTGCATGTATCTTTTCGAGGACACACCACGCAATGAATTTATTTTCATACAGTGGATACTCGGCCTACATGCTTGGCCACTAGTTGCCATGCTAGCAACATTGATTCCGCCGACATGACAGGGTGAGAGTCTAACTTTCCGAGTAGTGCACTATCTCGGGAGAGACATAAATATCTTTTTCGGCTGACATGACGCTAAGGAGTCTAACTCTCGAGTGGAGACCACTCGGAAAACTATAACTCCCTATATCCGGCTAACATGAAGCTAAAGAGTCCTATATACGAGTGCTGCTACTCCGGCAAGATATAATCATATTCCGGTTGACACTGATACCAAAGAGTCTTATTCTTACTAGTTACAGTAGATCTACTCGGGAAAGACTACAAGGGTTAAAAACCTTTGACTTTTATGTTTAATGCCTTCACAATTAAGCAACAAAGTCGAGGCGTACACCTAATAGGTGCGTCTATTCGGTGCACACTATTTATACACCAACATGAAGCCCCTTCATAGGCCTCGTGCAGCTGACATGAAGCAGACTCGGGAAGAAGAAGCACTCAGACAAAGAGTACTCGGGAGCAATGCACTCGGGCAATCTTCACCGTGAGGAACGAGCACTCGGCATCAGCTATGACTTCAACTATGAAGAATTCTCGGGGCTACTGTGGAGGCCATGGGCCTGGTACCTCACACAAGATATGGGCCACTCGATACCAGGATTAGAGATGGCCGAGTCTTGTAGTTAGAGATATAGTAGCACCCGGTAGGCTTTGCCTTGTATAATAAGGATATACAGTCTTAGCCGAATAAGATCTATCCTAAGAAGGAAATCCCTTGGGCCATATCCGGCTGGGATTTCCTATCCTGTACCCCAGGCCCCCAGTATATAAGGGAGGCAGGGGTTGCCCCTTGAGCGGCAGAGAACAACACAGAAGATCATTGATCGACCCATAACCCCTCAGAGGAATAATAACATCACAACTGGACGTAAGTATTACCTCACATCTGGAGGCCTGAACCAGTATAAAATTTCTTTGCGTTCCTCTGCAATCCACTGAATTTCCCCTTGCCGAGTATCCTTATAGTTCTATTGCCAGTGTAAAACATCGACAAGTTGTCACCCGAAGAAAGTGCTTGAAGGAAAGAATTGAAGACCAACCAAACCCTTTTCTTTCTAGCTGCCCCAAATCTCGAGACGAGATTTCTGTAAGGGGGGTGGATTTGTAACGCCCTGAAAATCGTCTTAATTAAAAATTATCGTAGGTAATAGAAATATAAGAATACACTAGAAAATTTTTGTTTGAGAAAAGAGTTTGAATAAAATTTTGAAATTTTCAATATTAAAAACCCCAAGTTTAAATTTCAAAATAAATACTTAGATGCTTTTATATTCCAGGGGTTTGTTGGAGTATTTTAAGCGTTTGAGTATTTATAATAATAAATTCTTCGTGTTTTGTGGTGGCATTTACTTCTGGTAAATTCCCCGCGATTTAATAAACTCTCTGAAATTTTCTCGGATTTTTCAGAGCTATAGAATTAATTTTAATGCTATAAAGATCACTAAAGTAATTAAATAAATATAAATAAATTCCTTTTCCTTACCCCTGTTCGGGTCGTTCCTGAATCAGTCCTTTAAAGTCTCCCTGTTTATAGTGAACTCTGGCTCCCTTTTTCCTCTAGAGTTTGGTGTCGTTCCCAGATCCCTAAAGTTACCTCGAAAACCTAAATTCGGAGTTACCGGATTTATTTATTTTTGAAACCCTAGAACTCTTTTGGACTCTCAATCTAAGATCATTTGTATTCGAAATATCTATATTTCCCTTTGAGATAAATCCCAGATATTCCCTTAAACCCCTTTTCTGTCAAAATAAATCCAAATCCTCAATCGTCTGAGATTTCTCCAAATTCCGGTCCCAATAAAACACCCTCGTCAATTCCCTAATCTCGAAATATTTTATTCGGAATACTCCATTTCCCAATTCTCGGGAAAATCTCCTCTAGTTCCCTACCTGAAGAATAATCCGAAGTTTCCTAAATCCCAGATTCTGCAAAATACCCCTGAGTTTTCAATTTTCCAAATTTTGGAATCTTTCCAAAAAGCCCCTTCCTTTTCCTCCTTTTCTCCTTTTTTCCACATTTTTTCATTTTTTTCCCCATCTTTCTTTCTTTTCCTTTCTTCTTCCTTCCTCTTCCTTCCTTCTTCCTCTCGGGCTCCCTTGGCCGAGCTCCCCTGGCCGAGCCCCTCGGCCTGCGCCTCTCGCGCTGCCCCGGCCCAGCCTGCCACCGCCGAGCCCTGCCCCGGCCTGCCCGCCTCCTCGGCCTGCACCACCGCACGGCCTGCTGCTGCCCCGGCCCCGGCCCCTGTCCGCTGGACTCCGCGCGCCAGCTGCCGCGTTCCTCGGCCGCCACCGCCACCCGGGCTACGCCCTAGCTTCTCTCCTCCCTCCTTTAAATAGCGGCGCGCCTGCCCCTGCGCCCTAAAGCATCAGTCGCCTTGTGCGCCGCCTCGCCAGCCACCGTAGCGCCGCAAACGCCAGTCCGCCGTCGCCTCTGTACGTCGTCGCCACGCTAGCGCCGCCACCCCGTCGCACCGCCCCTCTGCTGCTCCCAGCACCGTTGCCCGTGCGCCGTCGCCATTCTCTGTGCCGCGCCGTCGCCTCAGTTCCCGTGCGCCACCGTCACTCCTGCTGTTGCCCCAGCGCCGCCGTCGTTCAGCCGCCACTGCTCCTGCAAGCCGTCGCCGGTCAGCATCCTCGTAGCCGCGCCCTCTCCTCCCTGGCCGTGTTGCCCCAACGGCGCCTCTCCTCGCGCCTCTGCCTCCTGCTCCTCATCGTTTTTTCGCCCGACGCCGGTCCTCGTCCGTACCCAATCTGCCGCCGCCACTCCTGCACAGCGCCGCCACCGCCCCTGCGCTTGCCACGCCACCGCCAGAGGTCGCCGTGGCCGTCGCTGGAGACCTCCAGCCGCCGTCGACGCCGTCGAGTCGCCCCGCCCCTCGCCGGTTCTCCGTTGCCGCCGCCGCGTCTGCCATCGCCATCTGCACCGAGCGAACCTCGCCGCCCTCCGCCGCTCCCATCCTCCACCACCCGCGCCGATGCCATGGTCAGAACAGGGAGACGATTCCCCAGCCCGGGCTGCCGACATGCGGGCCCCACCAGTGATACTCTTCTGTGAATGACTTGTGGGGCCCCAAAGCTTACAACCCTCAACCAATTTCAACTGTCCGATCCATTGGATCCGATTCTAACCGTAGGATCTCTATAATTCATCCGGATGTCATGTTAGCTCTAGCCGCTGAGTCGTCGTCCACCTCATCAGCCATCCATCACCCCATCCTATTCCTAAATCCATAAGCCAAGTTCACCGTACGCCTAGTCACTGACCATGGATCCCACATGTCAGCACTTATCCAAAATAATTATTCTAATCCGAAAATCCATAGAATATTCTCGAGAATATTCTTTTCCAATTCTTTTCGGATTTATTCTGAATTCAATATTCCAAAAGTCATATCTTTTCCGTCTGAACTCCGATTCGACCCGTTCTTCTTCCTAAATTCATCTAAAATTATAATCTACTTGTTTATGTATTTTTATGTATTGTTATGTGGAGTTTCTTAGAATTTATTATCGTTTTAGTGTAGTTACGTATATATTGCCGTTTCGGAAAATCGCGGAGTCTGCGGAAGAATTCAGAAGATTATTTGAAGACTTTTGCGATTGCAAGGTAAGTCACACGACAATCTCCTTGAGCATGTTGATCCTATTTGTGAAATCTATTTTGTTTTAACATTATTGCATGCAACGCTTTTGAACGTCATTATATGGGTATTTATTTATTACCCCAAAATCCATTGAGAATTATGGCCATTTTGATGTTGATATCTATATCTTGATACTCTGGGTAAATAATATTAACTAGCCATGTGTTTAATTATTTATCTAGCTAGATTATTTAGGAGTTGCTTAGCCATGCCTAGAAACTGTAGTGTCATTTTATGTGGGAAACTATTCATTTATTCTAATTAATTAATGATTAATGGTTATATTTTCACGACCGTGAGTCGTGGTTGATTAATTAACTATGTCAAATAAAACTTGACTGATGGTGGGTTGTGAGTACCAGGGTTGTGATTGTTGCTAGCGGTGCTCATGACAATTAAGGACCGGTTTGCGGACTACTTGTTGCGAAGCAACACTCGTACTAACCACAAGCCAGTATGGGTAATGGTGGGAACCAAAGTGTAGTACGTTCAATCGGGGTCTACCATGGTGTGTTGTGGCTGTGTCAATAAGACCACCATGGCTGCGTCAATAAGTCCATGTCTTGGGCGTTGGATCGTTTCCCTGTTGGGGGCCTGATCAGCTTCTGCTGGAAACTGATGGTTCAACGGGTGGCTCCCTTGTTGTTCGGATTACATGGAGGGTCCTATCACAATTCCTTTCCGAGGTATCATGGTGGTATTAAGGCGCACAGTGATGTGTTGTGGAGTTGTGTCTTTTGGGTAAATTGGTACACCTCTGGCCAGAGTAAAACTGTTCGAATAGCCGTGCCCACGGTTAAGGGCGGGCCTAGCAATGTTTTCTGTGATTAGTCCCACAATATTTAATAATGATGATAAATGATGGAATTTGATGACTTCTGTTTGGAGAGTTGTGGTTTGGGCCTGAACTGCGTTGTTCAGAGATTGGTTAAATGCTGATAATAATTAAGCTACACTGTTTTTAATGGTTTTAAAGTGTAAATGTTTTAAATGTTGTTTTAGGCAAATAAGCCATACTATGCCATTCCTTTGGTATCCTGTTGCATTACGTTGCATTTCCCTAGTGTGGCTTGTTGAGTACGGTGGGTGGTACTCAGTCTTGTATTATTGCAATCTTTAGAGTGAAGCCTTAGCGAGGAGAAGAAGTTGTTGTTTGGCTTATACCCCAGTTGAGCTGTCTGTGGCTTGAAGCTAAAGCTATGCTAGTTGTCGTTCTGCTGCTATTTCCTCTGTGTGAGGACTAAGTGCCTCTGTTGTAAGTATTTATCATTATTTCGATTTAGTTATGTTTATCAAATTGTCGGTTTGTGTACCTCGGCTGATTTCTGGACGAGGATTTATTGCACAAATTAACTTTGGAAATTCTGGTTAATTTCTGGGCGTGACAACTCGTCTGCGAGAATTTAGGGTGACGGATGAATGGATTGATGGATGGATTGCATTTCTGAGAAAATAGAAAATAAAAAGAAAAAGAAAAACGAACGATGAATGAAGAACAACATTTCAAAATTGAACGAAACGATAAACTCGACGTGGATTTTCGAAAATACACAAAAATAGAAACGGTTTTAAAATTTAGTGATTTTTAGGGCTATTACAGACCTACCCTCCTTAAAAGAATCTCGTCCCCGAGATTCATCAAACTGTTAAACAGGTGCGGGTACTCCTTTTCCAATTTAAATTCTCTTTCCCAAGTCGCTTCATCCTCTGTATGATTTTTCCACTGTACCCGGGAGAACTTAATACTTCTATTCCGTAACCTCCGTTCAGTCATCTTGAGAATTCCCTCAGGTTCTTCCTCATAAGTCAAGTCTGGTTGGAGTGTGATGCTTTGGCAATGGTACCTATTCTATTGATTTCCGCAAGCACTTCTTTAGTTGTGAAACATGAAAAATAGGATGAACTCCAGTTAATTCTTCAGGCAACTGCAGCTGATATGACACTTCTCCTCATCTTTTCAAGATCTGATATGATCCGATGTACCGAGGAGCTAACTTTCCTTTCATCTAAAACCTTTGTACTCCTTTAAGTGGACTCACTTTTAAATAAACAAAGTCTCCAGTTTTAAAACTCAAGTCTCTTCTTCGATTATCACTGTAACTCTTCTGTCTGGTTTGCGCAGCTTTAAGCTTCTCCTTGATAATTTTGATATGAGCTTTAGCGTCATGTGCAAGTTGTGGCCCTATCAACTGACCTTCTCCAGTTTCTATCCAATTAAGAAGAGTTCTGCATCTTCTACCTTACAGAGCTTCAAATGGTGACATTTCTAAGCTAGATTGATAGCTGTTATTACATGAAAACTGCGCAAATGGTAAACAAATATCCCAAGCTAATCCATAGACCAAAGCACATGCCCTTAACATATCTTCTAATATTTGATTCACTCGCTCCGTTTGTCCTCCAGTTTGTGGGTGATATGCTAAACTGAACCCTAATTTTGTACCCATCAACTCTTGAAAAGTCTTCCAGAATCTTGATACAAACTGTGATCCTCTATCAGATACTATTCTCTCTGGGACTCCATGCAAGATAACAATTCTTGTCAAATACAATTCAGCCAATTTATCTCCTCCATAAGTCTGCTTAACTGGTAAGAAATGTGCCACTTAAGTTAATCTATCAACTATAACCCAAATAGCATCATAGCCATTTTTAGTCTTCGGCAACCTTGTTATAAAATCCATTCCTATTTCATCCCACTTCCATTCAGGACAAGGTAATGGTTGCATTAATCCTGCAGGTCGCTGATGATCAGCCTTAACCTTCTGACACACTTCACACAGGTTCACATGTTCTGCAATTTCTCGCTTCATATTAGTCCACCAAAAGATTTTCTTCAGATCTTGATACATCTTTGTGCTTTCAGGATGAATTGAAAACAATGAATCATGTGCTTCCTATAGTATTAGATCCTTGATTTCTTTCTTATTAGGAACACATATCCTTCCTTGGAATTTCAAAACTCCATTACTATCTTTCATAAAACCTAGTGCCCTATTTTCCTGAAGATCTTTCTTAATCTTCTGGATTTGTGGATCTTCCTGTTGTGCCTTCTTTATCTCATCTTCTAAAGTTGGCTTTACTTCCATAGTACAAATACTGGATGGATCAATAAACTCTAACCTCAACTGGCAGATTTCCTTCAGTAATGGCTCTGAGCAATCTTGAACCATTGTATTACTGCAATATGCCTTTCGACTTAAGGCATCAGCTACCACATTTGCTTTCCCTGGATGATACTGAATATCCAAGTCGTAGTCCTTTATCAACTCTAACCATCTTCGCTGCCTTAAGTTCAAATCAGGTTGAGTGCATATATACTTCAAACTCTTATGATCTATGAATATTTCACACTTGTTTCCAATTAAATAGTGTCTCTAAATTTTCAGTGCATGCACAACTGCTGCTAACTCAAGATCATGTGTCGGATAATTCTGCTCATGTGGTCGTAATTGACGAGAGGCATAGGCTACCACTCTTCTTTCTTGCATCAAAACACAACCAATTCCTTGACGACTAGCATCACAATATACTTGAAAATCCTTCTTGTTGTCAGGCAAAGCTAACACTGGTGCGGTCGTCAGCCTTATTTTAAGTTCCTAGAAACTCTTCTCACATTTATCTGTCCATTCAAATGGCACATCTTTCTTCAAGAGGTTAGTGAGAGGTCTTGCTATCTTAGAAAAACCTTCGATAAAGCGCCGATAATATCCTGCCATTCCCAAGAAACTCTGGATATCCTTTACTGTTTGCGGTTGTTCCCATTCTGATACAGCCTTAACTTTCTCTGGGTCCACTTTCACTCCTTCTGCAGTAACGATATGGCCCAGAAATTGTACTTCCTTCATCCAGAACTCACACTTAGAGAACTTGGCATACAGCTTTTGTTCCCTTAATCTTTCTAAAACTAGCCTCAAATGTTCTTCATGTTCTTCTTCACTTGATGAATATATAAGGACATCATCTATAAAGACTACCACAAACTTGTCAAGGTAATCCATATAGGTCTTGTTCATCAATCCCATGAAAACTACAGGTGCATTGGTTACTCCAAATGGCATCACAGTAAACTCATATAACCCATATCTCATAATAAATGCAGTCTTCAGTATGTCCTCTTCTCTAACTCTCAACTGATGATATCCTGATCTCAGATCAATCTTCGAAAACACCTTAGCTCCCTTTAGTTGATAAAATAAATCATCAATTATTGGCAATGGATACTTGTTCTTGATAGTTGCTTCATTAAGCGCTCGATAATCCACACACATCCTCAATGTACCATCTTTCTTCTTGGCAAATAGCACTGGGGCAGCGCATTCTGATACACTTGGTCTTATGAAACCTTTCCCTTCCAACTCATTAATCTGCTTCTTTAACTCCTTTAACTCGGATGCAGCCATACGGTACATTGTCTTTGCAATGGGTTTGGTTCCTGGCTTCAGCTTGATGGAGAACTCTACTTCTCTTTCAGGTGGCATTCCTGGCAACTCTGTTGGAAATACATCTGGGAACTCATTAACTACTGGTACTTTCTCAACTCCTGCAACCATGGTGTTTAATGACTGTGGCAATGGTGGCAACAAGGGTCTCTTGGCTCTGAACTCTACTTTCTTCCCATCAGTACTAATCAAACTAATGATCTTATTCTCACAATCCATCTTTTCTTTATACTTATGCAACCAATCCATTCCCAATATAACATCCAATCCTTGCATTTCCAGTAGCATAAGGTCTGCTAAAAAGGTAACCCCTTCTATTTGAATTTCTATATTAAGACACTTAAACTGGGATTTCATGTCTAATCCAGAGGCATGGATCACATGGATATTATTTAAAGCTACTAGGCTCAAACCACACTTCTTAACCAAAACCAAAGAAATAAAAGAATGTGTAGCACCCGGATCGAATAAAACCAAAGCAGGCTCTGAGTTAACAAGAAACATACCAAGCATAATGTCTGTAGCTCCAGTGGCATCCTTGGCTGAAATATGATTGACCCTTCCCTGAATAGCTCTAGGGTTAGGTTGTCCTCATCCTGCAACAGCTCCAACTTGTCCTCTACGGTTTGGCATTACTCCTCCATGGTTTGGCACAACTCCTCCACGTCCTGCCACATTCTAATTCTGTGGCACAGCACGCGGCATGGCACTCTAGGCTCTTGCTCTGACTTGTGCAACATCCGTCGGAAAGTTTCTCCAGGGGCAGTTTGGACGGATGTGTCCCACCAGCTTGCAATGATAACATTCCTTTGGAAAATTACTTGCTGGATACTGATTTCCACCATGGTACTGTTGTCTCTGTGGCATTGGAGGCCTTGGCATCTGTGGTGGGAAACGCCGAGGTGGTACTGCTGGCATCATCATCCTTGGTCTTGGGGCACTTGAAAAAGGCTTCATCTGCTGCGGAGCCTTGCGCTTGCGGCTTTCCTCCAATTCTCTTTTCCTACGCTCAATCAACAGAACCTTGTTGAGTAATTCAGACATATCATTGTAGTCCACACCAGCAAGCTTGTACTTAATTGGTTCATCCAAGCCTTCGACAAACCACACCATCTTCTTCTTCTCTGTGTTTACATCATCAGGAGAATAGCGTGCAAGGCGCTGGAACTCATCATGATATTCTGCAATTGGCTTCCCATTCTGAGTGTGGTTTCTGAACTCCTTCATCTTGGTTGCAATCAGACCTTCTGGAATGTGCACCTTCCTGAACTCCTCTGAGAATTCCTTCTAATGAGAAGCATACAGAACCTTCTCTCAATCAATGCACTGAACTGTGTTCAACTTCCTCTCAACATCCATCAGCCAGTCATCTGCTACTAATGGTTCTAGGGCTGAAGAAAATGTCGGTGGCTTGGTCCTCTGAAAATCTACCCACCTGGATCCCATGGTTGATCCCTCAGCTATGGCGGCACCTGGTTGAGGCATCCTATTGATAATTTGCTCAAAAAGTCTGCTATAGTTCTGATCCATCATCTGCATCACCCTTGCAAGATCAATTGGATGTTCTAGTGGTTGCTCACCCGCACTGCCATTTCCATCTGTTCCTGACATCTTGTTCCTTTACTTAGGCCTATAACAGATTTTTCATTATAAAACGTTAGTTAATATGTAAAAAGGAAAGATTGAATAGACTTAGATGGGAATAGCATGAAATAAAGAAGCAACGAAATAACAGAGAAAGATAGACAGAATCATGTTTAGGGTTTTTCTTATAAAAATTGAGAAACACAATAGCACATCAAGTGCCACGTAACCCCAAAAGGTTACATGAAACAACGGGATGACCCTTTCGCAAATACAATACATGACTCCACGTTCTACCAGATGGACGAACCATCGGCTGACACAGGTCAATATACACTAGCGTCAACCCTAACTTAACGAAGCTATCGAACTTCAACGCTCCTCTCCAAAGCAACTTCACTTCCGAGTTCTTCAAATTGTGACTATTACACCCTGACCAACTAACTGAATCTTGAATAGGATGAGGAAAAGATCAACTAAAACTTTTCAAAATTAGATTAAGGAAAGAAGAAAGAAATAGACAGGAAAACAGATCAAGACGGAAGAGAGTCAATTAGAAGAATAACCCATTTTTGCAATTCTTTTCAAGTTTCAAAATAGATTTTCAAACACTTCCTAACCAACTTAGGTCAACCTACAGTCAAGCATGTGCTTTGATACCACTCCTGTGGGAACCGTTCAGAGGGGGTCCAAACATCCCACAATACACGTAACTGTCCAGGAAGTTCAGTTACGCATTGAATGATACAGAAACAGAATTTCGATTAATTATACAAACCGACAAGGTTCTAGTACAACCCAAATTCAACACACGCACACAACGGGCCTATGGCCGTACACGTACAACTAAAAGACGCAACTCTGCACCACAGGAACGGCCTGAGTGTAGAGTCAACCTAGAACTCGAAGCCTTCGTCTTCGTCCCAATCCAGAGGATCGACGGCTTCCTCGACTTCACCTGCAACTTCTTCCTGAACAGCTAGAGCCCAAAATATGCAAGACTGAGTACACAAGTACTCCGCAAACCATGCAGGGAAACATATAGTGATGCAGGATATAACAAAGGAGCGAACTGGTTTACCTCTAAACCTTATCAGTAGTTCACAAACATCCCAATTTATAAACAAATTTAATTTTAAAGGGTTTAATATTACATGTCATCTCACAATTTAAACCATTATCACAATTCTACTCATGCCATTACTCTGGATTCACCCATAGACATATCTCCATTAACCGGGAGCACGGTGTATTCGAATACCAAACGACTCTGCAGCGTCTACCCAGCTTTACCCGCACGATACCCACAACTAGCCAGGCTGAAGATAACAAAGTGTGGTACTGCCCCAAGCTCATCTCTGTTCTGCCTAGCAGGTTATAGGACAAGACGCCTGTTGGCCTCAACTTGGCCTTCGCGAGGGTGTGCACCAACCCGAGACTCGTCCACCCACTATTGCACGACTAGGAGGAACACGCAGTCCTCAAAGACTACAAAGGGTACCGTAGCACCCACACTCATATAAACAAATAATCTTACATCACTCAGTGGCCATTACACACGTTAAAGCCTAAAATGCCAATACACTGAATGGTTGCAGAAGTTCAATTCACTGGAGTAGTACACACTGGGTTCGAATACCTCGATCGTGCGGATGGGCGCTAACTATGTCACTTATACTGGCACAAGGGGGTTATGTCCTTAAAACTTTAAATATATCATATACTTCCAAAACTATCACATAAAATAACAATTTCATATAATATTCAACATGTTCATAATAAGCAGGATTAACCTAGAGTTATCAAAGATATAAAAATTAGGCTCAACTCAAGGCATGGCATTATATTTATAACAATATCAAATAAAAGGTGTTATCTATTTTGAAATACTTTAGAAAATTAATTCATGCATCCTATTTAAGTACTTCAAGGTAGTACTCTACCCAAAATATTACCTAGCTCCACATTGGGTTCAATTATTGTTCAAAGGTTGCATGACTTGCCTTCGGAATCGGCATAGTCGTACCAATCGTCTCCTTCTACGACTGTGTAGGCGTATGCGTCAGCTACAGACTCGGACTCCTTGATTGGATCTGCTGCGGCGGAATCTATCGATACACAAATAAAATAAATAAGCGAATAACTCCAAATAAATACCAAAAATTTAAAAAGTGTACAGAATATTAAAAGAGGAATTATGGAAGAAATTTGGGATTTTTCCGAAGTCGCGTCGAGCGGAAACCCTAGAACCAAAATTAGGGTTTCATCAACGGGTGTTCGGATCGCGACGAAACTGGCGCGGATGGATTCGAAATAATTCAAGGAGTCAGGAATAGGTCTCGGATTTTTGTTCTGGGGTCAAACGGTTACTGAACCAGTCAAACCAGGGAATAAAGGGTTTTCAGATTTATTTTTCTAAAGGAAATGGAAATTGGTCGGTTTTCCTCGGTTTCCTTCGATTAACAGGAGGCGGCGGCGGTTCGAGGGCGCCAGCAGCGAGGGAGGCCAAGGAGCGGTGAAGTGGGACCGGTTCCAGGCTCCTGGGGCTGAGGCGAATCCATTCCCCTAGGTCTACGAAGCTAACTCGGCGACGGCAGGGCTGGCGGCGGTGAGCAGATCGTGGCGGCGGCGGCGGTGCTCCGGTGAGCTGGCGGCGGGGCGCGGTGGCTGGGAGCTTCAGGGCGGCAAGGGGGAGCCAGAGATGGCGATGGCTTGGGCTGGGGAGAGCCGAGGCGGCGGCACGCCAGGCGGCAGGCGGCGGCCAGGGTAGGGGCGGCACAGCGTGGCGGCGCCGGCGAGGTTCCGGGGCGGAGCGGCAGGGGAAGGAGAGGGGTTCTACGAGGTGGAAGATGGGGAAGGTGATGATGACCTCAAATTTTGGAGATAGGAGGCGATGGCGACGAATTTTGGCGATGGATGCCAACGGCCGAGCTAGGACTTTGGTCCTGTTCGTCTCCGGCGACGGCAGACGGCGGCGCGAGGGTGGGGGCGGCTTCAAGGAGGTTGAAGGGGAGATGATGGCGTCTCTTTTGCTGTTGATGGCGGCCCAAGAGAGGCACTGTGGAGGGGGAACGACGGTGGAGACAGGAACGGTGATGGTGAAGGATGGATGCGACGTCGATGGCGGTGGCTAACTGAGGTCGGCTCTGTGATGAGCTTCAGCTGCGGCTCGGCTAGCTTGATGTCAAGCAGGAGGACGACGCGTGGGCGGTGATGCAGCAGCAAGCAACTGCGTGACGATGGCGAGAGAGAACGGCAAGGCAGCCGACAGAGCTGTGCTCTACCTCACGGCAGAGACGGTGGAGGGAGGATGGGCCGGCCTGGGCTGGCGGCCAGAGGGAAAATAAGAAAAATAAAAGAAAAACAGATCGGGTCGAGGAAAAGAAACGGGTTGATGACCCGAAAACGACGCAGACTGGTCTGTGAGAATTTAGGATGATGGATGAATGGATTAATGGATGGATTGCATTTCTGAGAAAATAGAAAATAAAAAGAAAAAGAACGATGAATGAAGAACGACATTTTAAAATTGAACGAAACGATAAACTCGACGTGGATTTTCGAAAATACA
This sequence comes from Oryza meyeriana var. granulata, assembly GCA_003991445.1. Taxonomy (NCBI): domain Eukaryota; kingdom Viridiplantae; phylum Streptophyta; class Magnoliopsida; order Poales; family Poaceae; genus Oryza; species Oryza meyeriana. The sequence continues at coordinate 861,718 of RYFJ01000734.1, read as the reverse complement.
CAAAAATAGAAACGGTTTTAAAATTTAGTGATTTTTAGGGCTGTTACATGTTCTGCCGTCGGCCGCCTCAGATTCCCGCCAGAACTCCATCCTCTCCGTCGCCCCTTTCGGTAAGCCTCTCCGCCGACAGTCGGCCGTGGATTTCCGTTGACCCACTCGGTCTTTTTCCCTCCTAATCCGTTCTACACCTTCGCCAGGTCCTCCCTCACCTTGTTCGCGCCTCCGTTGTCACTTTGAGCCGCCAGAACGCCGTTGCCATCAGCCACTCGAACCTCGCTGCCACCAAACCCCTCTGATCGTCGTCGTCCGCCGCTCTCCGTCGGTCGCCGCACCTCGATGAGCACTCAGTCGCATTCCTCACCTCCTCCGCCGCTCGCCACTGCCCTCCATCGCGCTGGATGGTCTTCGGCGGCAACCATCGGGCCACGTGCGCCGGCGGGGCTCGGTCCCGATTAGGTCTGAGCTGTCCGATCTGCCTCGGTAGATCGGGACTACTCATGTGTCTGTGTCCGCGGTCGCACGTGCGTGGATTGCATCCACCGTGCACCACCCTCTTCCACCACTGACCTGTGGGCCCCGTCTGTCGGTGCCGGTCCCCCGTGGTCCGCTGACGCATTAAATCCTTGTTAATGCACAATAAATCGTTTAATAATTGTTTTTGCATAAGAAAATCACAGTAAAACTTCTAAAATTCAAAACTAATTCATACGAGCTCCAATTAATTCCATTCAAATTTCATTAAATCCAGAAAAATACCAAGAATCCATTAAAAATACTTTTAGCCCATGTTTCAATGTCCACATGTACTATTTTTAATTGTTTGTGCGTTGTTTGCTATAGAAACCGATGTCGTCGACCCTCTAGTTTACTACGAAGTCGTTACCGAATTTGCTAAGCCGGAGCAAGGCAAGTCGCATTGTTTTCTCGATTATTTTGTACCCATTTATTGCAAACTATTTGTTTTAAATTAATAAACATGCATTGTTTCATTATTTCATGTGGGAAGGTTGACCTATATAAATGTAATTTTAATTGCTATGACATGTTTCCCTCCTGTATATCTTTGTAACTGGGTAATAATATGACTAGAGGCTATTGTTAGGATGTTTAGTCCTGCTTAGAAATCTTTAGCTCATATGGGGATTTAAATAGTTTAATTTACATTTATGTTTCGACTCAATGTCGGGAAATGGAACTTTGGATATGTTGATGTTAAATTACTAAAATTTGACATAAATGGTGGGCTATGGGTAGCCTGGCCGATATGGGGTGTCCAATTGGCGGGTGCAACCTCAGCATGGTGTGGATGGTTAGGGAGAGGTTATGTGAACGGTCCTGTCGCAGCCTCTCATGGGGTGTCATGGTGATACGCCAGTACACGGGGATATGTGTGGAGCTGTGTCTTGTGGGTACAGTTGTACACCTCTGATCAGAGTAAATCCATTTGAATAGCCGAGCCCGCGGTCATGGGCATCTTGGTCAAGACTCACCGTGATTAGTCTCACTATAATAAATTGACATGTAAATTTTGCTATAGTGTTAGGATGGATGGTTGAGCCTGGTTAACGTGGTGTAATGTTGATCGGTGAAGGATTAATATTGTTCAATGAATCAACCTTTTACTGTTTACGAACTACTATTGTTTGGAACTACTTTTTCACAAATAAACTTCTAGCCTATATTTGTCTCCCGTGCATTGTGCATATTTGCGGGTGTGACTTGTTGAGTATTGTGGGTGGTACTCAGTCTTGCTCCTTTTTTCCCTCTCAGTGGTGGAGTACCTGTCCGATGAGGATCAGCAAGAGGACTAGGCTGGCTCCGCCGTCAAGATGCCTATGAAACGGAAGCCTCCGCTTGGCTAGCTGTAAATAGGCTTTATTTATCTTTACCGCTGTATTTTTGTAAAACAATTTTATTCTGTTTGTAAGACGCACTCTGTATGGCAACTTAGTATTGTATACCCTGACTTTCCTGGATATGGATTTAATACATAGAAATGTTCAGAATTCTGGTTACGAATTTCTGGGTGTTACAGTATATTAGAGATAAGTTAGTTTCCTTATATGTAACAAACTTAAACTCCATTGTATACGGATTAGGCCCAATTGAGTCTAGTTTGATATAAGAGTTTGTATAGGCCACGGCAGGGGCTATTCCTGCAGTATAAATACAATTGCGGCCTAAGACAAAGGGTTTAACGCTTTCCCCTCTGATTATTCTACAATCTTTAGAGGTCGAGAGCCGTTACCGATGACTAGCTATATGTAATGACTCTAAACAAGAAGCCGTTGAGGTAGAGGGTCATATGTAACGGCTCTTCTTTATGGACCGTCACAGATAACTTATCATCACTAGCGAGTTTATTTTTTGGAGCTATTATAGATGATTTGTACTCATCTGTAACAGGTCTTCTCTTAGACCGATTAGAGATGACCTGCTCCCTTACTAACATGACTCCCGAGTCCACCCGTCTCGCTCTCTCGCCCTCTTTCCCTCCCCCCCCCCCCCAACCCTAGTGGGCAAGCACCATCACCTCCTCCCCGAGGTCGCCACCGCTTGAGAGCTTACTGTCCTTATCGATGGGGTGCCCGAATCCAACACTGCCGAGGACTGGAAGGCCAGATCTGAACTGTGCAGTCCTCGAGGTCGTCGCCGCCCTAGCTCATCGTCCTCAACACCGAGCGAACCTCGCCGGTTCTTCTCCACCGTCGGTGGCTCCATCGCCTTGTGGAGCTACCATTCCTCGACTCTTCCCTTGGCTTATTTGGATCCGGTGAGCCTTGAGCTCGAGGCCACCGGATCTAGCCACCTCGAGCTTGAGGCACGGTGACAATGGACACTACGGCGACAACGGGCATGCGACGGCGAAGTGCCTTCAGCCACGATGATAGGACCACGTCGATGGCAATGATGATGACGACGGTGACGCAGCCTCCTCCTCTTTACACTGAAGCCAGAAGACGCTGCCACCGCCCCCTCTTTTCTCCACCGACAGCCATCGCCTCCTTGAGCAGCGACGGCACCACAGCAGCGGTGTGACGGTGGCAGCATCGATCGACTATCGATTTTTTATTTTTGTTTTTTTGGTTTTTTTATCACTAACGCCTTATTTTCGAGACGTTACAGATGAGGCTCCACATCATTGACCACAAGTCTATAATGGTTAAGCCGTTACAAATGATATTTTTAAGTTATTAGAGATAGGAGTTCTGTACTACTGCCGGTCCCTGGCGATGGTGTCCATGATGCGGCTGATTTGGTAGGCCTTACGTCGGACGGCACGACGCCGGCGTGTGCGAGGATGTCGGTGATGCGGCGGCGGCTGTCGCCCGGCACCTTGAGCTCGAGCGTGGCGTTGAAGTAGCCGTGCTGGCTGAGGTCGGAGCAGTTGCATGCCGTGCCTGTGACACTAGCTCGCACGACAGCGACGGCTAATACTGGTTTAGCAGGTCACTGATCTGCCTCGTTGTCGTTGCGGTACTCTGGCCTCGCCGGGGTTGCCTTCGGGCCACAGGCCATGGATGCGGAAGTCCGCCACCACCGGGTTCCAGGTGGGCCGGATGCAGCACCCGGGCTTCTGGCTTGTTCACTTCATTGAAAAAAAAATCTTACCAAACTTTAGTAATGCTAAATATTAGCATTGTCAACTTTTGATAAGGTAGGATAATATTAGGTGGTATTTTGTTTGATGCCTTACAAAATTTTTGATAGAAGTTTTGAGAGTAGAAAGTTTTGAAATTACTAAAATTTGATAGGATTATGTTGTTAATGGTATGCTTAGCTTGTTACCTTACCAAATTTTAGTAATGCAAAATTTTAAAAGAGTTGAAAATAGCTACAAAATGAATAGGCCCTTCATGTCACAATAACTGCAAAATTCACCACTCTATATTTTTTAAACATAATATCTTATGCGAAAAAATAATGATATCCTTTTCCTCTCTACAATAAATTTGTTATAGAAATATCTTCATATTATTATAGTTATAATTATAATATGCACCAATGTGCTTCAAACATCTGTATTTTTTTTCCAAATAGTACTTCCATATTTTAATATGTGACGCTTAAGACAAGCTAATTAAGCTACTTTTGTCTAATTAGCTTGTTCTAAACGTTATATATTAAAATAGGAAGGTAGTATAAAACTACAAAATTAACAATTAAATGGTGTATTATAGACACAGTCAGTTGAGTGCCTGACCCAGATGGCCAGATCCAACAGGTCAAGTTTTCACTGTCACTTCTTGCTCTCAGGACGTCTGGGGACAACGAATCCGAGCAAGTGATGTAAATTAATAATGTAAGAATGGGACTGAAATTGGATGTTTTCTTCAATTGTCATTAGAATTAATGCGAGTAAAAAATGCTACTCTACTTGTTCTAACAGCCAAGCGGCAACAACATAAAGCCAGCTGAGATCAAAACTGCAGGGTTTTTATATAAAGATGAAAACCGCAGCAATTGATATCATATGGTCAGTTGTGTTTAGAGAACTTTTATATATAATACTGGTAATTGGCATGTACTATGGACCATTAACCCTTCTTAAGATAAGGGTGGCAACTTGCAGGTACTTAGAGTACACTAATGGAAAATAATATGTACGTTCTCTAAATACAATACTCCATCTTTTATATATTATAAGACGTCTTGATTTTTTTAAGCCAACCTTTTTAAAGTTTGATTAAGTTTATAAAAAAAGTAAGCAATATTTTCAACATTAAATAATTATACTATCAAAATACAATAATGGATTTAATAAAATTAATTTGGTATTGTAATCCTTGCTCCATGGCACCCTGTGCCGCAGTCTGTACCAAACTGGTTTTCCTTACTCTAATAAAATCGACCGGTGTCGTTTCACCGGTCTGGTAAAAAAATTAGTGTCATAGATATTGCTACGTTTTTCTATAAGCTTGATTAAACTTGAAGAAATTTAATCTAAAAAAGTTAAAACATCTTACAATATGAAACAGAGTATATATATGTTTAAATATGTGTACTGAGCACATCACCAAAGTTCTAAACAAGGGAAAGAAACCGTGTACTACCTGTCAGAGCAGACATGTTTCATGTTTGTTCAGACATCCAGCCCGCTACTTCTGCACTAAATGACTACTTAAAGAGGTTGTTAAGAGCATGATAAGATTAGCATGTGAAGGAGTTAACCAAATTCTTATAGTATCCAAGCATAAAGGTGCATGGCCACAGTGTTCTGTACTCTGAATCTAAACCCCTCCGATTCCATGAATAGGCCAATAGGGTATGCATGACAGATATATTCATTAATAGTTCATGCAAATTGGCAAACCTGCTTAATAAACCTTAAAATAATACAGCATTGGCCTAATGCCAGCTCTCCGGTTTGAATCGATCCATAGCAGGAGCTTCTAACTCTGAAGTTTGTAGTTTAGATGACAATTCCCCGTCGCTTTCAGACTAGCAAGGAGAGGTGCCAAAGGTCCACTAAGATCTTAGTACTACATACTGATCGCTTTCCAAGTAATTAGGCCTGTTTTTTCATTAAATGATCCAGCAGAGCAGCAACAGTAGTGCCAGAGTGATCATCGTGCTAACTACTACTACTTATGATCTGCCGCCACATTTTCTTCAGCTCCAGCTCTTGTTCCTACTATATTATCCTTAACCTGTTATTGTTGCTGCTACTGCTGCTAGGTTAGGTTAGGTCTTATGTCTATATCTTCTCACATTATCAAGAGTCCTTTTCAAGGTAAACTCCTGGTGTACATTCCAGAGAATGAGTTGAACCAAACCATCATTGGTTCATTCTGTAAGTGAATTTTGGTTCTGAAATAACAGGCCCTAAATGCGAAGACGAGGAGACAGTGAGTTCTTGATCCTGTAGGAAGCAGACTTTGATTTACCTCTCATTGCAGACTAACAACATTGTATCTGCAATGGTAAATGATAAGCCTGTCAACTGCCTGTTTCAACACAGCGAACTTGCTTATCTGATTAATATCTTGCAGAATTCATGGCATTGCCGGTACATTCTTTGTTCGACCTCATCAGATACCATGGCTGCTGGCCTTGGCTTTATTGCTGTATCAATTATTAGCAACTCTGACGAATTGCACACTTGTTTGATACTAGTATAGTACCTGCTTGTATGACTGTATCTCCATTAACTGATCAGTTTCAGTCAATTCTTGGAGCCGTATCAAGTTGCTAGCCCAATAAAAACTTCAGACACTCCTGTCACTGACTAGCTGGGCCTGCCACTCTGAAAACCAGTTTCAGACCTGTTGGATCGCTGGAATTATTCCACCTAAGAGAAGTGCCTGGAATTATTCCACCTAAGAGAAGTGCCTGAGTTGCCTTCCGGCCATTGTCTAGCCCATTAATTAAAACTAAATTTATAGCGATTAAGAGAAAAACGGAGCAATGTGCTGTATCGATCATACATTCTTAAATAAATCTGACACTGGTAGTTGATGACTTGGTCCTCCCTTTCACTGGTTCGATATCACTGAATGAATGTTACTACCGATTTGAGTCAAAAATTATCTATCGGTATCTATTCTTCACTAGTTGTCTGAAATAAGAGTTCATGCACAAAGAAGACATTTTTCTTCTGAATTTCGATATCAGATTAAAACAATCTGAAACAGGCAGGCGGCTTCAGGGCGATAGAAACCCTAGCCATCGCGACTTCTCTTCCTCCTCCTAGCTGCCGTCGCCGTGGCCCATAAGACTTTTTTTCTTCTCCAGGGTGAAAACTTGGACTTGTTCGACAATGCCAAAGTTTCTTGGTCATTTCCTTGATGAAGGTGCTGTCTTAGAAACATATCTGGATAAAAATCCTGAACTAACCTTTGGGTTGGTTAGGGTGGCATCGACCGGCAAACAACCATTCCTTCTTGACAACGTTGTGATGGAGAGTATCTCATAGTGTGTTCTAGTCTAGATTGTATGAGAGTAAGTTGTTGCAAGACAACGCGATATGTTCTTTACTCTTTGGGATGTGTACACCCATGATAGATGTGGCTGTCAGATGCAATTTCATTTCTTAATAAATTATCCATTATCTTAAAAATTAGCCAAGCTAATAAACTTCAATCCAGGCAGCGCGGAGAAGCCCATCATTTCATCAAATTATCAAATCAATTGACTTGCCGGCGCGACAAATTCTCATCTTGACCCTTTCTCTTTCAGTGCATTTAAGCTCTTGCCTACCCAGTGTTGAAGTTTTTGCGCCAGATGTGTCGTGTGGGCTCCGGTGATACTGTCCGTTCCTGTAGTCGAGGAGGCTCAGCTCACAACTAAAGAGCAATTTGTTCTTCTTAAGGGCCGGTTCGATTCAGTTTGTCGTGCTGGCTTATAAACTACATATAAAATGAGAAATATTATTAGCACATAATTAATTAAGTATTAACTATTACAAATTGAAATATAGATCTATTTGATTTTTTAAGATACTTTTATATAGAAATTTTTTAAAAAACACACCGTTTTACATTTTAAAAAAGTGTTAATGAAAACCGAGATAAAAGTCAAAAGCTATAAGTTAAATCGAACGCCTCCTAACTCACACACACACTCACACTAGCTGGAGTATTAACTTGATTTATTCTTGGACCACCCAGTAGTCCGAAAATTGGAAAAAAAAATTCCCCAAACAAACCCATTTCTAGTTCATTTTTCGTTGGGATTTTTTTTCCTTGTACATACTGTAGACAGGACACGTACGGCATTGACATTTTTTGTCATATTTCTAGAAGCATCATCTGCCCAAACCTAGCAAGGTTTGACTTTGCTCAAGTGCAACCAATTTATTGATCATGGAGACGCCATGCTCGCCCGGGATGGGCCTGGGCCCGATCGCTCGGGGAGGCTGCAAAGGCTTGGGGGAGTTATTGTTGCGTGGGCCCATGTGTCATAGTCCCCACGCCCCAGCACGGCCCAGCCATGGATGGGAGACACATCGCCTGAGGAGAAAAAAGAAGAAATAACTCGTCCATGGCGTCGCTGGCCCCCACGCGCAGCGAAGAATGAAGGGGGAATTGGCCGGGGAGACGCGTCATGGCATGGGCCGACCACGATGTGCCTCACCCGCGTATAAAGACGAAGGCGAGGCACTTATCTATGTTTGTCGGTCCTGGGAATAAAAGTTTAGAGAAACTTGTGTGCCGACCTCGGACGTTCTGTCTCCTTCAAGCATGGGGGCTTGTTTAGTTAAAATCTGTACAATAATATTTATTTTTTGTTTTTAAATATATAATGTTGTTTATTTTTAATATGATGTTTGATTATTTATTATTTAAAAATGTAAAATGGGTATGAAAAATATAACTACACAAGTTATGCCTCAAATATATTTAATTATAAAATAAGTCACAACAAAATAAAAAATATTTACATATTTTTAAAATAAAACAAATAATCAAATATTATATCTAAAAATCAATTTAAAGTCGTATATATAAAGACGGAGGTAGTACTTAGTAGTATTTAGACCATGGGATTGCGCAAGGCATAACAAATGTTTCAGTTGCAGTAACAGGAATAACGTCTAAATTAACATGTGTGTCTTAAGATGGTCTGGCCATTTGGAAAGGTTTCTGCTAAGGGTGTTTCGCTTTTGTCGTGGTGTGCATCGTATATGTACCGCTTGTGCGTGCCAAGGAAGCTAGTATAATGTTAAAAGTCTATGGAAAAATGCATCCAAAAGAACGGGAGATGCGTGCATAGACGGCCTAGATATCTTCAAGTGACGCTTGCTGTTTGCACACAAAAAAGGTCATGCTGTTATGTGTTTTGTCCGAATAAATAGGGGGCGGCTTACAAATGAGCAGTTATGCAGGTGCATCACTGCGTGCATCACTGCGTCATGCATCGGCATGGTTATTACTCCGTTCGTCTTAAAATAAAAAATATAATACTAAATATAATATATTATATTACTAAAAATCTAGATAATGAATAAAGAGTTAGTATTAGAATAGCTTCGGCCATCTTTTCTCTCTCTTTTCTATCTAGCTTGTCAAACAGGTATGGATCAGAAGTATCTACTTGCGTTTTCTCTTCTTCCTTCGGTCACCATGGTAAAAAAAAACCTGTCACAAATACTACTCCAGTTGCATACCCAAAAAATAGTTATACTTAGGGACAGAGAGTATATGAAATTCAAGTAAAAAAATCTACTGAAATAATTCTTAAAGATCTATTTTAAAGTTTAAAAAGCTGAGCTAAACATACTCTAAATTAAGTTTAGGCAAATATGGCGTCCTATTTTTTAGTCGATTTTTTGTCAATTTTTTCTCTATGTGATTTCTATTTCTTATCTGTAAGTGTGTTTCTATCTCTACTAACTATTCTTCCAATAGGTAATCAATTACTTTTAATCCTAATTCTTCTATACAGTGTGTATTAGAGAAATTACTCCCTCCGTTTATTTTTTAATAGATAACTCTATTGACTATTCATCTTATTAAAAAATTTATGTAAGTATAGTTTATTTTGTTATGACTTGTTTTATCATTAAAGAAACTCTAGGTATGACTTATATTTCCACATATTTATACTAATTTTTTGGACGAGTAATCAAACATTATATCAAAAGTCAATAACGTTATCTATTTAAAAAACAGAAGGAATACGTTAAAACATACCATGTAAGTTTTAGAATTTACGGTGTAAATATAGGTAATTTATAGTGTAAAAATGATCTGACAGTTTTTTATGAAAGATATGACGTTATAAATATAGCTATATCTAATTAGAGGCCACCGGGAGTTATAATTAACTAGTCACGATCATCCACCGTCGAATCGTACTTTGAGATCCGTGCTAATCTTGGACTGATCGACGCTGACTCTTGTTGACCATTCCGTTAAATCTGCACTCGAGTCGATCGGTGTCAACCGATCAAATCCAAATTAATCTTGGCTATCATACCATCAGTACCAGCAGAAAGGACGGCTCTGAATTCATGGCTTTCTGTTGGACTATTAACGTCGACGAGACCATCACCTTGACTTAAGTTGAATTCACGCATCAGCCTGACAGGCTTATCTGTAACCTGCCGTTGGTTAATCGCCATCAGATTATGTCATCCTATCCGGTTTTTGAAACTTTAATATACTAGTTTAATTCGATCTCGGCCGCCGTGAGAACCCTAGATCATCAGCTTTCCATTGTTTCGGCGGCCGGCATTTTTCTACTCAGTTTCAGGCTTTCAAGTTTCAGTTATACTATTTGTCTGAACAAGCCCTGTGTGGTTTGCTGCTGCACTGTTGGGGATTAATTAATTTGGAGCGTAATTAATATATGAGCCTTAATTTTCTCTGATAGTACACGCATGGTTGAGATATTTTTCGAGGGATTAATTAATATGCGATGTTATATTAAGCACCAATCGAGTATTAAACAGTTTAATTTGAATCGTACGTTACCATCCATCAATTTTTAATTTGGATTTGGTTATACTTAATTTTCTTCTGTTAATGTAATGACTGACATATCTAGGTTGAACAGTGCACAGTACTACTCACAAAGAAATTAAAAGGGTCTTGGCTGTGACTGAATTTTAGCGCATGTGTCTAATTTTGTTAAGCTAGATTTTGTTGAACAGTGCACAGTACTACACGCTGTTTTTTCCCACTACTTCCACCAACTTCTTTTTTTTATTTCCCGCGCGCACGCTTCCCAAAACGATCAACAGTGCGTTTTTTTGAAAAAATTTTTATATGAAAGTAGCTTAAAAAAGCAAATAGATCTATTTTTCAAGTTTTTAATAGTAAATACTTAATTAATCACGCGCTAATGACGTTTTTTATTTTACGTACGGCTTAAATAAGCTGGTAGTTAAGCCCGAATGAACAGGGCCACTCTTTCCTTTTCATGGAGACTAAAGTAGTATCACTCTAGTCACTAGTATTATCGTTGGAAGTACTATATATGTAAACTTAGTACTCCGTGTTTATTACTCCCATCGTTAAATATTTTCTCCATTATAAATTACTTATCATTCTAGTTTTATCCTATCAATCATTTAGATCTTTTACCATTAATTTCTAGCAATTCATATAGTTTAACAATATGCGAATTATGAAAAATTTTACAGCAGCTTGACTAGCTGAAGCTTATGAGCCACAACTAAAACAAGACATGTCATTAACGTATGATTAAATAAGTATTAGCTATTATAAACTTGAAAAATGAATTTGTTTGATTTTTAAGAAACTTTTATATATAAAGGTTTTGCAAAAAAAAAAACTTATCGGTTAGCGGTTCGGGAAACATACTCACGAAAAGTGAGAAAATAGTTACGCGAATAAACAGAAGCAAATGCTTTCTAAGAAGTACCAAAATTTCAGGGGTAAAATTTGGTACCTCCCTTGTGCCTAAAGTACCAAGAGATATCAAATTTACAATAGAAAATATAGTACCTTCTCAAGGACCGTAAATTTGCTCGCGAATTATATATTACTACCTCCGTCCCAAAAATAATTTCATTTTTCTCTCATCTCACTTTATCTTTGGAGAAATCAATATATTAAAGTTTGCTAAAGTGGAAGATAAATATATTAAAATTTATTAAAGTAGAGAACAAATACATTGGTATTTGTTAAAGTGGGGTACAAATACATTGAAATTTGATAAATTAGAGGACATTCTAGTTTTTTTAATGTTTGTATTGGTATGTGTGAGATGGGCTTGTGGGACGGACGTAGTATGAAAGTATTTCTTTCGGTGAATCTAAAAGCATAAATCCTATGATATTAAACTATATAAATTTAAAAAAATTGATAGTAAAAATATAAATATTTAATTTAGGACAAAATTGATAGAGTATTACCGATTAAAAGGAGAACTCCGTAGCAAATAACACAGCAAGAGAAGACAAAAGACTGATGAATGTGAAAGTTGAGGCAGTGTCATCGTCGTCCCCGATCCATCTCGACCGTTCTTTCAATGGCCGAAATGAACATCGTGCCCAATGCCTCTGGACCTCCAAGCTTCTGTCAGTACTGTTTCAACCTAAATACGACGGGGCCAAACCAAACTGGAACCATATCTATCGATCAAAATCACACACAATATAAGCACGTTTTCTTGCTTTTATTTCGGAATTAAGCCGGCCAACGTCATGTGCATTGTTCAGAGAAAAAGCAACTGAATCGATGCGGCAACCACTCTGCTGTCCCCTTGCATGCTACTACTAGTTTTGTTAAAAAAGGAAATGAAAGCCAAATAGCTAAAAATGGATCAGTTAGATAGGTTAAGGACGCGTTCCAATCAGCTTAGGCCCTATTCGAATCGGTTTATGTGGCTGACTTATAAGGCACAAACAAAATAAAAAATATCATTAGCACATAATTAATTAAATATTAGTTATTACAAACTTAGAAAATTGATCTATTTGATATTTTTATAGACATTTTTATTTAAAATTTTTTTAAAAAACACACGCTCACGAAAAATGAGGAAAGAAGCCACAACTATAAACTATTTGGTATATCACCTTAGACTTGTAGACTATAGGTACTATGGCTCTCAAATTACTTCTTCTCCAAAAACTTTCTAGATTATCAGCATTGTTTAAATAACTCGTTCTAAGACCTTTTTAGCTTTATAATATATATACATAACATTTACCTTTTTTGCATGAATAGATCATCTGACCAAAGGAACGCTCCTTTATAATCTATCCAATCACCAGCAGCAAGCAAGAAAGAACAGGACAGATCATGGATGGTTTGTACTGAGGAGTCAAGAGATCACATAGGCAGCTAGCTGGTCAGACGCACACGCATATAAATGCTGTGTACTGCTGCTACTGCAGCACACGCGCGTGATGCACTATTGAGGCATTTCCTATAGCTAGCTAGCTCATTTTCGCGGAATCTGCAGCCGTTTTCTAGCAGCCATGGCCATGGCCGGCCAGTTGATCGATCGGTAGTAGGATCACATTGATTCACCATCTAGAGAGAGAGAGAGAGATCACATTGATTCTGACGGGACGAGGATGACGACCAAGTCTTGTATGGCAGTTACGGCCATGCCGGCCGGGGCAGGAGTCCAGGATGGATGCATGCATGTAACACCTGCAGCAGCCATGCCCTTAGCTATAGCCTCTCTTGCAAGACGATGGGCTCAACTCATGGTCGCTGCAACTAGCTTGGTTAGGGAAGTTGAACGCGGACCATCTTCATCCGAACATCTTGAAGAAGTAGTATTGAAGTTTGTATCAGCAAGCCTCTAAATCAAAATAGATAATGAGTTTGTGTACAAGACTGGAGGAGTACGTCCAAGAAGCTAGGCTTGCTTGGAAGCCGTTTATATGCTCGTGGCCTATAAAACGAGGACATGTGAACGAAATAGAACAAAGTATTATTAATTTAGGAGATTGGCCTTTCTAAACTCAGTTCTTTTGAGCTTTTCTATGTTTATGTTATCATTTTTTAAAATCCCATAAGGTGTGTTTAAAAAATTGAACTACTATAGATCTCTTTTTTCAAGTAACGATAACCGAAAAAAATACAGACCGACTAGGTGGGAAGCATATGTCGACCAAGAGACAAGGTGGACTAGGTGTCCAAAACATTGATATCAAAAACAGATGCCTGTTAAGCAAATGACTTTTCTAGTTTATTAATTGTAAAGGCATATGGCTAAGACTTTTTACGAAATAAATAACTAAAGGGTAAACCTCTTTCTGGTATGTCCAATAAATCAGAAATATCTCGATTATGGGCCGTTTTAATGAAAGTGAAAGACCATTTTTTTTTAGATATGGATCTTTTAGATGTGGCAATGGTACTGAAATAAGATTTTAGGAAGACATATGGTTGGTTCGCGTGCTCTCAAAGATCAATACCCTATTTTATATAATGTGGCTCGAAAAAAACAATCTACCAGAGGCTATGAGCACAACGCCATTGAATATTTTTTTAGGCAAGATATTGTTGGCCAAAAGTTAATCGAGTGGAATGATTTGATCCATAGGCTAGCTAATATAACTCTGTCAAATAAAAAGAATTGCTTTATATGGTCACTTCATAAGAATGGCCAAATTTCAGTTAACTCTATGTATACTGCGATCATGGACACCAATGTTAGAATCCATAAGAGGATTATATGGAATTTAAAGCTTTCACTTAAGATCAAGGCATTTACGTGTTTTCTTCGTAAGAAAGTAATCCTAACGAAGGATAATCTGGCTAAAAGAAATTGGAGAGGAGACAAACATTGTTGTTTCTACTATGTAGAAGAGACAATCCAATATCTTTTCTTTGAGTGTCATGTTGCTCGTTTTGTTTGGAGATGTGTGTTTTTTACTTTCAATATCCCTCCACCCCACAATGCCAAAAATATTTCTAGAAATTTGCTTAAGAGAGTAACTAGGTCCATCAAAAAGATGATTTTAATTGAAGCTAGTGCTTTATGTTGGTCAATTTGGCGTTGCCGTAATGATAACTTGCACATGAGAAAATAAGACCATGTGCAGGTTATCTACATATCTTCATATTGGCTCCTTTTTTGTCTATGATGTTACCACATGATGAACATGATATTATGCACAGTGATGCTACACTCTTAGAATTGGTACTTAAGAGTCTTTTATTTTACTATGGATGGTGTAGCACCATTAGAATTGCTAGCTAGAAGCTATGTGACTCTATCAAAGCTTGTCAACAATAAAGGAAGTTGAGGATTGGTCCTATTACCATATGTTTTTTTATCAAATTTATTGGTTATGTGCCTCATGACAGAAACAGAAAATTCACTTTCATTATCTTTAAAAAAGAATAAATTAGTGTCATGCCTATGCGCTGCAACTAGATATAGAGAAATATGGATGAATGGTTTTACATGGTTTAGTTTTTTTATACGGTTTTTCTGGTTGGTTAATTTTCATGAAGGAACCGTGGCTTTTTGGGTGGAGCAGTTTATTTAGTATGGTGGATTTATTATAGGGAAAGTACAATAATAGAGAAGAGAAAGATGACGGATCTGTTTTTAAGCAGGATAGAAAGGTTTGTACTTCTTGTAAAGAGCACAAAGATAAAAGCTAGAGAGTGGTAAAAAAACCCGCAAAATTAATACACGGCCGTACTAAAATTAAGTTTTTTAAATTCAAAACTTGCTGCTGTTGAAGCAAAAAATTTCTCCTCAGTAGACGACAACGCTGGTGGGTACACACATACCCATGAACATTTCGTCTTCAACATCCAAGAAAATGATTTTTCACTAATCGGCGGGATCGGCAAACATGCAATCCCAATGAGAGCAAGCAAGCCAGACTCCATGGACAACGGCCATGGAGTGGAGTAGCAGCAGCTGGCCTTGTACCCCTGTCCCGTGGACAGTGTGTGTTGACTTTTGGGTCACTCTCTTTACTCCACTGGGTTGACCTTCTAGACACCCAGCTCCTCCTCCTCCTCTCTCTCTCTCTCTCTCGCATGTGCTTCTGCCTTGTGCTAGCAGCAGTAGCAGTAGCCCAGCTTGTACACCTAGCTCATGACTGATCGGTGGCCTCTCGTATGTTTGCAGCAGTAGATACACTACACGTATGTGCATTCATTGTGGAGTAGATATCCATGGCGCTTAAAGTACCAAGGCGAGGTAGAGTAAAACAAGGAGACGGCCATTACTCATCTGCTGCTGCTGCTACGAGTGCCACTTTATTCATGTCTCCTGCATGCGTCGCCTAGCTAGCTAACCTTGCGAGCCCCAGCTTGCTCGGCTGCCTCTTCTTCCTCTCTATCTCTTTTCCTCTCTCTTTCACAGGACTGGTAGGGCTGCACAGGCTAAAAGGTCTCTTTCATTGCACCCGGAGAGCGTGACATCGTCGATCGATCCAAGCGACGATCCATCCATCTCTGAACTGCGATCACTGCGTGCGTGCGTGTGTACTACTCGTAAGACCAGTTCCAACCCAAGATACTATTTATAGTCTCTATAATCTTTATATCGTCAAGAAACTAATACTAGACATTATCTTTCTAATACAAATATTACTATTTTATACTTAAATTTAATACTACTCATCTCTCATTATGTCTTGGATATTCTGTAGAAATCATATCTCATACAAGACTTGATTTCCTTCTTTTTTCTTCATTTACTCATTTGCCACATCATATTTTATCCTAGATGGTAGCTCATTTAATTCTATGGACACAAGGTTGGGACTGCTCTAGGTAGAATTACTATTTTTGGATCTCTATAAATCTCTATTTGGATAGCTAGCTAAAAAAAATAGATAGTCAATATTACTGTACGCTCCAACAGAATGGCCATTTGCCAATCTCCAAATTTTATCGGCTAGTCAGCCATGTCCTCCTCAACCACAACCCCGATCGACATGGCGAACTCCTCGATGCTGACGGTCGCGGCTCGCTCCTTGACCCTGCCCTCTTCGGCGAGCTCCCCGATGCCAACCTTCTCAGCGAGCTCCTTGACCTTGACCACCGCAGCGAGCTCCCTTCGCACTGTGCTCCTTGACCCCGCTCCTTGACCCAGACCTCCGCGGCGAGCTTCCCGACGCCGACCGCCGTGCTCCTCGACCTCACAGCAAGCTCCCCGACCCTACCCTCCGTGGTGAGCTTCTTGAGCCAACCGCTGCGGAACACTTCTCAACGCCGATGGCTGCGGCGTGCTCCTTGACCCCACCCTCCACAGAGCGCTCCCTGGTGCTGACCGCCGTGGCGAGATCCTTGACGCCGGCCAATTGAGCGAATGAGAGAGACAGATGCGACGGCAGATCGGAGCAAGAGAGATGCGGAGAGGTGATGGAGAGAAAAAAAACCTAGAAGTACGTGGGTCTCATCATTTGGCCAGTGGTTTTGAATGGCTATACTTGGTCATCCTATAAAATGGTTTGGCTAGTCAAATGGTTTGGCTATTCAGATAATCATTCTATTGAAGGATGTTTTTTCTTATAATGGCTAAATTTTAATTTAGTTATCTAGATGGATAAATTATTAAAGATGCTCTAATTATGACTGGTTTATCATCGTCAGAAATGCAGTCAAAAACTGACGGCGACAGAGCTGTTCTGATTTCTGAAGAACTTGACAGCGAGAGAGATCAGCAATGAAACAAACGTACGTCAGCCCAGCCGCAAGCGGTGACCGATCGATCGAGAGGGTGCGTTTCTAACCAGAACATTCCAGATGCAAATCAATGCATGAGAAACAGATCCAGAAGGCGCGACGACGCGTTCTTGCAGTCTCATTAGTAATATTTTTTTTTCAGCACCGTTTTGAATTCGGCTAATTTTTACAAAAAAAATCTAATAGAATTTGTGCGAGGAGCACGGGATGGGTGGGAATGGGGAGCGAGTGGAACATGGCATGGCATGGCCTCGCCGGCCAAGGGAGAGAGAGACCAGCAGATCGAGCAGCGTCGCAACATAGCATATGCGGCCACGCGACGGGCGCGATAAATGCACGCGGCAACGCAACCCAGATGTGGAGGAAGAGGAGGTACTGTTTAAGATAGCTTATCGAATTGACTTATTATCTTGTTTTTTATAAGTGTGTTTTCTCAAACGTTAAACCACATGTTTTTTTAAAAAATTTTATATAGAAATTTATTTTAAAAACAAAAAAATCTATTTTTTAAATTTATAATAGCTAATACTTAATTAATTATATGTTAATAACGTTTCTTTTTTTACTGCTTGTAGGAACAGTTCCAACCTACAAACTAGCGAGTAATTTTCATGTTATGCTATGTCATTGGACACCACTCTATAAAATATTGTCTCCAATATACCATTTTTATCTATGCCATAAGTAATTAATTAGTCACTTAATTCTCTCTTTAATTCATCAATTATCTTTCTTCCTCACTATTACGTAGACACTACCTTTTTCTAATACAAAACTTAATGGTATCAGTATGTAGGTTTTCTATTAAAACCGGATCTTAGATGAGATCCAATTTTTTTCTCTCTCCTATTTCATACAGTAACATATAAACTAAAAATCTTATATAACAGTATAATTAATACTTATATAGAAACTGCCATAAACCATCTCTAAAGCTCTCTCAAAGAAGGCAAGGGGGCGGGGCCCGGTCGACGACGAGCTAGGTAGCGTTGCAGTGCTCTGTACTAGCAGGAGTACTAGTACCAGTGCTACCGCTCCCCCACCGGGCTGACTTTGCCACGAGCCCGGCGTAAATGCATGCTCGCTCACTCCCTCTTCTCTGCCTCTCACCTCCTAGCTAGTCACTTCACTTCTTTACCTTGCATTTCACTCTTTAATGACTTCATTTTACTCTTTAATGAAGCCATGGCTGATGTAATCATATACTAATAGCTCATCTTATTTTATATGATTTTTTTTATCCCCCTTCGAACTATGCCTTAGAGGTATGAAACAAATATTTAATCTGTGATAATAATCAGGTCAATTAACTGAAAAGAACGGAAAGCTTAAGCAGTTGAGCTGAGGCTGCACACATAACAAGGTCAGCGCTACTGTGCTTCGCCCTGTGTATATAAACTGACCTACCCTCGCCCCCTTGGACCCTTGTCCTGTAAGCCGCCACCAAACTCTCCTCCGAATCCTCCTCCCTCGCAACAACGCACTGCTCGATCGATCGATCCATCAGTGAGCTCTAGCTCAGCTCAGCTGCCTCGCCCTCGTGAAACAATCGAGACAGTTCTTGGATCTGTTGAGGCAGAGTGACATAGCAGAGAGCTTTGCCGTTTGCGGAGACGCGACCATGGTGAGGCCGCCGTGCTGCGACAAGGAGGGCGTCAAGAAGGGCCCGTGGACGCCGGAGGAGGACCTCGTGCTCGTCTCCTACATCCAGGAGCACGGCCCCGGCAACTGGCGCGCCGTCCCGACCAGGACCGGTATGTACTACTGCTACCTAGCTCGATCGATCGATCTTGCCATCCATGGACGGATGGATGGATGTGCCTTCGTCTTCTAGATTCTTATGTGTGCGAGGTGGGTGTCGATGGTTGCAGGGCTGATGCGGTGCAGCAAGAGCTGCCGGCTCAGGTGGACCAACTACCTGCGGCCGGGGATCAAGCGCGGCAACTTCACCGACCAGGAGGAGAAGCTCATCGTCCACCTCCAGGCCCTCCTCGGCAACCGGTGGGCGGCGATAGCCTCCTACCTGCCGGAGCGGACGGACAACGACATCAAGAACTACTGGAACACGCACCTCAAGCGGAAGCTGCAGGGCGGCGGCGGTGACGGAGACGGTGGCGGCGGCGCGGCGTCGGCGTCGTCCAAGCCCGCCGCGCAGAGGCCGGTGTCGTCGTCCAAGGGGCAGTGGGAGAGGCGCCTGCAGACGGACATCGACATGGCGCGCCGCGCGCTGCGGGAGGCACTCACGTCGCTCGACGACGTCAAGCCGCAGCCCGACGCCGACGCCGACGCCGACGCTGGAGGAGGCGGCGCCACCGGGCCAGCAGCCGGCGCCGGCGCTGCCCATAGCCCCGCCGCGTCGAGCTCGTCCGGGGCGTCGCAGTGCTCCCCCTCGGCGGCCGGCTACGTCCTCACCACGGAGAACATCTCCCGGATGCTCGACGGCTGGGCCCGGAAGGGCGGCGGACACGCCGGCAGCGGGCCGGCGACGCCCGGCGCCACCGAGAGCGCGTCCGGCTCGTCGGAGGCCTCCGAGGTGTCCTACGGCGGCACCGCCGTGTCGGCACCGCCGGCGCCCGCGTCCGCCTTCGAGTACGAGACAAAGCCAACCGTCACCGCCGCCGCTGCCGACGAGACGCAGCTCTCCGCCATCGAGTCGTGGCTGTTCGCCGACGTCGACGGCATCGAACACCATGGCCCAGGCGGCAGCTTGCTCGACGCATCAATGGATTACGCTTTCTAATCCAAGTAGCGTAAACGAGAGCAGCGTAATCACAGCCCAAGCCTGAAGAAAACTACACAGATCCTGAAGTCATCTTGATCTCTCTCCTGATAAACCACTTGGGATCTGCGTAGTTTTCGTCTATGAAAAAGGGAATTAGAGGCGTTGCACTCTGCTGTTAATTGTTGTTAATGCGACTGAATATGCGCTTGGTAATTTTGGTTTTAGCTTGGATTAATTACCAGTAGTAACAAGGTTTTTAAGTAGATTAACCACATGTTTGCAAGCTGCAGAGAGCGTGGGAGAATAACGTCAGTCAGTATGCCACAAACTTGTCATATACTGCTGTACCACTAACTGAAGTCAGTAGATTAATCAGCGGGCTTTGTCAAATTTTAATTTCTTATTTTTAGTTGTTTATCAGATACTCAAAAGGTGGTACATATATTGATCTAAGTTAATATACTCCTTGCTGTTAGTAACAAAACCTTGTTACTTCAGAAAGCAAAATACTAGGAGTAACCTTTGTAAAAGAAAATACTGTAATACTTTGGTGGTGAAAAAAAGCTCTCATGTGAATTATTTATGTATATCCTGCCAAGAATCGGCATCAGAAAAAGGAAAAATAATGTGGAGTTAACCTTCGTCACTTGCGTTTGCACTATCTACCAATAGATCTGCCTGAGAAAAGATAACATTAATTAAAAGAAATTTATAGCTCGTGATGGATGTACAAGTTACGTGAGCATATGGTTGTATAAAAATATATCCGCAGTGCACATGGGAAATACTGCAGATGCCAGGTTTGCCGTTTGTAAAGCAGCTAGCGTTTTTTTTTGTTTGAAAATCTGCTGTATCCCCTTAAAATTAGAAAAAAAAATCCATGTTACTCAGTCAAACTAGTTTGTTGGATCATTTAACCCCTAAACTATTTTTTAACTTATTTTACCCTTAAACAATTATAAATGGTTCACTTTACTTCTTAATAATACTTTTTTCCACTATATAAGTGATATTTAAGCTAAAACTTTTCAGAGTCATAGATGAACCATTATCAAGTTCAAAATTATTTTTAATATTTTTCATGATGGTTTTTTTGAAATTAAAATCTCACTATTTTAATTAGTCTTATGTGCTTCCAACCTATGTAAACAGTGATTAAAAAATCTAAAAAAATATTGAGAAGTAAGTTGTAAATGCATCAATTATCCAACCAAATTTTAGTGTAAAATATAACTTACATAGAAAAAAAAGAGAGAAATATGGTTAAGTAGTAAAGTGAATCGTTTTCCATAGGGGTGTAAAATGAACAAAAAAAACAGTTTAGGGGTGAATTGTTTCGGTGAAATAGTTTAAGGGAGTAAAATTAAACTTTTTTTCTAAGATCTACCACAGTTCACAAGTGTGTAGCAATAGGACGGAGCCAGAAAATCCTAAAGCGTAGGGCTAAGCTAATAGGACATTAAATATTTCCACAAATTGCATGCTACCCATCTTAAAATATAAGGAATTTTAGCTATACGTATGGACAAGTAATTGTCCAGATGCATTGCCAAAATTTCTTATATCTAAGTGCAGAGATAGTAGCATTCTTATAAGATTCTAATGACATTACAGTGCTATGCCTAGGGCTTAAGCCTTAGCTGCCCTAGGTCTGTGAGTGAATGTAAATAACATCGATTTTTATCAAAGCTGTAGCCTAGCATCGTGTAGATGAATGAAATATGATACAATCAGATTTGTTATAAAAAGTTGTTTTAAAGCTAATACAAACAATTTTTTTAATGGAATTTCTTTGTTTCTGAAACTTTGTCACTAAAATTTAAAATAAAACATCTAATATATTTTTCAAAAACAAACTTGCAGTGGCGTACGTGGCACAAAATGCACTTGCCATGCGTTGGCCATAGCGTGGTGATATATCGAGATGTTGCCATGCCATGGCCGGTGGTGGCGCAATGGTAGTGTTTAGATGTAATAGAGCTATCTGTTACATCAGCCGAGGGTGGTGTTTTCTAATAATTCAGATACAAAATATAAGTTATGAGCATGTTTATTTTATAAAAATTATCAAAAAGGGTTTTAGATGGGGGAAAATTTAATCTTACCATTAATTTCTACCGCAGCACAAAGGGATCATAGACCCTTGTTTTCTTGCCTGAAAACTGTAATATCCTATGTTATTTTACTTGCCTCAAATACAGGAGACCTGCCATTTGGGTTTCATTGCCTGATGATTGCGACTCTCATTATGAGTTTATGACTTGCTTCGTCGTCAACTCAATGCACAATTAATCTTAGGCCAAAGACTGAACTTCCATGCTATAAGTATCACTAGTATTACCGATATATGCAGATATTAATCATGCTAATTCACCATCATTCCTTTTTGACGAAAATGGGGGCTAGCTTTGTCAGTCCTTAAATACAGGACATGTGAGGGCCTTGACTCTTAACAGACAAAGCGTTCGATCGTCTTCGCCAACCTTTGGCCAACCCACGCATCGATCGATCGACCAGTCAATCATGCTACTGCTTGCCCCTGGCTGCAATGCTGCACATCGTTTCCAAGCTGTAAAAATGGCGAAAAAGACCCTCAAAAGGCGGCTACCATTCATGCTTGTACCCAAATTGCCAAATGGCCATGTTGCAGTGCCATGCATCTACTGGATGGCCATGTCCCTAGCTCTTTTACTTCAGCTTGTTTCAAGGGTCTCTGAGGCCTGAGATAGCCAGGCAAGCAAGAAAACTTTTACATCCATGGCCTTAAACGCCCTAAAAGTATAGGCAGAGTCCATTCAATCCACATGACCCCATTTGCCCAGGAGTTGAGATTATTCTCCAAAACTAAAAACAACAAATTAATTAAAATTGATAAGAGTGATTGTTATGTATTCTTGTTTTGGAGGAGCCAGAAACCCTAAAATTCATTTGCCAAGGGGAACCAGGAGTGCTAGTTGAATTTTATTCATGATGTGGAAAAAACACATGCCATCATACTAATGTGTACACCATATGCTTTGCATTTGTTTCTGCTTGCTCTTTGATAATGACAGCATTAGAAATGTCCATGCTTTTGTTTTCATGAAAACCCAATTTTCTCCTCCAACCCATAATTTGCTGGAGGGAGATACTGCAGTACACCATGAGGTCCACATGTATGCAATTTATTTCCAAACATACATGTTTTTGCATTCATTCAAGGGGTTCCCCATTTGGAACTGATCATCACCAGCTGCTCAATAGATGAAGACAAAGCGCACTTACTGGTGCTATGTCACTGTGCTAATGTCGTTCAGGCGCAGTTTAATTTACGGATGGTACATGTGTTAATTAACCCACGGTACTAATACATCATGTGCTCATGTCTCCTTTTCTTTTTGCCAACTAAATTTTTTTTGCTTGTCTGTAAAGATTGACATCATTTTGATCAGAGAAACGGGGATGTGATGACTTCAAAAGGAAGGATAGATAAAAGGAAAAAAATTAATCAAAGAATGCTATGCAAGTTACTGCTCGTGATTGCACAGATTAAAAGTTAACGAAACAGTTTTGGCGCATCACGTATGCTACCCCGTGGAAAAAAACTGGAAAAACAAAGAGAAAAGGAAAGGAAATAAAGGAGAGAGTGCATGCAATGCAAATGCAATGTCCAGCTAGCCAAGACAGCCAATGTGGCAAGTCATGGGGCCCACGTGTACAGTAAAACGTGTATCCTAGTCGGCCATGGGCCATGGGCCAGGCTGGCCGACATGTCATGTTTCTTCATTTACTGCTCCTCCTCTCCAAGACTGCAACTCAACACGATCGATCAGTTCGGTCTTGTAGTGATGATGTGCAGGTACTGCTCGAAATTTCACTCATTTTTGTCTCAGAAAAATATATCCATGGTTCACACGGTGTGAGCGTAACAGTAGTTAGCGACGGTAAGTATTACTCTCTCCGTTTTTTAAATAATAATGTCATTGATATTTGGTACGATGTTTCACCATTTGTTTTTTCACAAAATTTATGCATGTAAGCATTGTTTATTTTGTTATGATTTATTTTATTAATAAAGTAACTTCAAGTATTATTTTTTATAATTATATAATTTTTTTAATCAGACAAATGACTAAATGTTACACTAAAAGTTAGACATCATCTGTTAAAAGACAAAGAGAATACGTCCTTATCCGTGCGAGTTGAAAGAACTGGCAAGGTAGGATGTGAGTGAGTGGTAGAAGTACAGACAGGATTAATTTTGTCCAGACAAGTAGCAGTGTGCAGATAGCTCGGTGCAACAGTAGCCAGGGCTATTGCGGCCGGAGATGGAGATACCGATCCATCGATGGTGAAAGTCAGCTCAAACATCCTTCTCGTCGCCATAAAAACGGCCAAAAACCATTCGCCATGCCGTCAAGCAAGAACAGCCGTAACAATAACTACAGTAGCTCATACAAAGCGAATGAACTTATCAAGTGAACCTAGAATATAATTTATATTTGTACCCGGTATGTGTGTGCACGTTGTGTGGTGCTGGTTAATCTCCTCGACTCGCACTCGCAATGCACGACGTGGCGACAGCGTTGGCACGAACGCCACGTACGTGCGCCGAGAGCTCTCTGCGGCTCACTCTACCGAGAGCGCGCGCGTTCCCGTCTCCATGTCGTCGTGGGCGCGCGTGGCGGCGTGGTGGTGCAGTTAGTCGCCTGAGACGGAGGCTACGATCGAAAATGGTCGAAAAGGAAACGGTTTTTATAGGAACGATGTTTGATTGGTCAGAAATTTTCGTCACTTTTCATGTACGCAATATACTTTTTTTTGTTTTAAAATAAAAAAAACTAATACTAAATATGATATATTCTAGTGTTTTTATTTATATTTTAAGATAGAGAGTACTTTCGTACGCGCGGCGGCGTGGTGGTGCGGTGTCGTGCAGGATGGAGGCGTGTGCCATGGAGGGGCGTGCAGGGTGCAGCCCGGTGGCGGGCGGGCGGGGGCGCAACGGGGAGATGGATTTTGATGGGTAAACATGTGCAGTCCTCTGGTTTAGGCGAGGTACGTACGCTAGGAGTAGTAGTCAGTCAGTCACCGTGCATGGCAGGGTAACATGGGATGCCATGGCCGCCGACAATTTGGAGGTACATCATCTTCCATGTAAAATCCTCCGGGGATCTTGGCGACGGAATGGCCGGCGTCCGTCTCCGTCCGTTCACACATCGACTGGCGAATAGATCGTTTTCTCCCACCTCTGCGCAGGACCAGCACGCATGCACATCATACCGAGTTACTAACATAAAAGTCTCAGGCCCAGTATGGAAAAACCTAAAATTCTAAGAATCGACAGATGAGAAGACAGTCGACGAGAATCTGGACAAACTAGAAAGCTAGGTTTCTTAGTTTCTGGCTCTTAGTTTTACCACTAAAGATTTTTAAAATCTAGATGAATCTACCACTAGCAGAAGCTCCCTAAAAAGGGCAGCAGAAAAGCTGAGCGCGTGGGGGCGCAGTAGTACGGTGTACGGTTAAAAAATAATTAAATAATAGTAATATTAAAAAAATAAAATATTTTAAAAAATAGTAAACTTTATACTAATAATTTAAAACTTTCATCTCTAATTTTAAAACTTTCAATTCAATTTTTAAAACCTTTTAACTCAAATTTAAAAATTATCAACTAAGAATTTAAAAAAATCTACTCAAATTTTGAAATTTTCAACCCAAAATTTAAAACTTTTAATTAGATTTTTGAAACTTTCAACTCAAATCCAAAACTTTTAACTATGTTTATTTATGTATTTTTTATAATTAAAAATCATTAAGAACTAATAATAGTGGTTAGTGTTTAATAGAATACGACTAGGGTACGGACCGTACAGCTGCCGCGCGCTACCACAGCGCACGTGCGAACTAGCCTCACCCAAAGGGCAGAGTATGAGAGTGCCCCTCATCAGATGTCTGAACTTTTGGGCAAGGATTAATCCCAAAACCTAATGAAATTGAGACAGAATTGACGTGCACATATGCATGCGTATGTATAGTAATTGGGATTTCGCTCCACAATCTGAATGGCAAAGCGATCTCAATGTTGTTTTTTCACCGTTAATCTGTTTCCAGATAATTGACATATTAGACCAAAGTGAAACATCTATGCACATCAACTAAAATTTTCACGTGAAACCAACCATCATTTACTCTTAGTAATGAAAAAAAAAGAGAGGTTATATTCACTTTTGAGGAAAGATGAGAAAGTCAACCAGACAGACGGCTGATCATCTGAAGCCCATGGGCCCATAAAATAAAATCCATCCATAGTCTGATGTTCCGAGGCGAGGAATTGTTTCCCGTAGAAACGGCTTCAATCAGGCCGATAACATGGGCTCTGGACATCCAAACGTGCCCTTAAGTTGGGCCATTAATGTTTCCACCTTGCGTTTGCTAACCGTGTAGTTGTGGGCTTCCAAACAAGCCAACCTGGTCTTAGGGTGAGTTTGAATATGATAAAAGAAGAAAATGAAGATAATTAATTAATTATTAGCTATTGTAAACTTAAAAAATATTTTTATAAAAAACGCACCGTTTAGCAGTTCGAAAAGCGTGCTTATAGAAAACGAAGGGAGTTTTCACCTCCATCCCTCACAGTCTCAAAGGGAGCCTTACTGGCTGATTTGCCCTTCCCAGAGTCACACTTCGGCCCGTTCTCTCTATTTGGGGTTGTTTGGCTCATGGGGATATTTTCACCAGGGTATATACCCCAGGGGAGGGGGTTGGGTTATTCCCCTTCCACCATCCCATCCTTTTGTAAATCCCCCTATACCGTTTGGGTCATGTGGTGGGAGTATGGTGGACTGGTGGAGGTAATTCTCACGTAAGATTTTAGAATTTAAATAGCAATCTTGAAGTTCAAAGATAGCTTTACCTAAAATTTCAAATATTGTACAGAAAGAAATTCTGAATTTAAAATAATAGCGAAGGTCTAAAGAAAGCATTACAGAAAATTCGAAGTACTGTAAAAACATACGAAATTTGTGGAGAAAATCAGAAAAAAATCTAAAAACTATCCAAAAAATCTAAAAGAATAAAAAAATGACAGAAAAATAATTGGAGAATTCAGACCATAATAGTAAATTGTTACAATAATACATAAAACATGATAATTTTTTAAAAACAAGTAACTAGTGTTTGCTATCCACAACATTTGATTTGCTCAATTTAACAACACAACCTTTGGTCCATGATCTTGATAATCAGGTGCACTAAATCTCTAGCAGTTGACATAAAACACTTGGTGCATACACATTGTTCTATCAAAAATGAAGGGTCACATAAATCTGGTTCCTCTCAAAGTTCAGTAATTCCTTACATTCCATCTCCATCCAATTAGCAGCTTCATCACTGCCAAAGGAAAGTTGATCAAAGTTAACAAACACTTGGTTATATTCTGTAACAACCTATCCTTAGAAAAAGAATGATCGGTGAATTCAGAACAAAGGCTAGCAAATATTCTTAGAGCAACCATGTGAGATATGCATGTACAGGATTAATCAATACATCATTACATCATTGTAATCCAGATGTGGGCTGACCAATGTATAAAACATTTGCTTTCTGTACCAAACATTCCCAAAATATTGTACTAGCAAAAGTTGTAATGCCCATTCCATGATTCTCATAATTATGTAATAGCCATGAATAGTTCATATTCTGAGAACTGAAGTAGCTTAACTAGCAGCAGTCAAAGTCCAGCCTCATACATCTAGATGCCAAATTTGCTTCCCAATGTTTAACTTGGACTACATGCACTTGGCTGCTAGCCCATCTACGACAAATGGATTCAAAGCTGCTCAGTCAAAAGCTAGCTGCATATCTCTAAAAGGTACTTTTTGCATGCTAAAATGATTGCTCACTAATAATTCTGTCATCTGAAAAGTAAAAATTCAGTGCAATGTTAACTGACTAAAAATCTTGACCTTAATTTTCTTTAGGGCTCCACTGAGCATATTAAAATCAAAATAAACGTGATAAAACAGCAGAGCATGTAACTAGTGCTGACAGGAGCAAAAATCAATGGTTCTACATTGCCATGTGTCCTACTACTTAACAATTATGTAATTGAGTCTGCTTTTGAAGAAGTTATTCAAGCCTACTCAGCTCCCAATGACAGTAGTGAAAAAGTCTACCTCACAACACCATCCAATGAGAATATTAAAAACTCAGTACTATTAACTCTTATAGGCATGCTTCTGCTTCTGCCCAACACTACTACTCTACTGCAGAAGTGCACAGTGAGAAGATAACTGAATAATTCGGTGAAGAGAAAGTAAAGAGTGAGATTGCATAGTGTGATGCTTAAGTCAAAATCACACGCTAGCATGACATTTTGGCTTAGTGTGCCCTTTCTATTCCTATATGGAGCTGCAATCTCCGGGTCCATATTGAAGGGAATATGAGTACCGTCAATTGCTCCTAAGCAATTCTGCAAGCATAATATAAACACATGAATGATTTTGTTTTGAAAATAAAAAAATTATTATACACGAATGCCAAGTTAGTATGGGACATTTTGATATACATGCTTTCAGAATCTGCATCTATCTCTAATAAGCATGTCCAGTTCTATTTAGCTCTACTAAATCGGGTAGTAATTGCTCCGAATCATGAACTATTCTTTTTTTAAGAATAAAATCATGAACTATTCAAGGTACAAAATGATGAATAGGTGATCTGCACACAGTTCTGAATCACACCATAGATATATATATACTGATACTCATGGTAGCTGTATTTACATCACTACATGCAAAGTAAACCCTTCTCTTTAAGCTACCAAGAATTACAACTAGGATCTCATCTGATATAGTACTCATGAATCATCTAATACAAGCTTTATCAGTAACATCAAGCAAGCAAGGAGGAAGCACTTCGGGGATGGGGATGGTTGATGGCCTCGTCGACAAGTACACCCATCGTTGCTTGGGAGACCGGCATGTGAGACACGGAGCGCCGGAGCCGACGGCTGCGCTAGGGTGCTCGGCAGGGAGGGAGCCAGCTGCGAGGAGATGCATCGGCGGAGATGCGTCTAGAGGCAGCGGCTCCGGCGGATGCGGTGAGAGACCGTGGCTCCAGTGGATGCGGCGAGGGACGGCGGCGGTGGTGGAGGTAGGGAGGCTGCAGCGAGAGGAGTGCTCGCACCGAGAGGAGGCGGCGAAGCGCTAGCGGTGTTGGGGATTTGATTCACTGGCTAGGGTTAGAGCATCTCACTAAAATTTAGTTTCCAAAAATTTTAGATTAGGACCATTTAAAAAAATTTAGGCTTAAAAAACTTTACCATCTCTAAGAGAGATCAAAAAATTAGTTTGTTGGTCATGTAGAATAGATGAGTCCAGCATTTGCTTACGATTATTTTCTTTTGACGATACCGTACCTCGTACGAATACCGATCAAGAGAATCCTTATTAAAGCCATCGCTCCTTAGCGCCACAAAAAACTCATTGGCTAGAGTGCCCTTGGCAGGAGAATTTGCCGTCAGTCTGTGGAGAAACAAAAGGCGTTGTTGATCCCCTAGCCGAACGTATCATCAATCGTGGTTGGTTAGGAGACAGATCGACGACGGCTTACGACGGTGTGCGGATCAAGAGACTACGACAGGTGGTGTAAAAAAATCGGCGCGGGCGGAAGACGTCGGGAGGAAAAAAAGGCATGAGCGGAGAATTCCTGGCGCGTGAGCGGTAAAATTTTCCCGCGGGAGCAGTGATTAGGGACGCTAATAGGTTTTCTAAATCTAGCTCACTTTTGGGCTAGAATTGGAGATGAGAAATTTTTGAAGATAAGTTTGGGTATCTGTTGGAGGCCTGTTTTTAACTTAAATCCCAAAATTTAAGTTTTAGATATCTCTTTGGGTCTCTTTTGGAGATACTCTTATGGATCAATTTCTATGGAGGTTTGGGGTTATTGGGCCGGAAAACCTACCTTTCTAGCCGAGCCAAATAGATTTTTGAGCACCTCTGGGATTTCCTCCTCTCTTGGTGGGCTTTCCCTTTGGGGCTGGAAAAAAAAGGCCAAGATACCGGCCTTTTCCCTAGCTGCCAAATGACGTCTTACGGATTATGGATTATAGATTATCACAGGTTCTCCAAGCTTATAAAGGTGTGATTTTTAAAATTTTTCTACACATAATTTTCTTAGAATATTATTGTAGAAACAACATTTCAACTTTGTTTAATTCATTCATTTGTAGCTTCAAAATATTATCATAAAATCAAATAATCTATCATCTAATCAGACAAAAATAACTGGGCCGGAAGTGTACCCTGTAGCAAAAGGCATCATCATCCTTATTCAAAACCCTTTCTTTTGTTTTGTTCTTAGTGCTTTTCATCGAGATCTTGGAGACGATTCCACCGTATGCTTAAGCGTCATTTAGTTTTTTTCGTTGGTTAGAATATGGCTTTTTTATGGGATTTGCTAGATTTTATGCACCTAAAAATTTATAATTTTTTAGTCACCTAAAATTACACATTACTAAGTAGTATATAATGTGCAATTTTAGTTTATTTTGACTATAATTTTGTTATTATGGTTTTACTTTATTTTTATCTCGGTTTGAACACTTTTACATGTAATTTTCTAAACTTTTAGGAATTGTAAATTTATTTCATGTTTAGGTTAGTGTAATTTATTGTTTAACCTTTTATCTGAAATAAGAGACATTGTTTTGAATAATTAATAGTAGGAGTGATGAGAATCATATGATTGTCATTCAAGAGATGAGAAAAGTGATTAAAAGTTTTGAAAATTTTCGGTCACTTGAAAACTAGACACTCTCTTTTTTTATATACCAGTTTTTTCTCAGTGGGATGGTTTTGGGTGTGTCCACTGTTTTTTTTGAAGTAGTTTCCGCACAAGATATGACGATTACAGGATGCGAAAAAGCTTAATACGCGAACATACGTGCAGGGCATGTTCAAGGCTCTTTCGAATTTGGCTGCGCCTATTCAAGGCTCTTTTAGAAAGCAGAATTATCAAAATAACAGAAAAAAAAAAAGCATGATTAGAGTGTCCCTAGCATCTTAAATCCTATGGGTTGAAAAAACATAGAAAAACTACAGAAATGGTTGTTTGGATGGAGTACAGGAAAAACACAGGAATTAGAAGAGATAGCTAGACATACAATTTTTACTAAGAAGTTGGACATGTTAAAATTCCTATGTTTGAGTCAATCCAAAGAAATTTAATAGGATTTTTAGATAGGTATTCCTTTTATCCAAATACTACATAGAAAAATTTTTCAAAGGATTGAGTTCCTTTAAAATCCTTCAAAAAAATTTTGTTCCAAAGGATCCCTTAAGATGGTGTAGACTTGGTTGATGTGTCTACTACTGTACTTTTAAAAGGACCGGGAGCTGGAAGAGCAATCTGATAGGATTCCATTTCCACAGACCTTCTTGTATTGCAGTAGATTCACAGCTTCCTTAGCAAACGGACGGTGCAGAAGCAAACCTCGGACTATCTGATAACGACACCCATACACTGGCTAGTGGCCACCTTTAGCCGGAGGTTCTGTCATCTTGTTATGATAACAGTTACTCTCCGTTTTTTATTTAGATTTTTTATACTGATTATTTGCTTCACATTTTTAAAAGTCTAATCTCTCAAAACAAAACTTTCTTCTACTGATTAGACCACTTATTCTAAATTATTTGTAAAGTTTATTTTTTAAAATATTAATTTATTGTGTTAATAAAAAAACAATCAGCATCAATAATATAAAGAAAAAGGCTATCTCAAACACAAGAGTTTGATTTTTCGATTTATGCTAAGAGTTCATTCGCCACTTCTTGCACACCTCTATGATTGCTTGAAAAGAGTAGTAAAAAATTAAAATTATTCTTAAAAATCAAAATTTCTTCTAGTTCTATCTGATTCAATAAATGAAAATCTGGACCATATATACTCTCTCTATCACACCCATACGCCATCCTTGTATTGTACTCCGTGCTAAAATATAGCTAGGAGCCTACAAATATCTGATAAATGGGCGATATGATTAACATTGGCATTGACGGTTTGAAGTTGACACTTGGGGGGGAAGAACGTTGTGTAGAACAGCAAAATAAAGATCATCGCTAGGAATGTGTCGGTGTCAAGATAAATGACGTCACTTGCTGAAAAGTTTTCTCACATGTAGTACTGGATAATTCTGGCTGAAAAAGCTCTCCTCCATTTATATATGCAACGAAATAAGTCCCAGTAGATAAAACATAACTGGTTGATTTCTGATGCTAATTTCTCCTACCTAAGCTACACTTATGAAGTACTCCCTCAACTCCTCAAGTCAAGTCATAGAGGGAGTAACTGAGTAAGATATTTCCATGAAAACCTTCTGGGCATCAGTGAGGAATTTTCATACGAAGAAATCAGTTTAATTTTCGTAGGCTTTGGAAAAATTCTTACATCACCGAGGAGAAACAGCGCTACATCTATACTTTTTTTAAAAGAAAATAATGGTGGTGACAGTGAATATGCCACCCTACCTACTTTTATTATAAATTATATAAATTACTCCTTAAACTTTTTGATATTAATAAACAGTCAAATCTAAATGAATAGTCACATATAAAATAAAAGTAAGGTGAATATTACCTACAGAGGAAAGATGTGTAACATATTTATAGAAAACATATTTTTATTTATTTTAGATAATATTATAAATATTTTTTTTATCTGTGCAAAAGCACAGACATTCAAGGTGTAAATATCTCTATTTATGCTGAACTTATCTTGTGAACGTAACCGAGTTCCATCGGAAAATTGCGCAAGCAGTAGACACATCTCCGGCCTGCATTCAGTGTAGCGTCTCGACGCAAGTAGGTTGTAACAATTATTGAGCTATGCATGGCGTCCGTACACTCGCGTTCGTCCTGGCCCTCGCCGTGGTGGCGCCGCCGCCGGCCGCGTCCGCGCAGGTCTGCAGCGGCCGCCTCTACACGGCGAACAGCAGCTTCGACGCCAGCCTCCAGCAGGTCGCCCGCACCCTCCCGACCAACACCTCCTCCTCACCGGTCCTCTTCGCGACGCTCGCCGTCGCCGGTGAGGTGTACGCGCTCGCGCTCTGCCGGGGCGACGCGAGCGTGGGGTCGTGCAACTTCTGCGTCGCGCAGACGTTGCGCGACGGGCAGCACGCCTGCCCTAACGACAAGGACATCGCCATGTACGACGACATCTGCACCATCCGTTACTCCGACCAGGACTTCCTCGCGGCCTTGAACAACTCGGAGCAGAAGACCATCGTGGCCAGCTCACAGTCGCAGAAGCTGGTCCCCTCCGTCGCCGGCCGCTTCTACCGTGTGGTCGCCGAGCTCCTCGACGCCACCGTCGACTACGCGGTGGACAACTCGACGAGACGGTTCGCCACCGGCGACGTCGGCGTCGGCGGTTACCTCGACGACGAGCCGTTCTCCAAGATCTATGCCTTGGCTCAGTGCACGCCGGACCTGACACCGGCGCAGTGCCGCGCGTGCCTAGCGTCGGCCATGGCGGAGATGACCCGGCAGGTCTTCGCTGCCAATTCGCCGGGAGGAAAGGTCCTCGGCGAGCGCTGCGGCCTGCGTTTTGAGGTCTTCTCGTTCTACAACATCGACGCCATGGTGCAGCTGCAAGTTGGGCTAGATGGTGAGCCTCTTTTACAATGGATATATGCTCTCAATAGTGAACCAATGAGTCTGCTATACAAAAGGTTACGAAGAATAATATTATTATTCCCATCGATTATAAATATTTAACGTTTAATGCAGTATTCAGTCGAACTTTTAAAACTTTAACAATTGATTTTACATTAGAATAACTTTATAATAATACTTTTCAAGGTAAATATGCTCATACCATTTTTCTTATTTTTAATAAATGTCATGCATTAATTACCATCTGATATATTTGATTATGTCAATTTATTTATCAATAATATGTTGGTATCAGGACGTTAATTGTTTAGGCGACTAGATTTATCAATTATCATTTACTGTTACAAACAAGATTTCTCCGTTTCTCTTTCGATTAAGCATTTCAGGTTGACTTTGTAGTTCAGGATGAGAATTAATGACGTCTTGATCAGCCCATTGGATTCAAAAATATGTTTATTTTGGTTAAGATTACTCTGAGTTTTAATTAGAACTGAGGTTTAAAAGTTCAGTACCATGTTCAATTTGGGTGTAGACTTTATCCAAAGAGCCTTTTTGGTACTTCAGGTTATACCACGCTCATTAATTTGTGAAACCTTTTGGAATAAAAAAAAAGTTGTGAAACCTAGATTTTGCTACCTTTCTATTGTAGAGATAGCATAATGCGATATGTACAATAAGGGTGGTACCTTCTCAAGAACTTAAAAAAATGCTCTTATTCAAACATGTCAAACAAAAGAAATACCTTTAGCTAATAGCTAGCTGGTGGACTTTTGTGGTATTTCTCTTTCGCGCCTCCTGGCTATTCCCTTTTTTTAATCCTCAACAAGCATGAAACACTAAAACTAATACTAATATAAAATAAAAGCTTTAGATTTTTCTTTTTTCTTTTTTGCTTTGAGTTGTGTGGAGTATATGTACTGAGATCTCTATCATTGTATTCCAGGCAAAAAGAATTCAACCCCAGTTCTTGCAATTGTACTTCCCATAGTATTTGCTGGATTACTCGCGATCATACTAGTTAGCTTTTATATTTGGAGGAAGAAAAGATTGCCGACCAAAACAGCACTCATCGGTAAGACCCTGCTGCATCATGATGTGATAGAACACTATCTTGTCTATCTGAGAAATTTATAAACAGAAAGAATGCGAAGCCACACAAAATGTAAACAAAGATCCTTCCAGCTAACAAGCAAACAATCAGCAACAGTACTACAGTAGTGTTAAAAAAATCTTTTTACGGCTTATTCGATTTCAATGGATGCAGAAAATACAGAGGACCTAGAAGATTTTGAATCTATCTTTATTGATCTTTCAACATTGCAATCAGCAACAGCCAACTTTGATGAAAGCAATAGACTTGGCGAAGGAGGATTTGGTGTTGTTTTTAAGGTATTATATTCTTGTGCATTTATTTCTCCTTTGACATGAGGAAAACTAGTGTCTTTTTGGACACTGCAAAAAGGTGTATCCTCCGTAGAATCATTTAGATAAAAAAAACAGCGTTTGATTGCTCAGGGTGTCTTACATGATGGACAAGAAGTGGCAGTAAAGAGGCTTTCCAATTGCTCCAAACAAGGTCTAGGACAACTGAAGAATGAACTAGCTTTGGTGGCCAAGCTGCAGCACAAGAATCTTGTTAGGCTTATTGGTGTCTGCTTGGAAGAACGAGAGAAGGTGCTTGTTTACGAGTACATGCCCAACAAGAGCCTGGATACTGTCCTTTTCGGTACTTGTCTTCACTTGAATCTGTCTGACATTGTAAATAAATTTATATTTAAACTGAGACTTTTGTCATTTGGCACCAGATCCAGAGAAAAGCAAACAACTTGATTGGGGAAAGCGATACATGATTCTAAATGGAATTGCTCGAGGCCTGCAATATTTGCACGAACATTCTCAGTTGAAGATAATCCATCGGGATCTGAAAGCAAGCAACATTTTACTTGATGCAGACATGAAACCCAAGATTGCAGATTTTGGGATGGCAAGGATATTTGGAGATGATCAAACTAGGAGTGCCACAAGCCGCGTTATTGGAACACTGTAATTGCCTACTCACTCTAATTTGTTTCCCTTGTTATGGCACTGTATGTAGTTTACTTAGGTTATGATTTTTTTAGTTTATTTATCAGATTATTAAAACAAATTATTTGCTCTATGTTTCTAATTAAAAATACGTTTTTTAAAAAAATATTTTTTTCTACTGTATTGCTTAGACCACTTATTTTAAGTTATTATTAAGTTTATTTTTAAAATATTAAATTTGTTCCTGTAATCAAGTAGATAATCAACGGCAATAATCCGCTCGATTTTAAACACTACCTCACTTGTTACAGTGGTTACATGTCTCCGGAATACGCCATGCGGGGACAGTACTCGACGAAGCTTGATGTCTTCAGCTTCGGCGTCCTGGTCTTGGAGATCGTCACCGGGCGAAGGAACAGCTACGCGGTGACCTCCGAACATTCTGAAGATCTCTTCAGTCTTGTAAGCACACTAATCAGACTGTGAGCACATTGTGCGTTCTTTTCAGATTATGGATGTGATTATGCACGGATTATTCGAGCCA
The DNA here is from genome assembly GCA_003991445.1 of Oryza meyeriana var. granulata. NCBI lineage: Eukaryota > Viridiplantae > Streptophyta > Magnoliopsida > Poales > Poaceae > Oryza > Oryza meyeriana. The sequence goes on along the minus strand of RYFJ01000734.1, from coordinate 825,682 downwards.
CGTTTTCAAAAGTGCGATATTCCAAAAAGTTTCTACACCAGTATTACTTCCTTCGTCTGTTTCAAAATATAAGTATGTATAAATTATTTAGCAGAGATTAAGAATAAAGAGAAAAAGATTTTATTGTCCCTTAATAAATATGAAATAAATGTAAATAGGAGAGTAGATGAAAATAAGATAGAAAAAATTTAAATAGAAAGTGATTGATTAGACTATCAGAAATCCTTATACTGTAAAGCAAAATTTTAATATTAGAAATCGTTATATTTTAGAACGAAAGTATGTTCTAAGCTATTTTTAGCTTTGTAATATATATTAATCTAATTATTTTTGTAAGCTATTGTGCATGATCCGTCCAATCGTCCGAAAAGAACATCCTCTTATTTGTAGTTGAATGCTGATCAGCAACTAACATGACAGGTTTGGAGGCACTGGAACGAGGGGACAGTTACAGAGATAGTGGATCCTTGTCTAGGCAAGCACTACCCCAGGGGAGAGATTCTGAAATGCATCAACATTGGGCTTCTGTGTGTTCAGCAGAGCCCAACGGACAGGCCATCGATGTCGGCGATCATCGTCATGCTCAGCAGCGGCACGGTCTCTCTGCAAGCACCATACAGGCCAGCGTATATCTTTGGCAGGAACAGGAGCTACTCAGAAACAATGGACATCCCACTGTCTTCGGAGCCCCAGTCGTCGATCACAGAGCTTGAACCTAGGTAAAGCCATCGGTCGTCTGATGAGACAACAGACAGGAACAGGGTTGAAATTTATGGGTACTCGTTGGCTCGCTTTAGTTCAATTAAATAATATAATTAAACGACTTATTTATAGATAAAAAAAATATGCATTTTTAGTTGAAACTATAAAAATATGCATCTTTAGTTGAAACTAGTGGTTACATGCGTAATCATCTCACTCTTGTTCCTGCTAGTCAGAGCTTCAACCTTCATAAAGTCATCAAAGCACTAAGTGCAGGCCAATTACCAATAGAGCGGAAGTAATGCATGATAGACTTTGTCGAATGTACTAGATGTGTGTACTCTTTTGTCAAATGTGCTTTTCTACTGAAGACTTTAACTCTCTAGATTTATAGCCACTCGTCAAAATCTCTTTTTGTCATGACATTATCACAAACACCTCGTATTAGTTATTACATCTTCGAAATTTTATAAATTTACAGGTATGATGTGATGCTCGGTTCTATGACAACCATATTAATTTGTGGGCCCCAGGAGCATTTAGTGTGCATCTAGATTTCCCTATGTGCCAGGCACTAGCCAACGATTAAGTCATTGCATTGCACGGCTGATCCAATCATGCTCTCCCTTGTCTCATTCAACCATTGGCGGTTTCTAAATATTTATCCTCGCAGTTTTATTACACCGTATCTAATTATAAATATAAAGTCATATGTAAATTTAGTAGCGGATGTAGCCCAAAAATAAAGATGATATGGAGATACTTGATAAAGATAATCGAACGTAAGATATACCGTACCATAACCGTATAAGTATAAGAAAAAGAGGACACAAAAAAATATATAAGATGGTACCTCTCATCTAAAAATAAAGCAATAATCTTAGCACTACATATAATTTATCATACGTCGGAAAATAATTGTAAATTTTGTCCCGAAATAGTTATCTTTCTAGATTTAAAATTTATTATAAAATAGATATCACTTTACTACTTATCCTATCAATCACCTCACATTCAAATTTTTCTCTATTTTATCCTAGCCATCCTCTCACTCCCAACCATACGTTACTTGATAAGAGACATTATAGTCTTTTTTTCTCAAACCTTAATATATGATAAACAACAGAGGAAATAGTTAACTAATCAACTATCTTTAAAATTGGTTAGTATATGAGAAGACGTGCCACTAATAAATTATTAAGCATATCTAGGTCCCAGGAGGCTTAGAAAAATCTATTCTCCGATCACCCATTTGTTCCGACGAAAATTCTCCAATCGTCCATTGCTTCAAAGCTCTTGATAACTATATCAAACACAAGTCTTATGAAACTCTCTTTCTCAATATAGTATAATATTAAATCTTTATTTTATTATGCACATTAATATGCTGCTGTTAGGAGAAGGATCTTAAAGGCATTAGAAAGGTCAGCCGACTCACTCTGTCCAATAGGTAGGTTTGTCACGGTATGCAATGCAATGTTGGTCAAGAAGAAAAAGGTAAGATTTTTTAGCTCCTAGAGTGCACTAGAGTGCAGATAATAGCGACTACAGAGGGAGAGGCTAACGATAAGATTGCTAGAGCCGGTTCAAGTTCAAGGATCGATTTTAGTGAAACAAAAAGGGCCAGAGAGAGCAACAATTAAGTTATTGCATTGCACTGCCAATCCAATCATGCTCTTCCGATCCTTGTCTCATTCAGCCATCGGCAGTTTCTCAACATTTATCCTCACATTTTCATATGCTAAGAAAGTGATTGTCATTTTTCTTTTTTTTAAAAAAAAAAGGAATGTGCCCCGGGTTGAGAGTAGTTGCCAAAATTACAACAACAAAAAAAATCTTTCACATGTTTGTAGCTTGGCGATGAGATGACAGACTTTAACCCCTCTCACACTCAACATGCTCTGATTCAGCTCGTGATTTCACTACCAACTCAAACTGCATATGTTCACCTTAGCAAAGTTTATGTGATCAGCCTACGGCTGCTAGAGGTAGTTATTCTGCAAATATAAATGCCAATTGCAAAAAACTCATTTTATCATGACCAGTTTTAAAGCACGTTTCACATGTTCTAAAATATACTTACTTTTAGCATTCAGAATTTGTCAAAAAAAAAATATAGCTATCTTGACTGCTCACTCATCTTAATCAACCACTATCATCACTCATTTTATCTTACCTTTCTTCTTAATACTTATACCAAAATCTAAAATTTTTTATATTTTGAGAGTATTTCTTTAAGTATTTATGTTTTACATCAATATTAGCAAAGGAAGTGATAAAAACTGTGGATATCACCGAGTAAGTTCCATAAAATATCTACGAGTACGATGTAATGCTCGAGACCATACCAACCAATCACCATATCTGACGTTCTAAAGAACATTTGACTCTTGCCAAGAGTTAACCTTTCATGGGACCCAGTATAGTAACCCTTGGCTTTCCGTCTAGACCAGACACTGGCCAAGTCAAATGCAACCTTGTTCACACAAGTCTCCCTCAACCATTGGTCGTCTCCGTATCTGGTTTCATCAGGTTCCCTCTGCTAATCGGTTTTGAGGATTTCATATCGTTTCTCTACCATCTATTTCATGATGGATTGTTTATTATCTAGATGGTTTCTTCGAAATTTGATTCAATGACTTTTGTGATCTGTAAAGTTTAGGATGGTGTTTGAAAAGCACAAAACAGTTGCATATGAGCAACATCAAGCAAGTCATGAGGGCTTTCACGAGATGCACTTATATAGTGCAGTAGCAAGAAGTACGTTGTCGGCGAAATAGGATAGGGGTCCCACATGCCCTGGGGACGCATGGGTCTTCGGTCACGTCAGTTCCCCCGGGGCCACATTCTGTGCAAAAGAAGACCGGCTGCGGTCGGCTCTCCCGCTGAGAGCCTGAGCGGTGCCCGGGCCCGGGGTGCGCCACCCCGTGCCCGGGTACGCCTCCCCGGAACCAGGACCCGCATGCACAGACTGAAGCACGTTCTCCAGAAGTGAACCAGCTCCCCAAATATTCGCAGTAATGGTGAGGTGACAGGGCGCCTCCCGCCTGTCTCCCGACAGCATCTCCATAATCTGGTCGCTCGACAAGGAACCGACCGGACAGCCGCCCGCAGCAACCAGGCGGCAAGATGACCAGAAGAACCCTGCACAGTCGCCTTCAGCAGGTGGGCAGCGGCGACTAGACGTTCTCCAGCGCGGCGCGGCAAACGGGCGCCGACCAGCCACCCTCAGCGGCCGACCGCAGCAGCAGAGCCAAGCGGCGACTGGACATCTCTCCGGCGCACCGCAGCAGGCGGTGACACGTGACAAGACAGCGCTTCCTCTCTCCCCATGTACTGGCACTGTGGACTCCCCTGATTCTATAAAGGAGGATCCGAGCCGACGAGCAAAGACAAGCAAGCTTGAGCATTAGCAACTCCCAGCTTTCTGCACCCGAGCTTATATTCTAGCTACTGTTCTTCTTCTCCGGCTCCGGCTGCGAGCTAGGTTCACCCTGTAACCACATTCATCCACCTCATAGCCAAACACACACAGGACGTAGGGTATTACGCTCCGGCGGCCCGAACCTGTATAAAACGCCTCCTGTCTCTCCCGCGCGATTAACACGGTCCAGACGGTCCGAACCTCTTTTTCTCCCAGCTCGGGCCCCCAGTCCCGAGCATCCATCGTCTCCAGACGCCGCGTTCGCCTGAGAACTACTCCCCTGGCCGAATCTCAAAAAGGGGGTCTCCTGACTTCCCGCCGTCGAGGTTTCATCCTCCGACATACGTGGTTTCAGTTCTAAGACCACATGTTTAATTCTCAACACACTCATAATTTCTTATTAATTATTTAATAACAATTTCTTCCTGGTTATCTAACGGTCAAGAGGTTTCACAAAGTTTCCTTAGGGTGAAAAAGAAAAGGAAATATATTTGAGCACCTCCTAAATGTTCTTTTTTTCCTGAAACAGAGAATACCACTATGTTAAATGAATGGAAATATTGCATCCGTATTTTTATACAAGAAAAAATAAACAAAAGACCTGTCAATACAAGGGAAAAAGGTTCTATGTCTTATAGCTATAAGAGATTTACTTAACACAACACAGATATACTCACTCCATTTAAAAATATGAAACGCTATTGTTTTTCGCAAAGTCAATGTTTAAAATTTTTGACTAATAATTATATAAAAAAATATGTGTTTAGTGTCATGCATATAGTATCACTAGATTCGTACTTGAAAATATTTCTATTTAATGTTAATTTTGAAGTTGTTAATGATATATTATGAAAAAATTAATGGTCAAACTATAATGTTAAAGACCGTGTAAAAACCTAATATGACTTATATTTCCAAACGGAGAGAGTATATATACACCGTGAGTCACTTTAAAATCTGTTGAAGATTTTTATCTTTGATTTTTTTTTCAGATGCAAAATTCTTTTTATGGTTTTTTTTGCATTTTCGTTTTTTATTTTTTCTCCAGATATTTTTGGTCAAATTTAGAAGTGGTCTCTTAATATCGTATTCTGAACCGCTTCAATTGCTGGCTCTCTCCTTGTAACTCCGAGGTAAATAGCCACTCGCGCGTCTACAATGTTGAGCTGTACTAGCAACATGCGCGCCGCCGTCCATGTCCTCGCCATCGCCGCCGGCCTGCTGACCCTCGCGCCCCTCGCGGCGTCGTATCCATGGCAGTTCTGCAACGGGAGCAGCAACTACACGGCGAACAGCGCGTTCCAACAAAACCTCGGGATCTTGGCCGCCACGCTGCCCGGCAACGTCTCCACCTCGCCGGGCCTCTTCGCCAACGCCACCGTCGGTGACGTGCCCAACACGGTCTACGCCCTCGCGTTCTGCCCGCCGGTCGACAACCAGAACGTCTCCGGCTGCCGCGCCTGCGTCGCCGGCTGCTTCCAGGACGCGCAGAAGCTGTGCCCCTACAACCGGGGCGTCCACATCATCTACGACAACTGCGTGTTCAGCTTCTCCGGCCGGAACTTCCTCGGCTCCGCCACCAACCCCGCGGACCTGGAGAGGAAGCTCCGCAACACCGAGAACGTCACCGTCTCCGACGTCGGCGAGTTCAACCGAGCCATCTACGTGCTCCTCAACGCCACGGCCGAGTACACCGCGAACAGCACGAGGAGATTCGGGACCGGCGAGATCAGCTTCGACGCGACCTACCCCAAGATCTACAGCATGGCGTGGTGCACGCCGGACATGACGCCGGGGCACTGCCGGGCGTGCCTGGTGGAGGCGATCGCCGAGATGCACGCCTTCTTCAACCCGAACGCGCAGGGGGCTAGGCTCGTCGGGGTGCGGTGCGCCGCGCGGTACGAAATATATCCGTTCTACGACGGCAGCGGCATGGTGCAGATGCCGGCGAGCGCCAGGCCGGCGGCAGTGCCGGGGACTCCCGGTGCGTTCTTGGGTTTTCTACTTTATGGCTTTGAAAATTCTTTGTTTTCTATTTTGAAGATATAAATACAATCCAAATGTCTTACATGTACATTTATACATTTTAAACTTTGTTTATTAGTTTATCGTAATTTTGATTTTAATTAAATCTACATTATTTTGCTGGAAATTAAATGTCGTTCGATATGAAATATTGTGTTTATTTTCAGGAAAAAAGGGTAAAACTGGTAAGATTCTTGCAATTGCACTACCTATAGTGGCAGCACTACTTGCTAGCACTATGATCTGCTTTTGTTGCTGGAGGAGGAGGGCAAAAGATACGAAGAGGTCACTGTCATGTAAGTTACAAAAGACTGAAATGATTGAAATTTTATAAAAAAAACATTGTAGGCCTTTCCTTGCAATGAGTTCAAGAATCACAGGGCATATGTAGTATTGATATATAAATATAAGGTTAGTTAGATTCATGCCATTATAATTTTTACTGTTTTGAAATATGCCATTACGATTTATCTAATTAGCACAATATCACCGATGCTGTATATATGCCCGAAGTGCCGAAGTGGGATTTGACTTTTTTTACTAACTTTGACTATTGTATTTTCGTATGGATCTAAATACCCCTGCTTCATTGGCTATACCGACTGAATCGGTTAGACCAGATGCAGCCCAACCACCAGTCCACTCTCTCCCCCATGCCCTAACCCTAGCGAGAGCCAAAGGACAAGTGGTTGGGCTGCATCTGGCTGAACTGATTCGGTCGGTATAGCAAGGAAGGAGGTGTCTTTAGGTCCATATGAAAAACGGTATTCAAAGTCAGTAAAAAAATGGGTCAAATCTTGACTCTTCTTGAGCATACAACATTTGCACGGGTCAAATTTACATCGTCTTGCACTGGCATCATTTTGATTAGGTGAACCATAATGGTATATTTTAAAACAGTGAAATTTATAATGGCACGAATTTAATTAACTCATAAATATACTGGTATTCACTAATTTAGATTAAGTACTTCAATAATCCAATTTTCATTACCTTCTCTTTAAAAAAATAAATTTCAGTTGTGTTCTTAGCTTATATTCCTACTTTCCTATTCACTAAATTCGTGTGTTTTTATACCATATTTCCTCCAATAAGTGTAACGATATTACTCTCTTCGGTCATAAATATTTGACGTTTAGTAAAAAAAACTTTTGAAATTTGGACCATCAATAATTTCTTAAAAATGCTTAGTTTTTTTAAAAATGTTATGTGTAGATTATATTCAAAAGTATTATCAAAATATCGAACTTATTAGATTTTATAAATTTATTATAATACAAAATTTATGGTCAAAATTTTAAAACTTTGATTGAATATTGTCATAAACGTTGAATATTTATTTTCATTGAAATTTTAAACTGATTAGTTGTTTGCTCATGCCATGACACAGATGCATCTCACTCTGAGGACATTGAAAATATTGAATCTCTTATTATGGATCTAGCAACGTTACGGAATGCCACAGATAACTTTTCTGAAAACAATAAACTTGGTGAAGGAGGATTTGGTGCAGTTTACAAGGTATATGGAGATGTGTTTCTGTCAGTTTGTAGTACATGGTTGTGGATTTATTAAGTTTCTTCGGTTGTAGCACAAGGTTTTAGTACTAGTCAAAAACATGTTAATCTGTGCAGGGATCCTTTCCCGGTGGCCAAGAAATAGCTGTGAAAAGGCTCTCTCAGAGTTCTGGACAAGGAATAGGGGAGCTCAAAAATGAGCTCGTTTTAATTGCTAAGCTTAAGCACAAGAATCTCGTGAGGCTTGTCGGTGTTTGTTTGGAAGAAGATGAGAAGCTACTTGTCTATGAATACATGCCTAACAAAAGTCTAGACAAATTTCTTTTTGGTAAAACACTTAACTAAAATATATTGCTTTTCCTATAGATAGAAAATAGAATTACATTGTTCTACCAGCTGCTCATAATGCCGACATTTCTGATATATCTGAACTGCAGACTCTGAGAAACGCAAACAAATCGATTGGGGAAAGCGGTTCATGGTAATAAAAGGAATCGCTGGAGGATTGCAATATCTGCATGAAGATTCTCAATTGAAGATAATTCACCGCGACCTAAAAGCAAGCAACGTTCTACTAGACACAAATATGAACCCCAAGATTTCAGACTTTGGTTTGGCAAGGCTTTTCGGAGATGATCAGTCACTGGAAACCACAAACCGCGTTGTTGGAACTTAGTAAGCACCTTAAATATTCTACATTATTTACATGCTACAAACAACTCAGTTATTATGATCGATGATATTTTGCCTCTTGTAGTGGATACATGGCACCAGAATACGCCTTACGCGGGCAATATTCAGTGAAGTCAGACATATACAGCTTCGGCGTATTAATTTTGGAGATCATCACAGGAAGAAAAAACAGTGACTCTTACAACTCTGAACAATCTGTTGATCTTCTGAGCCTTGTGAGTATCCTATCTCTTCACTTCACAATCTATAACTACTCTTAGTTGCAACGAGGAGTTAATTTTTTTGAACAAGCATGATTATATTGATGCAGATATGGGAACATTGGGCAATGAAAACTATCACGGAGATGGTTGACCCATGTCTGAGGAGCGATTCTTCCTCGCTAGATGAGATTTTGAGGTGCATTCATATTGGACTCGCATGCGTCCAAGAAGACCCTATGGATAGGCCAACTATGTCAATGATCAATATCATGCTTGACAGCAATACGATTTCAGCTAAAGCTCCATCCAGACCAGCATTTTTCACAGAAATGACCGGCAATATTACTGTCTCGAGCATGTATTCCCAACCATACCCAGTAACTGGCTCCACAGCCAAGCACTCGACGGTAATGTCACCAAATGAGGTGACAATAACAGAGCCTGAACCAAGATAAGTCTTATGTAATCCTTGTTTATACAAATAAGTTGATGTAGCGGGACATAACTATGCTATCTGTAATTGGAGTAAGACAAGTTTATGATTGTGTATTTAGTATATTTTTCGCCCCATGTGCATTACTCAGTTATAAGATAAATTGCTATATCTTGCTTCAAGGGATAATATATCTATTATATTATTAAAAGAAAGGGAGAAAAAGAGCCACCACGTTTACTTGGAAGATCTACCATTTGTTAGTGGAAGGTCCAGATAATGACGATGTATATATTGATCAAAATAATAGTATACAAAATATAACCTTGTTTATGGAAATAGAAGCCAGAGTTGTAACCATATATTTTCAATGGATAGTATATTTTTGTAGAGTTGTTCTTTAGATTTACTATTGATCAAACATTTAATTTTTTGGATTCTGTCAAACAACAACGTTGGCCGTTGGATGAAACTTTGAGATTTGGAACGGGAGAAGCGAGTTCCAAGTTTTATTTTCAACTTGGTGTAGTTGTCATTATCGATCACGCGTAACTTTAGTTATAAATTTGTGCAACCCAATCATAAATATGTGCAACTATATCTAATTTATCGATCACGTATAACTTTAGTTATAAATTTATACAACTCTGTCATAAATATATACTACTACAATCGATTGATATATTCTTTTTTTTTTCAAACGTTTGATCAATAGGCGGTCCCGTTGTTCTTTCATCCTAGAGAGGTATAGACCTCCTCACCACTTGAGCGATATCTCTTTATGAAAAATGTACCAATACTAATCCCACAAGTAACATTAGGATTACAAATTCGTCTTTGTACCTGTTCTCGAGTTATTCTCCTGTCTTTCAGAGGTATTGATCTTGGTAGAGGTATATACTTATTACTAATATTATGTGGTATATCTACCTCTCTATAATCCAAAAGACTAGAAAAGTATTGTCATTGTCGATAGTTCACTTTTGTTCAGACAAGTCCAACCATTAATTTTTTTACCTCTCAAATGGTGGAGAGTTAAATCTCAAAGAATGGGAGAAAACCTTATTTTTTGTAATAGAAGATCCAAAGAGGTTCTTTTAATAAAAGAAATCATCGCGACAGGAAAAAGGCAGGGCAACACTAGACATGACCACATGCAATGATGGCCAAACATGATATTAGATGCTAGCACAAAGTTTTCAAGATTCCACATATTAATGCCCAGTAGAATGGATGATGGATGATCTGATTTTACGACAGTATTCAAAACGATAGAATTAGCTGTTACAAAGTTGGAAAGTTATTTAAAAAAAATTCTAAGAAACTTATGTATAGAAAGTTTTTTTTTTTTCAAAATTACACCATTTAAAAGTTTAGAAATCATATCTGTGATAATCCATAATACGTAAGAGAAAAGAACGGGCCTAATTACGTACCAAGTGGTTGCAGACCTACACAATTTGTAATGACTATTGAGGAGCGAGGATGCAACGTTGATGTTTAACGGTGGGGGCAAAGGATGATTTTTAAGCGACTATCGGTTGATCAAATACCAGGGCTGCGTAATATTTTACTTTTATCAAACTTAAAGTTTATTTTTCATGGTGAGTTTGGGTTTCTTTTCATTAGTTGTCTATTTTACGGAGTGATAACAGTAAATCCTGAGTTCTGGAAAGAAAATAATCATTTTGTATATCTAAATAAAAACACCTCTAAACTAGCATTTAGAAAGAAAACAATCGCTCTGTATGTTGAAATATCTCTGAACTATCTAAAATTGTGTATATTGAAACACTAATTTCTACTTGTATATCTAGCCGTATAAAATAACTCTAACACTAATAACTCTGTATAGAACATTTAATGGGGATTTTTTTTTGTGTTTGGCCAACATGCCATCATTTTCTTGTAAAAAAGAAAAGAAATTTCTCTGTGATTGAGGGTCTTAGGCCCATGCAATTGAGTCCTTAGGCAGACGGCCCATCAACCCATCCGAAGCCCAGTCTACGGAAACAAAATCCGCGCAACCAGCGGGAGCCACGAAAACATAAAAGGCGCGAAAGGTCGCGAATTCCCGTCTCCCGCCATCCCCCTCGCCCGCCAAAACAATCCCAATTCCCAAATCCAACCGCATAAATCGCCACCATTTCTCCCGCTCCGATGCCCAAACCACCTCCCCTCCGCGCCAATCCCCACCCACCCACCGGCGGCAGCAGCGGCGGCGGCGGGGGCCATGGACATGTCGGCGATCGCCTCCCGCCTCGGCCTCTCCGACTCCCGCCCCGTCGTCCGCAAGGCCGCCGAGCTCCGCCGCCTCTGCGACGTCACCTTCGACTCCTCCGTCCTCGGCATCGTGAGCAACTCGGACGTTTCCCCCTCGTTGTTATTTTGGTTGGCTCGTGGTCGTGTCTCTGAGAACTTGGCTTTTTGCAGGGAGAGGTGTGCAAGGCGATCATCTGCCTCGAGATCGCGGCGTCCAAGTGAGTTTTGGCGAATTGCCTTACAATTGTTCGACGAATTGCCCGCCTGGGGGGAATCGTGTTGCTCAGTGGCGTGATCTGTTTTGATTATCTCGTGGTTTGCGCAGGTTCCAGGTGATATTTGACCGTGCAGAGGCTGTGCGGATGAGCGGCATGTCTGAGAAGGCATACATCAGATCATTCAACGCGCTGCAGAATGGTCTTGGTGTCAAGTACGCTTCTTTCCTTTTCTGTTCCACCAATCGATGCATATTACCAACTACTCTTGAGTCCTGACTCTTGACTAATACAATGGAATTGCCTAATTCCTCTTGCAGGACTACATTGGATGTGCGTGAACTGGGCATCCAGTTCGGCTGTGTCAGGCTGATACCTTTCGTGCAGAAGGGATTGTCGCTGTAAGCTTGCTCTCTCATGGCCATGGAAGCTTGGTTGCACTAGAATGTTGTATTTGAGTCCAATCATTCGTTTGGAGCTGTGCAATTTCGTTATGAGTGTTGGATACAAAGCATTTGATGCATCTTCAATTTACTGGAACATGTTTTTTTTCTTCTTTTCAGGTACAAGGAGCGTTTCTTGGCTGCATTGCCACCTTCTCGCCGTGCAAGCACTGACTTTGGTCGGCCAGTGTTCACTGCAGCAGCATTCTATTTATGTGCAAAGAGGCATAAGGTGCTAGCAGAATTAGTAGCGATGATTTTGTATAGATAATTTGCCTCTTGTAATGCTGAAGTTTTCCCCTATTTTGTTGCAGCTTAAAGTTGACAAACTGAAGTTGATAGATTTATGCGGTACATCTAGTTCTGAATTTACAACGGTAATGATATACTTGAACCATCTTATATATTCAGGTGCATTGCTTGTAGGGATGTGCGTGGGTCGGTCTGTCGGTAATCTATGGCCGGCTTTAGTTTAACTAAATAAACTAAGTTTCATTTTTGATATCTTTAAAATGAAACTTAGTTTATTTAGTTAAACTAAAGCCACCCACGGATTACCTGCGGACTGACCCACGCCCATCCCCAATTGCTTGTGCCTGCATCTTATCTTAGCATGCATGTATAGACAATGGGAGTATGCACGTGCATGATTGGATTGGTACTTTGGATCGTCCTGTTTTGACTGTTAATTGTGGTGGTTGCAGGTTTCAACATCCATGGCAGACCTTTGCTTTGATGTTTTTGGGATAGCCAAGGAGAAGAAGGATCCGAAGTCCATAAAAGGGAATAGAGGTATCTGCATTCTGCAGGGTCTTGACCATATCACGATTAACTATTCATTACAGTATTACACATGACAACTAGTAGTGTTGAAGTTCATAATTTGCTAGGAATTTTGTGTAGCATGCTCATATAATTTGTAACCTTTGATGCAGAACTGCTAGATGTTTTGCCTAGCAAAAGGAAACATGATGACGACAGTGATTCATCTGGTGAATCCTCTGGGGATGACCAAGATGAACTAGATGTATGTGCTGCTTTAGTGTTGCTTACTTGCAGAGTATTGACAATTTTGTTAATGCATGTCATAAAACTTTAGGGATAGGCTGCTTTTTTTACTGTGAACTCTGGTTATATCAAAGTATGAAACAGCCTAAGATGCTTGGTATAATGGTATTGATACTATTTATGAACTTGTTTCTGCAACAGTAGGCTAACAATGTTGTAGATTCAAACATTCACTGCTCACTTGCATTTTGTAAGATGAGAGAGCCAGCAAAAATGAACATATAAGTTTTGTTTATTCTGTAAAGATTGGTTGGAAAGAATGCATGCTGCACTCTTTTTTGCTGTAATGAAGCCTGATTCTGTCAGTAAGAATTTTCTGGTTACAAACACATAACCTTCTAGTTGGTGATTTTAGCCCGTTGAAATGTGACTGCATATAGTTTAATCTATACATGAATGGCCGCAAAAGGCCAATGCAAATTCATAGTGCCAGTGTGCCCCTTGTATGAATACTGATTCTTTCATTATCAACTAGAAGTTTAGACTCTCCAACAAAGTGAATAGATTGCTCAGTTTGAATTATGTGGATATTTGCAAGTAGCTTCTAATATGTTGGACCGGTAGCTTCTTTAGCATGTCTCTGCCGATATTCCTTATACGTTAATTTGTGTTTTTTGGGCGTCATGGAATTCTGTAAAATAGAGTAAATTTTAGAAAACCCCATATTTTATGGTTGAAGTTGCATAAACCCTATTTTTTATGACAGGGGGTACATAAAATTTCACAAAACCCTATCCCTATACATGTTGAGCACTCATTTACTTAAGTTTTTAACATATAAAATGCATATCAAATTTTAAATTGTTGATTTCTTGATAAAATTTGTTGGTTTAACTGTTCACTACTTTGAAAAATATTATTTTGAATATACTGAAATTAATTGATATTGGAATAAAGGTGGAGTTTTATGAAACACTTAGAACATAAAACCTATAACCTATGTTTATGTGCCACAAGACATAATACATGTGGTTTTGTGCAACTTTGATCAATAAATATGGGGTTCTGTAATTTACTTTAAATATTATGTGCATTCTTCTGGTTAACTGATGCAGTTGCTCCTGTTTCTTCCAATACCAGCTACCAACTTACAAACGGCACAAGAAAATGAAGAAAGAAGCGTACAATGAATGGAAGTCATCCGTTCTCTCCTCCAACAAGCAAACTAAACCAGGTTTGGAATGGACTGTTCTACATCCTCTAAATTAGCGAGTGTTATCCATCTAGCCGATGAGCTTATTGCGCTGTATTTTTGCAGATCCTACAAAGCCCAGGAAACAAGCTCAGCTTAACTTCAAGAAGAAGCCGTCAGACATCGCCCTAGAAGTATCATCAGCGGCCAACTAAGTTAGTCTCAACTGAGGCCGAAAATGCTCTTAGCATCATACAAGTTCCTCCTGAATGCAGGAAGGAAATCTTTGGCCCCCTTTCTTTTCGTTTGTTTTAAGAAGCTGACGTAATGGGGTCCACAAAAAAAGTTACTTTCTAGTGACATTCGTGTGTAAATGGTGACATATTTAGTTTCTTCAAATCGGTGACATTTTCAAATGTACATGAGGAATTCCTTGAACTGTTCCATTTTTCATGCTGTCATCGGCCATGAGGCTTTAGCCAAGTGCTCTCTTTTTTTATATCCTCAGTTCATCAGTTGCCAAGATATTTCAGCCTTTTGGACTGAAGTGAAAAGTGCACGTTGTGCTGTCTACATATTAAGGTGCATGCAGCCTGTGTCACTGTCATCTTCTAATGCAGATTTAGCCCTTCTAGGCCCCAAGTGCATTCTGTATTCTGAATTTGCAGATGATTATTGCAGATGCTAACATTTAGCGCTACCTACAAAATTGTTAATTAAATCTTGACCAGATTTTTCCGTTGACACCAGCGAGACGGAGATGGATAATATCTCGAACCGTCCAACTTCATGCCGTCATGGACATGAGTAACAAGAACACACTTTATGCTGTCTTTGACGCCATGGTTGGCATGGTTCAAGGTTGTTCCACAGTCAAGTGCCCAGCAATGAGACAATAATATCTCCTCCACTGCCAATATATTTATTTCGTTTGGTTTGGAAACTGCAAACTGAATATGCTTCTTAATCTTAATTTAAAAAATAAAGTGTAAAGCATTCTGGGTTTGTCATCAGTGCAGGCTTGGCCCTTCTCATTCCTTAGCTGCTAACATGACGACTTGAAGACATCTTTGTAAAATATCATTAGGCCGATTGCTTACTTCATCATGATGAACCAATGAGCCGTCCATTTTCATGCTGCCATGGAGATGGAGATCACATTTTTTATCCCTGGCGTAATGGTGTTAGGCATGCGTGGTCAAGCGGCCGGTGGGTGAACATACATTAATATCTCTCAGTATCTCTTCCGCTGAAGTTTGAAGATATTTCAGTCGACTTTGATTAAAAATGCAATTGCGCAAAAAAAAAAAATTGCAATCGTATCTTTCGTAGTCACAATGACACAGGATTTGTCCGTTTCTTCTTGTTGCATTCCATGCTCCATTAACTTGTTATTACTCCAAAGTCTACACGTCAAATCACAGACAACTTAGGTCGCGTTCGGTTACGCTTATAGCTTTTATATATTCTTTCAATTTTCGTAAGTATGTTTTCTAAACGATGTGTTTTTATAAAAAAATTGCTATTTAAAAGTATCTTAAAAAATTAAATAGATTTATTTTTTAAATTTTTAATAGATAATACTTAATTAATCATACGCTAATGATATTTCTCGTTTTACGTAAATGTCTCGAACGCCACCACCTAAAGCTTCAAGCTTTCAAGTACACCAAGAAAAAATCTATATTTTACCAAGAGAAAATCCATATACGAAATTTAAGAACATATAGCGTAGACCAAAACCATATTAAAAAAAAATCAGACTAACTTAACCTAAACTAGGTGTGTCAAGACGTAATCACTCAACCAAGCCCTCCCTTAATAAGTAGTTAGTACGAACGGAGATCTGAAGTACAGTAGCAGTTAGCATGACGACGCCGTTGCGTGGCGGCGGGCGCTTCGCTGCCCCTTGGATGATGGTGCGGGTGAGAATGAGACGCGGCCTCAGGCGAGCTCAGAAGGGCAAAGGAGGCCACGAGCCAACACGACTCGCACACACCAGAGGAGAGGAGAGGAGAGAGGCCACCGGGCACGAGGAAACCCGTGGGAATGGCCGGCAAGTTGGGATAAAACTACTCCGCCGGCCGGCGCCGCCTGGACGCCCGTGCCCACCACGCGCCGCTGCTTGACTTGTCCTCGCCTCCTCCCACCCATCGTTTGATGGACCCGCCGGTTGCGTTGCGTTTCACCGCTCCGTCCAAGGAGCTCACCTCGTTCCGATGAAGTAAAAAACATTTCAAAATTACTGCTCCCTCTATCTTAAAATACAAAAATCTATCCGGATTCATAGTATTAGCATGCATCACACACAGTACTATTTTTTATTTTAAGATGGAGATAGTAAAATACAACTACCTTTTAAGATTTTGGACTGATTAAGGATTAAATTGAAAGGTCTAAAATGCCCTTATCAAAATCACCAAAGTGTTCGCTTTGGTTGGCGTGCTGTAAATTGACACCAATAAGATGAAAAGATTAGTGCTAAAATTCACCTTTTATATATACTAGGTAAATATATTTTAGAATAGAGGAAGTAGCCGAATGCCCGTACCTAGGGTTGGTTTGGTTTGAGGCAAAATTGACTTATCAATTTTTCTCAATACCAAAATTTAGCAAGTTTTGATATTACCAATTTTGACAAAGGTAAAGTTATCTCTGGTTTGAAGCCAAAATAGCCTAAGCAAACTATTGAGTGGCCTATTTTTTCTAGGCTTATCAAAATTTGGCTTCGATCCAAATAGACACTAAATACTATTAAAATTATTAAATATTGGCAAGGTCAATTTTGGCCACAAACCAAATTGGCCCTTAGCTATGGATAAAAGATAATATAAGTATAATATTGTCTAAAATAAATTAAAATATATTTTCTATGAGATGTGTTACGCATCTTTTTTATAAATAAAAATATCTTTGGTTAATCACCAAATTCAAAAAAAGTTTAAAACTGAATTTTATTTTTTTGATAAATTTACGCAAGTTTTGTCCGTTTTCAACGGTTTTTAAACAGCTTCCCCAAAAATCCGACAAATCTTCAGGAGTGGAATTTTATCGTGGAATGGTTTTGTGAACCCTAATACTACTAATTCATAGTCGAATTCACAATTTCAGATCGATAGAAAAATTTTTTCACTGGATTTTACTATCTCTGTCTCATGAACTTAAAAAAACTGTTATATTTTAGAGTTATATTTTAGAGTGGAAGAAGTAACTCAGCTTTTGTCGGTAGGAGAAATAAACGGACCCGGGCCAAAAATAAATAAATAAACAAACGGCGGCGTGAGGTGACGGGTTAGTTAGCTCGGTTTGTGCCAATTGCCATGGTGGCGAGTCCACGCAGAGGCGGAGGGTGCCGTCCACGCGCCTCGTCGCCGCCGCGTGGGCCACCGCGCGCGCTCCAGCCCCACGCTTCGGCGAAACAGCGGGCGTCGCACGCCGTCGTTTTCCGCCCCAATTTCCCCCTCCTCCTCCTCCCCTCGTGCAACCAGCCAACCACTGCCGCGGGGTGAAGAAGAAGAGGAGGAGGATAAGTAGCGGAAGGAACCCTCGCATCGGACCAAGACCGCACGGCCCGGCATCCGCTTCGAGCCGAGGTAGCCGCCGTCGAGCTTGGCGCGCCTGTGGGTGGAGGGTGGGGGGACTGATTGGTGGTTGTTGATTGGAAGTTGCAGGAGGAGGTGTCGGGATCGGAGGTTAGTGGTCCGCATGGTGCCCAGGGACAGGGTGAATGCCGGCGGGGCGGCCGTCGTCGCCGGCGCCGGCGAGAGGGTCCTCGTGCGAAGGTGAGTTCTTGCCTTGCTGGGGGCATGTAGCTTCGTCGCTTCGAGAGGAACACGAAAGAGCTATGAACTGGATGGATTGGTTCATCTTAGCTCTGTTGGTTTCGGGGCCAAGTGGAATTTAGAGTTTTTTTTGCACATGTTATAGGCTGATTTTATACCATGACATGCAATTGGATGCTTAAAAACCTATTGGTGTGTATGCTTTATTCCAACTTTGGAGTAGAAGGAACCTAATTCGTGATGCTTCGCATTCAACTTTGGGTTTGGAGTAGAACGAACCTAATTTGCGTTTCTCCATCTTGTATTTTAGGAAGTTCATCTCTTTGGGTCATCCTTTAATTAAATGGATATTGTTGTGGTTTCTTTGAGCATTGCAAATTTAGTTCCTGCAATGGGATTAACTACCACAACTTCAAATTTAAAAGCAATTCCTTACTCATCTTGAGCTGTTCCATGAAAGAATATTTTCCAAACTGCTATAGATTCACACTACTGGATTCTACAGCTGATGTTTGAACTTTCATGCAGCGCTAAATCGAACAAGAAATGTGATAAGAAGGTTCCAAAGAGAGGCCATAAATCGGAGAGGGAGAAACTTAAGCGGGATAAGCAGAATGACCTCTTTAGTGAGCTGGGAAACTTGCTAGGTATGTATTTGTTTCGTAATTGCAAATCCATAAACAAGATTTCAGATTGCACATTTGCATTACAAGATTTGGATTTTTCTTTCTGAAATGTGCTTATTTTATGTCATTCCATCCAGCCATACTTCCAATACTGCTAGAGATAGCCATTTGTAAGCTTGTAGTTGGTTGTTATCTACAAGTATATTTTATGATTGATCGTATAGAAGCTCTCTGGACAACCAAATCATAGGTTAATGTCAGAAAATACTACTACAAACGTAACAACTGGCATGGACTTACATTATCGGCTGCTAGAACCTAACTTCCCCCACTAACCTGTAATACAAAAATAACATGTCACCTAGTGCAAATATCCTCATGCATACCATTTGTCTATGATATGTTTTTAGTTTTCGAGTTCCAAAACCATATTATTTTGGATATGAAATTATATTTTCCTAAGCAATGTGCAAACTCTTTTCCAGAACCAGACAGGCAGAACAATGGGAAGGCATGTGTACTCGGTGAAACTACACGAATACTAAAAGATTTACTTTCACAAGTGGAATCTCTCCGAAAGGAGAATAGTGCACTGAAGAATGAATCTCATTATGTAAGCTCTTTTCGAATCGAAATATCCTATTCAGCTTATTGCGGATTACTAGCTAAATTGTTTTCCTTCCTTTTATTAATTTGATAGCCTGTTGCTAGTAATATGGATATGAAAATGTTAGTGCATATTCACACGCTGAGAGTTTCTTAGAATAGGTATCCAGTTCCAATGGTTGTTGAATTCATGCCACCGTGGTGTTAGCTTCATGCCAGAATATGTCAGCCTTTGTTTTATGCCATTATGGTTACTCAAAAAAATAATGCCACCTTACCGCTGATGCATAATCCTATTTTCCATGCTGAAAAACAGGTTGCACTGGAGAGAAATGAACTGCACGACGATAACACTGTGCTTCGTAGTGAAATCTTGGAGCTTGAAAACGAGATTAGGATGCGGATGGAAGGCAGTCGTGTTTGGAGTCATGTAAATACAGGACCAGCTCTCAGAGTATCATATCCCGCAAGTGGAGTGTTCCCAGTGCAGCACCTGCCACATTTACCAGTAACCACAACTGCGGCATTTCCTCAGCAGCAACCAGTTTTCATTGAGCAGCACTATGCCACCACACCAAGAGAGCTACAGCTCTTCCCAGAGTCTGCAACCAGTGAAGGCAGTGAACCATCACAAGAACACGGGATTTCCGATCATGTGACGCGGCCCCAGGCAAGGTACCCAACACCAATGGCCACTTTGCCTGTAAACCTGTTTCCAGTCCTTCCAGGAATACAAGATCAGCAGAGTAGTAGCGGTACTACTGGGCACTAGCGAGGAAGACCGTATAGGCAGATCTTAGGTACATAACGAGAGGTTCACATCATGATTTGAGAATCCCTTAGTTTCAAGTTTTAACTTTTGAAGTTGCAAATGTGCAACAGAAACTTGTGACTGTGCTCATGGGTAGCACGCAATCTGTATATCTGAATCTCAGTCTTAGATGGCCAAATAGGGACATTCAAAAAGGTTTCTCAAATCCATTGATTATTCTGTACGATATCTGTTCAAGCATGGATTTTGCTCTTAGCCAAATTTGTTCACCTCACCACATGATGTTATCCGTTGTTAGTTACCTACACAGAAGATATGACTTCGTACTGAGAATCCGATCTTCGTATCAGGTGATTAATTGCTCTATTCCGACAGAGATAGATACCTCACCACGACACTTCTAGGGAGCTGCAGCCTGCTTCCTTCTTGTCCTTGACAATTTTCTGCTCTTCTGAATCTCTGACCCGCGCTATCTCATCCATCGGCCCTTTCCAATGCATATGTATTTGACAACAAAATGGCATCTGATGGATGGTAGTCGCCCATGTTATCCAACTGTGCCTGCACCATCCTCCCCAGCTTGACATTGCCATGGACTCTGCAGGCCGCAAGCAACGCTCTCCATGCCGTGCCATCACCATGGGAAGATAGGCTCGCTATGAGGTCATAAGCTTCATCCAACCGCCCTGCCCTTCCCAGGAGATCGATGATGCAGCCATAGTGCCCAGTGTTAGGGAAGAGGCCATACTGCAACACCATGCTCTCCATGAACTTCTTCCCTTCCGATACCAACCCACCGTGGCTACAGGCGTTCAGCATCGCGAGAAAGGTGACCTCATTAGGCACCACTCCATCTTCTTCCATAGTGCGAAACAGGGAGATCACTTCACCTGCCCGTCCATTAACACCGAAACCCATGATCATCGCTGTCCATGCCTTCACATCCCTATCTTGCATCATGTCGAAAACCGCAACCGCCTCACCGGGGTACCCACACTTGAAGTACATATCCATGAGAGCTGTCCCAAGTGAAGTGCCAAGCTCAATTCCTGCTTCCAGCGCAATATCGTGAAGGCGACGGCCGGCTGATATTGCCCCAGATACTCCACAAGCAGAGAGGACACCCACAAGAGTCCCTGAGCTTGGCCTCACTCCCTCCAGTCTCATCCTGTCCACCAAGGCCATTGCCTCCTCAATTTGCCCTGCCTTCGCATAGCCATCCACCATACAGTTATACAACACCATGTCCCTCCTTGCTGCATCATCAAACACCTTCCTGGCACACTCAACGCTCATCTTTCTCACATACATCCCCACCATTGCTGCCGCCACCTTTGCATCGCTGCATAACCCCACCTTGAGGCTGAACCCATGCACAGACTCCGGTTGCCAGCCACACCCGATCACGGTGACCAACGCTGTCACACTGACGACCACACCACAGCACCTCATCTCACTGAACATCTCCACCGCCTTGGTCACCTCCCCCGCTCTGACATACCCTCCGATCACCGTGTTCCATGACAGGACGTCCCGTTCCAGCATTTCGTCGAACAGCCTCCGCGCGTCCACCATTCCCACGTCGCTGCCACCACATCTGCAGTAGAAGTGGCACAGGGCGTTCCCAAGGCTAACGACGCCCGAGAACCCGTACCGCACTACGAGCGCGTGGAGCTGCCTCCCAAGCGAGGCCGCGGCGTCGTCGTCCGGGCGCTTGGCGCAGAGCGCGAGAAGCGGCTGGAACGCGAACTCGTCGAGGGCGGGGAGGCGCGTCCGCGCGGACGCGAGGACGGAGAGGGACGCGTCGAGAGATTCGGCGGAGGGCGAGGCGGAGAGCGCGCGGAGGAGCGCGGTGTGGTGGAAGAGTGTCGGGCTGGGGATGGCGGCGAAGAGGGACAGCGCGTACGGGAGGGGCGCCTGCGGCGAGGCGAGCAGCCTGGCCGTGGGGAAGGCGTGATGCGGGAAGAGAGAGGACTTGAGCATGGCGGCGTGGACCTGGAGGAGGTCGCCGGCGCGCGACGCCGACTTGAGCAGCGCTGCGATCTGGCGCTCCCGCCGCAGCAGCGGCATGGCTCCGCCGCGCTCCGGTCAAAACAAGAAAAACGAAATAAAAAAAAAATGAAAAATGCAAAATTCTGTCTAAATTGGGTCGTAAATATGTAAAGCCCATCTAAATTGGGCTGACTAGTGACGGGCTCACAAATCCCGGCCCACCTAATGAATGCTAGGGTTTACTCCGCTATATATTAGAGTTCTTCTTTGAGTGCGCCGCCTCCACCACCCTACGCCTCACACCTTCTCCTCCGGCGGCGGCGCCCAGCTTGGCGATCCCTGGCACCTTGCCGCGGCAGCCATGGTGCACGTGAGCTTCTACCGCAACTGTAAGCTCCCCCTTCTTCTCTGCTCTGTAATGTGTGTTGCGCTGAGAAAAAAGACCGTGGCTTGATCGACCCAGTTATTTCCATGAGGTGGCTTTGAGGTGTTGATTGTTCTATTCTGCAACTAAGAAATGCTTAGACTTGTTGCTGCCTGTTTTGACATTGATGAGCTAGACGCGTTGTTTCCAGTGATCAGTGCGGTCTGTAGGCTTGTAGGTTGTAGCCATGTCAACCAATGGACAGTTGGGTACTCGAACGAATGAATTTGGCTTTGTTCTGATCCTTCAAACCCAAATCACCCAAAGCTTTGGGTCAATGCGGTCTCGTTACTTCGTGAGTTCATAGGGCAAATGTTCAATTCAAATGGGGTGGAGTGACTGAGTAGTTTGTGCAGCGTGATGTTTATAGTAGATTTTATTGGATATTGCTGTGATTTTAGTTCTTTTTGTGCTAAACAAATGTGCTTCTGTCACTTCACCTTTTGGTGCCAAAGCAATGCATTTCTGGCTACATATTTTACTGTTACATATGTAACATTTCATTGGTGATTTTACTTATTGACTTTGTGCCATGACATGAGTAGTTTGTGCTGTCAATGTGCTGTAGATGGTAAGACATTCAAGAAGCCAAGGCGTCCATATGAGAAGGAGCGTCTTGATGCTGAACTGAAGCTGGTGGGTGAGTATGGTCTGCGGTGCAAGCGTGAGCTGTGGCGTGTGCAGTATGCCCTGAGCCGCATCCGAAATGCGGCTAGGGAGCTGCTCACCCTGGATGAGAAGAACCCTCGCCGTATCTTCGAGGGTGAGGCGCTCCTCCGCCGCATGAACCGCTATGGTCTCCTCGGCGAGGGTCAGAACAAGCTTGATTATGTGCTTGCGCTCACTGTTGAGAACTTCCTCCAGCGCCGCCTCCAGACCATTGTCTTCAAGAATGGCATGGCCAAGTCAATCCACCATGCACGTGTCCTTATCAGGCAGCGCCACATCAGGTTAGTAATCCATACTTCCATCTCTCACATACATACATTACTGTGCTGGTCAGTCTTTTGGAAAATATCACTTGTGAATCTGTACTTTTGAATGTGCCATCCCGTATACTTGGAAACATGTATAGTTGACAGTTCCCCCTAAAACTGTACATATATGCAAGGAATTGTTGGTATTGGTTCATGAGCTTATGTGAAGTTCCCCCCTTGTTGCTCCAGTCTGTTATAGCCTCCTGCTAGTTCTATTCAAACTGTAAAATGACAAGATGCTTGTTTCTTTGTATGGGCCATGTGATGAGAATCCATATGCAATACTCACGACGGTCGTCTGATACACTTAGTGTGTCATGTTGCAGTCATATATTCTCTGATGCCCCTAGCTCTGTGTGACTTGTTCAATTCTGAGATTGTTATCCTTGTTGAATCATTTTGGTAACCCGGTTTGTGTTGTAAGTTTCCTCCATGTAACTAATGTGGATTATTCTTATCTTTACGCATTCAGTTTATTCCTAGGAACATTGTGCAGTCTGAATTTTGAACATTTGTTCTAGTGTATACAAATGTTGTTTTCTCTTGCATAACTTATTTTCTAATCTCTCTGTTTGCAAAGGTTGATTTTGTTGAATAAATCTTTTTTGGGCCCCTGGATCTGGATATGTGTTCAGGGTGTTTTCTCTTGTGTTATTGTGCTGTACTCTTTTGCTGCTTTTAGGTGTTCCTACTTTTTTTCCTGGAACGTTTGGTGCAAATTTCTATGTATTTTTTGTTTGGCACAATGAGGAGGTAATTTAGCTAATGTATCTCTGAGGTCTGAAGACCAATGACTCTTATGTCCTTTTCATTCTGAGTGCCTTATTTGACTTTTGAAAATGAAAAAGATATGTTATTGATTTCCTATTTATTTCCATTGGTTCTTAAGTCTTGACCATGCCATTGTTGATGCTCCTCCTACCAGGATACAGTACAGTTATGGATGTAGTTACAGTGCAAAACATCCAACTTCTTTGAATCCTAGCTCATGCAGTTTGAGCTGCTGTTTTTATCCTGTATATGTTCCACTTTCTCAGGGTGGGAAGGCAGCTCGTCAACATTCCTTCTTTCATGGTGCGGCTTGAGTCTGAGAAACACATTGACTTCTCTCTCACCAGCCCGCTTGGTGGCGGCCCTGCTGGAAGAGTGAAGAGAAAGAATCAGAAGAAGGCCTCTGGTGGCGGTGGCGATGGTGAGGAGGAAGAAGAGTAAGAGCTCGGCCGTCTTGCCTTGTAGGAACTTCTGCAACATGAATTGATTGAAACGTGAATTGAGCTTAGAGGAGAAACTTTAGATGGTGCACTGGGGTTTGTCGCTGAGAGTTTTGTTGTCTTAATTCAGATCCCTGCTTTGGGAGACAGTTTTGAAACCGTTGCTTATTCCTCCCCGGGTAAACATGTGAACCCTGATTGACACACTTGTTTAATTTCAAGCCTTGTGGCATCTCCAGGACTTGATCAAATCTACTACTACGTTGTTGTAGATGGCAATTCCATATTAGGCCATGCCGTCAACCTCTTTCTTTTTGTTGTTACGACGAATCGTTTGCTACGTCTGAATGAATGCTCGATCATTAAATCTAGATAGGTTTCACAAAGAAAAAAGAAACTGAGATTCAAGCGTATGTGTTCTGGTACCAATGCATGTGTGCATGAGTTCGTTTTTGTTAGTGGCGAACATGGCGGATGCCATGTAGATGGTACCGCGAGGCAAAATTTTGCATCCTCCGTCATCGCCACTCGATGTGTACGTGCTTGGATGTGCTTGTTGTAAAGATGGTGGTACCCTTTTCCTGTATTGTTTGAAATACCCAAACTTTTAAAATTGTTAGAAAATTTATTTTAAGTTCGATTAAGGTAAACCAGAGTTTCTGAAATCCTTACAATATTTTCTTTAATATTATGAGGTCAATATCTTCTTAGAATATTTTCTTTAATATGGGTTGTCCACTAATAATGTCAAGTTGCATAAAGTTTGGGCATTTTCCATGAATTTTCAGACTTTGGGCATTTTCAAATAATATAGAACTTTGTAATTAATGATATTTTCATTTGATATCATTTCGAGTATTGAGTAAGTATCACAAGTTTTACAGAGGTAAATTTAAAAGAGTAATAGCATCTCTCTAGTGTAGAAGTGCTCCATATGCGAGATAGTAAGCAGGCTATTTATGGAGCCAGAGGCCCTATTTTTTAATACTATATACCACACATGTGCGTACGTATTTTGTATGAAAGATATTATGACTTAAAATGTTTTTTCTTGTGCGTCTAAAAAATAAAAAATTATAAAAATTGTAGAATTCTATAGACCTTATGTCACACGCGATTCGCTAAATACCTATATAAATAGACCGTTGGCTGCCAGTAAAAATAGTTTTTATTGATGCAACCATTTATTAATTAATTTGCCAGGTAGCGCTCCATCCGAAGAAGCCTGCGCCGAGGGAGTAGGACGTGCCGATCATGTCGTTCTTCCGAGCGTTGGAAGGCGACGAAATAGGGCGGCCGGAACCGACGACGATGTTCGTCCCATCGCCGGCGTCGTTGAAGAATGGCGCAGACGGCCACCTGCGGTATGACGGCACACATCCAGGCGAGCCACCAATCTGGACGATCCGCACAAGATACCACCTAGGATACGTGAGCACATGTATGGGATGATCCTATATATGATGTCTCAATACATCATTTGATTTCTTAGATCAAACAGCCTAGGCCACCTGTTTTAATTTCTTGGAGGAAAAAAAAGGAACCCGATGTGTGTTTGGCTATATTATTGGCTTTTATATCTGAAGAATATGTTTCGGAGATGTGTGAATTCCCACGATCATTAATATTGGTCCTACTACCTTCGTCTCAAAATAAATTCATATTTTATCTATTTTATTTGTCACATAAAGACTTTATCTTTGAAACATTTAGTGAATTAAAGTTTGTTAAAGTGAGGGACAAGTGTATTGGAGTTTATTAAAATAAAAGGTATTGTAATCTTTTAGCTTTGTATTGATATATATGAGATATGCTAAAAATAAACTTATTTTGGAACAATGATAGTATATAGCTATATGTCTCTCTATGATGTATAATACAATACTCCCTTTGTTTAAAAATATATGGCGTATTAGGTTTCTATACGGTCTACTATATTATACTTTCACCATTAGTTTGTCTTAAAATATATCATCAATAACTATAAAATTAATATCATACGAGAATATTTTTAAATACGAATCTAATAAAACTACATGCATTATACTAAACATATATATTTTTAGCTTAATTGTTAGTCAAAATTTTTAAATATTGACTTTGCAGAGTATTAAGAGAAGAGCCTTTTACATACTCCATGAGAGGTAAGAGAGCTACACAAGATCTTTACCGTTGATTATAAATGGTCTATTTTGTCATGTAAAAAATCCGTTGGCTAATTCCATTAATAAATAACAGCAAAAAGGAAAGATAACATTGCACAAAATTCTCCTTCCAAATATGACATTCATGTGTTATACTTGCCAAAGAATGCAAACCTATCCAAATAATAGGGCCTACGGATAAACGATTTCACCACAGTTTTGATAGAAAGTTTTATGAAATTTAACACAAATTCAACAATGATTGCAGAATGTGGGACAAATGGTTGTATCTTGGTGTTCCAAACTGCATGCTATATCTGAAGCAAACATTAGGTACTATATCTCAAACTTTTGAAATAGTTTCAAATCTTCCACTACAAGATGGAAGTAAGAAACGAGAAAAACACTCTTTTAATCTGATTGTGGTAATTTTCATTTAAAATTTAAAATTTACCAGCAGAATTTATTATATTAGTATGGTTTTTTATACCGCTACAAGGAAACATTGCTCATTCCTTATTCTAATATAATGATTGGTATTGAAAGAGTTCTAATGGTAATAAATGACATCTTACCTCACGAATATTGTCCCTTGGATCAATGCATGATGGATGGCTCAAAAAAGTTTGGGTATACCTTAAGAGAGTTAAAATGAGGCACCATTGTTCACTAACAAAAGAATCCTTAAGAGAAAGCTAAAATGGGGCATGATTGTTGTAACGCGCCGCTTCGTGTGACGTAACTCTAATTAATAAAATCTATCCGTGAAAATTTTGATTTTTTATGTGCTGAGTCATAAGTCGTGCTTGGATCTCAGTTTATCTCCTTGTTCTCGATCTCGAAAAACCCGACCTCTCGAAAACCTCCATTCCCAAAATAATCCCCGAGTTCGAATCGCCGTATTCGAACTTCGCTCCTAAAAACTCTATCAGCCTTCTCTCTCGAACATCCAATCTCACCTCCCTTCCGACCCTTTTGTAACAGAAACCCTAAATAGCAAAGTCGCTCAATCTTCTCCTTCAAAATTTCCTGCTCCGATATCCATTCCGAAGATCCGAATCGAAACCCTAAAAATATCCCCTTTGATCCCCTCATTAAATCCCTTGTTTATTCTCTTCTTTGATCCCTTAGATAACCCTGAGTTTAAATGGGGAATCAAATCCCTGTTCAACCACCGTCTCCACCAATATACATATACAAACATACATATACAAATATATACCCACCCACAAATGCGTAAATATGTCAGCTCTCCATCATTGACCCCCTTGAAATCCGTTACAAAGATCCTTGGAAACCTAAGATAACCCTAAGCCTACATATACAACTGGGAATCACCCCCTACTCAACAAACCTTTCCACTAATACATATATGAATATATATGTATGTATGCCTATATACATATGGGTATATATGTCAGCTCTCCATCCTTGTTCCCTTGAAAGCCACTATGTGTGGGTGCCATGGGCCCCGGGTACCTCATGACAAGCATATGGGCCACTCGGATAGAGGATGGGCCTAGCCTTGTAATTAGAGATATAGCTAGATTCGGCAGACTTCGCCTTGTATAGAAAGGAATATACAGTCCTAGTCGGGTACGTTATATCTCTAAGGGGAGATCTCCTAGTCGTAATCCGATGGGGACTCTACCTTGTAACCTTGTCCCCCAGTATATAAGGGGAGGCAGGGGCCCCATGAGGGCAGAAGAGCTCATAGAAGCACACGGCCATACAGTTCATCAGAACTATCCACCGTATATCTCAAAGGAATACATACAAACTGGACGTAGGGTATTACCTCACATCGAGGGCCTGAACCAGTATAAAATTTCCTTGTGTTCCTTTGCAATCCACCGAGTTTCCATCGTCCGAGTAGCCATATATTTATTTGCCGGTGTAAAACATCGACAGTTGGCGCGACCAGGTAGGGGCCTCGGCCGCGATCGTACATCTACAAGCTCATGGATCCAGCAACCGTCGGACGGCCAAACTCTCCCCGGAGATACAATCGCATTTTCAGAAGCCTCGACTTCGTCGCCAACCAGATGCAATCTCACCCTGGCCAACACGGACGCGATCGCAGCGCCGGCCGAGGAACCAGCTGACTCCGCGCCAGTCGCCCACATGACGCTGCGGGCAATCTTCGACGACATGCTGCGGCGATCTCCATACGCCCGAGTCCAGGGACAACTCTTCCTTCCAGTGTTCGACTCGGACTCGGTTCTGAGCAGCCGAGATCGGCCGAGAAGGGAAGAGATCGTCAACTTCCCGTTCGGACTCGGCGACGCCTGCGGATATCTACAATCTACATCCGACGCGGCAAACCCGATCCCTGGAGTTCGACTCGGATACGGCTCCGAGCCGCTTGAGATCGGATCTAGGGAGGTCGGAGTTACACTCATCCCCATCAACCATCCCGATTCGACTCGAAGTCGGACTCCGACTTCCAGTCGGACTACGACTCTGAGTCGGACAGCAACTCGGCAAGCTTCTCTCCGCCACGAGAAATCTTTATGGCATCCAAAGCTCTACTCCTACTCAGGAATCACGCCAACTACGCGAACAACAAGAGGAGGAGGCCTGCCGACTGCGAAAACAACAGGGGAGAAGCAAGACGCCTGCACGCCCGCAAACGACGCCTACGCAGGGCTGGGCGAACCGCTCAGCAGCAAATCCTCCAAACCCGAGTCGGCGACACGATGTCTTCGTTACGCCACAAACAGAACATCGTGGCCGCTGCAACCCTACTGGACACGGTCCAGCTTGGGCCTGATCATCAGGCCACCCCGACGATCGCAAGGATAAAAGCCATGCTTACCGCTGCTGCATGTCAGCAGCACCAACAGTCGGGCGATACCCTCATACCGACCAACTGGTCGGCATCCCCAATGGCAGTCTCGTCTACCTCAAAGCGACGCCGAGTGGCCGGCTCTAGTCGGCTGCACACGGAGTCACGCCAAACGTCACTCGGCAACCCAAACAACAACCGGCAACGT
Organism: Oryza meyeriana var. granulata; assembly: GCA_003991445.1. Classification (NCBI taxonomy): domain Eukaryota; kingdom Viridiplantae; phylum Streptophyta; class Magnoliopsida; order Poales; family Poaceae; genus Oryza; species Oryza meyeriana. The sequence goes on along the minus strand of RYFJ01000734.1, from coordinate 796,035 downwards.
CGAAGTGACCGTCGGGACAACCGGGATCTCCGAGGCCAACTATGGCGTGATCTTCGGCAGGACACCAATGCTCGGCGCCGCGAACGAGAAGAAGACGAGCAACGCCAACTGGAAGACGAGAACGAGCATTTCGGCCTCCACCACGAGCGGTTTCGCCGCGTAGTCGGGGTCGGAGTCTCATGAAGACGAAGGCATACCGCTTCACCCAGGAGCTACAACAGGTCGACTGGCCGTCGGGTTTCAAGCCTACAAGCATCGAAAAATACGACGGCAAGACCGATCCTGAGTCCTGGCTCACAGCATACACTCTGGCAATCCAAGCTGCTGGAGGTGACCACAAAGTCATGGCTAACTACCTCCTAGTTGCTCTAGCCGACTCAGCGAGGACATGGCTAACAGGACTTCCCAAGCAATCAATCGGCTCTTGGGGAGAACTCTGGGAACGTTTCATCACCAATTTCCAGGGAACATACGAGAGGTCATCTTCTGAGTACGACCTATATCAGTTGCGTCAAAGGAAGAACGAGTCTCTTCGTGACTTCATCAAGAGGTTTTCTGAGAAGAGGAACTCAATCCCGAACATCAAGGATGAGGTCGTCATCGCCGCCTTTCGAAAAGGAGTCAAAAGACACCTCGTTCATCGACAATTCACGCGGAAGCCTCCCAACTCTGTCAAGGCCCTATTCGACATGGCAAACAAGTACGCCGACTCGGCCCACGCTGTTGCCGAGGCCCTCGATGACAACAAGTCACCTGACAGAAGAAGCGGGACGACACCGACGACGCGGTCCCAACTAAAGCTGGGAATCGCAAACGCAAGTCAGACGGCTCCATTGTGGCAGTCGGTCACGACCGCCTTCGACCTTCAACAACTGAGGATTATCAGAACAACAAGTGACATGCTCGGCGGGCTCACAAGCTCAAACACGAGGATGGCATCCCCACTCCCAAATACCGAACAGCTAAGTCGCTTTCTGATAAACATCTCCTCACTCGGCCTTGCTAGTGCCACAGCCGCTTACACCTAATAGGTGTATAAGCTGCGCATTTACTTTTTTTCCGTTTTTGCTCTTAAATGATTACAAAAGTACTCGAGTAGCATAAATCTCGATCCGTGAAACTCTGCTCCATGTAAGACGAACTCAAGTCACCCAAAACGCGTGCCTGGGAAAGAGCCATGAGCCAACTCCCGACGCTAGGGGGCTATGACTAGTCGGGCAGAGTGCTTAAACGTAAGGGGTCAACTACTCGAGGAAATTAATATCAAAAAGAGGAAGAACACGTATTTACATACATTGTAAAATACATTTTATTCGGGTGATTATTTTCATCATCAGATGCTACTCATCCGATATTTTTATATTGCAGGCCCAGCTCCGGATATGCGTGACAGGAACTCAGGGCTTCGAGCCTATCTCCTACGCTCGGGGCTGGACAAGTCTGCCGAAATACACTCGGGATGCTCCATGAGGGCTACTTACCGAGTACTTACGCCAGTCGGGACGTCATCTTCCCCGACTACGCTCCATGGGAGCTAACAATCGGCCCCCGGCGCCAGTCGGGGCTGTGTACCACTCGGCTAAGTAGGGTACGCCCATCGAGGGTCGCCAGCCGAATCCTACGCTAATGCTAGGTTCGGGTACCTTATTTGGCCGCAAACTCTGTCAGGTTGGGTACGCCCCATGAGGGTCGCCAGCCGAATCCTATGCTAATGCAAGATTCGGGTGCCTAGCTTGGCTATAACTCTGTTGGATAGGGTACGCCCCATGAGGGTCACCAGCCGAACCCTCTGCTAATGCAAGGTTCGGGTACCTTGTTCGGCTTTTCCCAAGTCAGAGAAGACTTACATCGTCAGAGCGCATCCGGAGTTCTCATGCACTGCGTCACACCTGAGGAGGGCAAGCAGATCCTGCAACATACCTACTCGGGTACATGTGGCAACCAGTTTGCATCCAGAACGTAAGTCGGAAAGGCTTGCGAATAAGGATTTCTCTGGCTGATTGCGGTTACCAACACCAAAAAACTCATCCTGACATGCGATGGATGATACTTCCCTAGAGCTATGCTGGATAGGTCGGCTCAGGCCGGCTTATTTGGTAGCAGCCACCAAGATATGAGTTCCTACGGTAGCATGCTCCATGTGGGCCGCCCGCAGGCTGAGTTGAAATTATAGCGCTGGTGCTACCAACAGGAGCCGATGAGGTAAACAGATATGCTTCATGAGAGCCTTATTGCTAAACATATATGTTTGGGTATCTGTCTTATCCGCCAGGTCTCGAGGATACATCCTTACAAGGATCACAAGCTGGTCTTCATTGAAATTGGAGATACAGGTATCTCTCTCGAGTACACCTAACCACGTAATGGATTTATTTTTCATACAGTGGTACTCGGCCTATATGCGCGGCCACCAGTTGCCATGAGCAACATTACTCCAGCCGACATGACGCTGAAGAGTCTAACTTTCGAGTAGTGCACTACTCGGGAGAGACTATAAAATTCTCATTCCCGCTGACATGATGCGGAAGAGTCTAACTTCCGAATGGGACGCCACTCGGGAAAGACTATAAACACCTTTTCCGGCTGACATGATGCCGACGAGTCTAATTTTCGAGTAGCATCCTACTCGGCAAGACTATAAACGCACATTCCGACTGACATGAAGTCGAAGAGTCCTATATACGAGTAGTTCCCTACTCGACAAGACTATAAATCATATTCCGGTTGACATGATACCGAAGAGTCTCATGTACCAGTAGTAATCTACTCGGGAAAGACTACAAGGTTAAAGATCTTTGACTTCATGTTTAATTGTTTTCACAATTAAGCACAAAGTCGGGGGCTACACCTAATAGGTGCGCCTATTCGGCGCACACTATTCCAACATCTACATCGAGACCTTCATAGCCTCGCTGCCAGCTGACATGAAGCAGGACTCGGGAGAAGCAGCACTTAGACAAAGAGTACTCGGGAGCAATGCACTCGGGAAGACTTCACCGTGGAGGATGAGCACTCGGCATCAGCTGTGACTCAACTATGAAGGTCTCGGGGGCTACTGTGGGTGCCATGGGCCCCGGGTACCTCATGACAAGCATATGGGCCACTCGGATAGAGGATGGGCCTAGCCTTGTAATTAGAGATATAGCTAGATTCGGCAGACTTCGCCTTGTATAGAAAGGAATATACAGTCCTAGTCGGGTACGTTATATCTCTAAGGGGAGATCTCCTAGTCGTAATCCGATGGGGACTCCTACCTTGTAACCTTGTCCCCCAGTATATAAGGGGAGGCAGGGCGCCCCATGAGGGCAGAAGAGCTCATAGAAGCACACGGCCATACAGTTCATCAGAACTACCACCGTATATCCTCAAAGGAATACATACAAACTGGACGTAGGGTATTACCTCACATCGAGGGCCTGAACCAGTATAAAATTTCCTTGTGTTCCTTTGCAATCCACCGAGTTTCCATCCGCCGAGTAGCCCCATATATTTATTGCCGGTGTAAAACATCGACACTATGCGAATCCTTACTAAACCTATCAAACTCCCCCTTTGGAATTATCTCCCCCTAAAAACCCCATGAATGCTTCCCTTGAGTTCGAATACCTAGGTTTGAAGTTCAAGTATCTTGTGAAACCTTCAACTCCCCTCCAAATTCATTCCCTAGGAAAAATATAAAGGGACACTATGCAATCAGGCCAATTTCCCTTTTCCTGGCCTGCCTCCCTTGGCCCGTCTCCACCCTGGCTCACCACGTAGCCCACGGCCCGCAAACATGCGCGAGGTGCTTTCTTGCTCGTGCACCGTCGGATGCTTGCCACGCGTTCCGAGGGCGTCGTGCTATCGCCTGATTTCCCTAATCCGCCCACACCCAACCGCTGCCGTTGGATCCCCGCCACATGGTGCCCGCGCGCCGCACCACCGTCAATCTGCTGCGCTTGCTAGCAGCCCGCTCCTGCACAGCCGCGGGCTCACCCACCGCGTGAGCCGCTCTCCCTGGGCCCGCCAGTCAGCCAGACATCCATCCCGCCTGCTAGCGCTCTTGTCTCCTACCCCATTCTGTCTCCTTTTCCTCGACCATGCGCGGAACCCATTCGAAGAAATGCCACAAGCGGCCGAAGACCACAACGTCCCCACTACCGACGTCACGCGGTGCCCTAAGGGGCCCCTCCTCCTCTTCCGCGTCACGATGAGTGGAGGAGACGCTTTCTCCTCTCCCTTCCCGCCTCCTTTACTCTGTCCACGGCCAAGCCAGTCAAAAGAGGGCTCGCCGCCCACCTCACCGTGGCCCCGCCTCTGCCACAGGGTCCTTGACCGCGCCGAGCCACCCACGACCGAGCCCGCACACGGATTTTGAATGCCACCGTCTGATACACCGCCATCACTGCTCCGCGAATCACCACCGCCGGTCATTTTCTTTTCCCCGAGCAAATTCCCGCGCAGCGGCACCGTTTCCCCCTCACTCCTCCATTATTGGTGCCACGACCCAGCACTAACCAAGCTACCCTACTCCTCGTCTATAAAAGCCCCTCTCCGAGACCCTTCCACCTCCTCTCGCTTCGGGTCTCAGGAGCACTGGTCTTCACCGTCCTCGGCTGAACATTGGCCGTGCCGCGATGACCGCCACGACACCGCCAAGCCGCCCCGAGCATGCCGCCATCACAGAACCCGTCGGCATCCCTCTTACTGCCCTAACCGCTGTGGCGTCATCTCCGCTCATTGGTGAGCCTCCCATTCCGTGCCCCTGTGTATGCCCTCCGTGTGCTCTGGACGACGTCTAGGCCAAACCTTCTGTGAGAGCTTGAGTTATGGACCCCCTTTGTACTCCCCTGCACCACCACTGCGCGTAGCCATCGGGCTCCCCTCGGAGATCCCCGGATCGCCATGGCCGTCGCCCTCCTCTGCTTCCCTTTCTCTCCCCTCCCGTCTTCGGCCTCCCGTCGCCAGCCGCCGTCGAGCTCCCATTCCCTAATTGGAACTGACCAATCGATTTCCCTTGACCTCGTCTTCCCGCCGGAGTAATCCCCTCGCCCCAGAACGTCGCCGTTTAGGGAAACGTTCACCACCGCCGTCGGCCATTGGATCACAATGGCGGAGCCGCGCCCTCCCACGCGCTCTCTGACAAGTGGCCCCGCGCGGACAGGACCAACGGCCGTTCCCCGAGTCTGTGCACGCGGTCTCCGTGGCCACCGCCACTGACATTTGGGCTCGTCCATCCCGGTCCACTCCAGCACGCGGCATGCGCCTCACTCTCTCGCTAACATCTGGGCCCCACGCCCACTGTTTCCCTCCACCAAGAAATCTCTCTCACCGTTCCAGGAACCTGGTTCATGTGCATCAAGTCACTGCCATGTGGGCGCCTCCCCCCGATCCACCGTAGACCACGTCCATGAGTCCCTGGACTCCCTAACAACCGGGCCCCAGTCACCAGTGATACTCCTTTCCCCATTGACTTATGGGCTAGGCTGCCGGTGGCTCCCATTCGACAGTGGTCCAGTGGGAACAATCTCAAGAATATCCCTTCTGGAAAATCAATAAATCCTTCATTCTTTATCCAAAAATCCAAATAAACTTTGGAAATTCATATCTTTTAATCTGTTGATCCGATTGATTCTGTTCCAACTCCTGTAATTTTCTAAAATTGAGATCTATCTAATGGCACTATTATTAGTACTAAATAGAGTCCTTTTTCTGGTCTTTGTGTAGAATCTTTTTTGTTTGCACATAGTAACGGTCATCGAAATATCGTTTCGGAGCGGATTTTGCGACGATTCTCGAAGACACGTGAAGACCTAGAGCAAGGCAAGTCATATTTGATCAATCGAGCCTATAATTGAAAATTAAGTTATTTTATTTGCGAAATTTGCATTGATAAGCGTGCACTAATCTATACGGTCCTGTCTGCATGTCAGATCGACGAACCTTTCTAAACTTGCTGCATTTAAATACTTCTTGATATTGATATATCCTGTTCCCTTGTAACCACCACTGTCGTGTCTCGGTATGCAAGCACTCTTGTGTAGGTACCGATGGTCGCCTTCAAACTTAAAAATTGAGAACCTGCTTGGATAAACTTGGTTTCATGAAATGTCTTGAAAACCCAACACCTGGGTCGGTGCCTTGTGAAATAACATGAGTTTTAAAAATGGAGATTTGTGACACAAGGCCGGTCCGGTGTGTGATGCCTATGTGGTTGTTCTAAGAACCGATTCCTTCGAAATTTCATCCGAACATATGACAGTACAACCACATGGATGAATGGGAAGCCCCTGGCTAAGTAACTAGCCTATCAGAAATGCCCTGCATGTTATTGGATTGTGGATCACTAGGAGGGCGGTGGGGATGCCTCCTGGATTTCTGGCACAGCATAGTCTCGGACCTACCCTGTTGTTGGTCGTGGACCCCTCCAATTGACATGGGAAAAACTTGGGATGCTTGGGAAATGCCTTGTCACGAACGTCCGATGTTGACGGGCATTCGATATCAGTTTCGTGTCGTGTAGGTAAAGTGTACCTCTCTGCAGAGGTCTAAACTATTTAAATAGCCGTGTCCATGGTCATGGGCGGCTGTGAGGTGATTTCTTAGCGTAGTTTTATTTTACTCTGTTTGCAAGTGTGTGTATGGTTTGTGAAATGTGAGAAGGATGTGCCGTCGAGGGCGCGGGTCGTCCAATGATATCAGCTTGGCTATCGAGGACAGCGGGTGTCGGCGAAGTAGGACAGGGGGTCCCACATGCCCTGGGGACGCGTGGGTCTTCGGCCACGTGGATCCCCGGGGGGCACCCTTCCACCGGCCCCGGGCTCGTGCCTGGGGCGCGACCGCCGACGGCCCCGGGCTCGTGCCCGGGGCACTATCGCCATCGGCCCCGGGCACGCCCCCGGGGCATCGTATATATCAGCTCGGCCCCGGGTCCTCTTGGGCCTCGGGCCCGAGCCTTGCCTCCGGGCACAATTCACTGTCTGCCCGGGGCCCACATGTCGGTCCCCGGCAGGCTCTGGACCAACTACTCTGCCACGTGTGGGCGTCTCCCAATGGCCCCCCGTGGACACCCGACTGCTGTCAGAAACCTTTTGACTTCTGAGGGAAGAGTGTGCGCTGAAGTCAAGAAGAGTCAGAGACCTTGACTTGGAGGCGTACGCCGTCACGTCTCCACGCTCCAGCCGTCCTCCGCAGCCGACCTACCCGGCGTGGACGCAGCAGACGGCAACAGGCAGAGACGTGCGACAAGACTTTGACAAGACAAATCATACCTAGCTCTCCCATGCACTGGCACTGTGGACTCCCCTGATTTTATAAAGGAGGACCCAAGCCACCGCGAGGGGAGGAGGCCGAACCGGACAGAGCTTTCCCTGTCTTCTGCTCCCGTGCTCCTTCTCTAGCCCCTGTTCCTCTTCTCCGGCTCCGGCTGTGAGCTAGCTTACCTTGTAACTACCGTACTACATTCGTCCACCACAGATAGCATACACACAGGAGTAGGGTATTACGCTTCCGAGCGGCCCGAACCTGTATAAATCCTCGTGTCTCCTCTGAGTGTGCGGTTCATCGTCTTCTTCGCCTATCTTTCTTCTGCACCCAGACGCCGGCTTCGCCTGAGAACTACTCCCCTGGCCGAATCTCAAAGGGGGGTCTCCCGACTTCCCGCCGTCGAGGTTTCATCCTCCGACAGCGGGACTCAGGAAGTCCGGAGAAATGTTTTGGCTTTGGGAGCCAGTTTGATGCCAACGGAGATTGTGAAAACTGGAGAATTAAAGATTGATACATTTTTCACTCCGATTGGGCGAGACTCCACCTCGCCCTGATTGTTGAGAGACACACCCTTAGCAGATTCCAAAGATTTCAGATAAATTAGATTGTAAAATATCCAGCCTCTCTTTGAAGCCTGCAACAACCACCTAAGTTCCCCTAACTTGTTGAGTATGTAAGTACACAGCCTTGCTCTCTATATATAGTTCTCCATCGGGAGCTGGAACTAGTGTTGCAGTGAAGTGAAGACTAGGGTTTTGTCCTGATTCTCAATCATTGCCTGTGTGTTGGTACTTAGTCCATTGTTCTGTTGCTGTCTTCGGCTTGCTCCGAAGCTGCAACATAAGTTAAGGTATATGTTTATTTAATTATTTAAGGTTTACGATGATGCATATCTAATTTCCGTGGATACCAGCGCTGCATCCTGGGACTGGTATTGGTATCGCGGTTCTGCAGGGAAGCAGTTCGCGTTGTTTTTCTACGGCACACCCTATTTAGTGCTGTTATACGGCGGTGCCAGATCAGGGTGTGACAATTATTCACTAAAAGGGTATAAAACTGCACGTTAATGACAGAAAAAGATAAAGCACATATATACTATTTCCTACCTCCACGAATATAAGACATATATATTATTTCCTACGTACACAAATATAAGAATTCATAGCATTTAAAACCTGTCTGCTTCTCCCATTAACCATCCTCCATTCAATCTGACCAGTTAAGCTACATTCGAAGTAGGTGATACACTTGTATACAAGTTGATATAGTTGTATCTATAAAAAAAAATTGCGTGTCAAATACTATTCTACCTTTAAATAAACACAATATTGCTCCCTATAAAATTGTACGGCTATGTCCATAAAAAAGATGATTTTAATTCGAGATAGTGATTTATATTGGTCAATTTGGCGTTACCATAATAATAAAGTTTTCAATAGTAAATAATTATCTAACCCTGTGTAAGTTACTTTTATATCTTTCTATTGGCTCTATTTTTGATCTATAATACTACCATAGGAGGAATAGGATACTATACGCAACGATACTATACTTTTGGAATTAGTAGCCAGAGGTGTCTTATTCTACGATGGATGGTGTATTATCATTAGAATTGCTTGTTAGAAGTTATGTAACTCTATCAAAACTAATTAACAATAAAGAAAGTTAAAGGTTTATTGCCTCACTTATGTCTTTTTTCTTTTTTTAATAAATTTATTGGTTGTATATCTTATGGCAGAAGCCGAAAATATAAATCACTTCCACTACTTACAAAAGTTCTTCCTTACTTACTTATCACGTAAAATTAAATTTTAATTATATATTTTTTATCTGTAAAATGGAACGATTTGTAGGGGGCAAAAAATCCTATAAAACATAAGCAGAAGGGATGAGATGTCAGATGGAGACGTCAGCCGTTCCATCCCGTGATCATTCGATACACTTAATATGCACAATATGTATACGACTCTCAATAATTTTCCACTGGTTTACTGGAAGTGAACAGTATAACATGTTCGTTTTGTCTTAACTCTGAATTTTTTTTGCTGATTATATTTTTTCTTCACTTCACTACTGACAAACTGAACATCAAATTTAGTTGCCGTACCTTATTTCTGAATATGGGCTTTCCCGCTCCATCCTGACTGCAACCGGCCCATTGCTCTGCGAACGGTTACGGCCCAGCCCATAAAGCTTCGGCCCATTCCACCCAACTCGCCAATAAATAGGTCGTCTTCTTCCGCTCGACTCCCTCCAAGAACCCGGAACTCGAACTCGCCCTCCCCGCTGCTTCTCTCTCCAAGAAACAGAAGGCTCTCCACCAAGATCACGAACAACCCCCGCCACCCTGATCGAGAAATTCTTTCTCCCTCCCTCGGAGCTTCTCCGCGTCCGCCGCTATGGACAGGGCGCGCATGCGCGACCTCATCGAGGCGCTCTTGGAGCGTCAACCGATTCTCGCCGGTGACCCAACTTTCTTGCGGCGGGCGCTGGTGGTCGAAGGTGTAGAGACTATCATATCACCGAGAGTCCTGGAGTGGTTCTTCGAGCAACATGGAGAGGTCTTGGCGACCGTCCTACTACGGGACGCCGCCAGAGGCGAGCGTGTCGGCATGCTGGTGTTTGACGTAGAGAGCGACTGCTTGGATGCGGCGGCGGCGGAGGCGGCTTGTCCGGGCGCATACGGGAGGATTTCCAGGGTACAAACACACTGCTTTTCTTCCCCCACCCGTTCTTGCTGAGCATTCTTGGGTGCAAGATGTTGGTCGCAGCGGTGTTCTTGGTGCAACTCTTGCGCGAATTTTTGGTTCTTGGGAGCTTTGGGCCGTGAAATTGGTGTTCTTTTTGCGTTCTCCTGATTTATTCATGTCCGATTCTCTGTTCTGGTTCTGAATTGGTCTCTGCGCTTTGTTCATGTCCAATTCCAAACTCTGTATTTTTGGTTCTGAATTGGTTTCTGCAGGTGAATGTTCATGTTTCTCCCGCTTTGTTCATGTCCAAATTTTCTCTGGTCTGGTTCTGAATTGGTCTCTGCAGGCGAATTTTCATGTTTTCTCCCGCTTGGTTCTTGTCCAAATTCTCTATATTTGTTCTCAATAGGTCGCTGCACGTGAATGTTCATGATTCTCCCACTTTGTTCACGTCCAAATTCTCTGAAGTGGTTCTCAATTGGTTTGCTGCAGGTGAATCTTCGTGTTTATCCCGCTTATATTCACTTCTGAATTCTTATGCTCTGAATATGTTGCTGTAGGTTGATGAGAAGATTCTGCAGAATTCGGTACAGTTTCTGAAGGATGCAGTGGAACAGCAGAGCAGGCGGAGTTCCACCGCAGAGGCATTCCGGCTGATGATTCCCCGGCGATATCTGGAGGCAGACGTCCAAGAGGACCTTCACTTGCGGTGCCTGCTGCTGAGGACGTTGCCGAGGAGCACGGCGACGCCTAGAGATCTGTATGCCATCGCGAGAACCACCTTGAGAGCGACCGGCAGTGTGCGCACTGGTGGCTTACCGCTCGAGGAGGATGGCAATGGAGGTCTTCGACAACTCCAGAGGCATCGAGCTATGCGGCAGATGGTCCACGGAGTTGTTCGCCTTCCACCTTGGCCTGTACGATTCGGGGCTCTTTCCGTTGATTGCCGATGGCGCCGTGGTGATGCGAGACCTCCTCCCGCTATTCTGCAGCTCGCCGGAGTTTCTTGGCCACACCGTCGTGCTCCGGGGACCCGGCATTGCGGAGCGCGATGCCGGCGAGGTATTGATGGCGCCCGGGACTGTGTCCGGGACCTCGCGCCCGGGGACTCGCCCCGCCCGCGTTAGCGCCCGGCTCCCGCGCCCGCCTCTGCGCCCCGCACCCGCGCCCAGAACCTCACCCGGCGCCCGCGTTAGTGCCCGGGCCCTCGCGCCCGGGACCTTGCCTGGCGCCCGCGGAACGTATCCGCGCCCTTCGCCCGGCCTGCGACCGTGCCCGGGCCCTCTCCCGGGAACTCGCCCGCTCTCCCGGGAACCTCCGGCCGGGAGCAAACAATAGATACAGCCGGAAGCTCCCGGCCGGGAAGACGATGAACTCAAGAGCTCACGCGAACACTAAGAACACAAAGATTTTGGTGCTGCCCAAACCGCACAGCATTTTCTGTTTTCTCCTTCTCCTTTTATAGCGGATTTACAAGTGCGCACGTCGCTGCTCACGACGCGGCCATCCCCACAACCGTGACGTCGCCAACGTACAGGCGCGTACGGGAGCCATACTCGCTACGGCCACGACGCGTCCGTCCATGTCCGTGACGTCGCGCACGACGCGAGCCATACTCGCTACGGCCACGACGCATCCGTCCACGTCCGTGACGTCGCCCACGACGCGAGCCATACTCGCTTGTCTACGGCCTCCTCTCATCGTGAGCCACTTGCTCCTCCGTGAGAACCGGACATCGTCTGAGCTTGCCGCTAGACATAGTCAGCACGCCCCTGCAGCTATCCTGCCTACACACACGCACGCATACGTCTCGACCGGGAAGGCACCACGGTCGGGATTATTGCTAACAAACTCCCCCTAATCACGACATGGCGCGTTCCGCCATCACAACAGCGTCGGCTCGTCGTCGACGTCGGCGAGCAGCGCCTTCTCCTTCCTCGGCTTCCGGCAGTCCCTGGCGAAATGGCCACGAACGCCGCAGTTGTAGTATCTCCCTTGGTTGCGGCGCTCCGAACGCCCGCTGGTCCCCGAGCACGTGCTACTGCCGCCGTCGTCGTCGTCGTGGCTGCCACTGCCCTTTTCGCCGCCGCCTCCGCGCCGCGCATTTCCGCCGCGCCTCACTTCGCCGCCGCGCTCCCTGCCGTTGCGCCGGCGAGCTTCCCACTGCTCCTCAGTGAGCAGCAGACGCCTAGCACCCCCGTCTCCTCATCGACGTCGCGAGACTCTTCCGCCACTCGCAGACGTCCGACGAGCTCCTCCACGGATATGGTGTTGAGGTCCAGAAGCATCTCGATCGCCACCGCGACCTGCTTCAGCTTCTTCGGGACCACGCGCAGGATCTTCTTCACCACGCGACTGTCCTCCATCGCCTCGCCAAGCTCGCGCAGGTTGGCGACAAGCCTGCTGATGCGCATCGCGAAGTCGTCGTCGGACTCACCGTCGTGGAAGGCGACGTTCTCGAACTCCTTCAAGAGACGTTGCACGTTCGCGGACTTCACGCGATCATCGCCGACCCTCATCGTCCTCACCGCCTCCCACGCTTCTTTCGCCGACTTCTTCACGGCGAGCCTGGCCTTCATCTCCGGCGGCACCGCGCGCAAGATGGCGGCCAGTGCCCGCCGATCCTTGGCGCGCTCGTCGCTGACGGCCTCCACAGCATCCCAGAGCTCCAACGCCTCTAGGCTCACCTGAATAACCAATGACCACTCATGGTAGTTGGTCTTGGTCAGCAGCGGCAGCTCAACTGCGCCTGTGTTGGGGACGACGCGCTCCGCCGTGACGCCGGGCTTCTGCGGGGTGCCGAACATTGTCATTCGTTGCTCTTGGCTGCCGTCACCGCCGCTACCTTTGCCGCTGCCACGGCGGCCCGGCGGCGTGTACACTCCACTCGACATGGCAGCAAGAACTCGACCTCCGCTCTGATACCAATTGATGGCGCCCGGGACCGTGTCCGGGACCTCGCGCCCGGGGACTCGCCCCGCCAGCGTTAGCGCCCGCCTCTGCGCCCCGCGCCCGCGCCCGGGACCTCACCCGGCGCCCGCGTTAGTGCCCGGGCCCTCGCGCCCGGGACCTTGCCTGGCGCCCGCGGAACGTATCCGTGCCCTTCGCCCGGCCTGCGACCGTGCCCGGGCCCTCTCCCGGGAACTCGCCCGCTCTCCTGGGAACCTCCGGCCGGGAGCAAACAATAGATACAGCCGGAAGCTCCCGGCGGACGATGAACTCAAGAGCTCACGCGAACACTAAGAACACAAAGATTTTGGTGCTGCCCAAACCGCACAGCATTTTCTGTTTTCTCCTTCTCCTTTTATAGCGGATTTACAAGTGCGCACGTCGCTGCTCACGACGCGGCCATCCCCACAACCGTGATGTCGCCAACGTACAGGCGCGTACGGGAGCCATACTCGCTACGGCCACGACGCGTCCGTCCACGTCCGTGACGTCGCGCACGACGCGAGCCATACTCGCTACGGCCACGACGCATTCGTCCACGTCCGTGACGTCGCCCACGACGCGAGCCATACTCGCTCGTCTACGGCCTCCTCTCATCGTGAGCCACTTGCTCCTCCGTGAGAACCGGACATCGTCTGAGCTTGCCGCTAGACATAGTCAGCACGCCCCTGCAGCTATCCTGCCTACGCACACGCACGCATACGTCTCGATCGGGAACGCACCACGGTCGGGATTATTGCTAACAGGTATGTTGCTGGATAGAAGAGCGTCACCCGGTGGACGCCCTCCTGGTACACCGCGCCGAGCGGCTAGCGGTGGTCGTGCTGCGCAGCCGCGAGGATGCCCACGCGCTGACGGCGGAGTCCGGCGAGTCCTAGAGGCGCGCCTGTGGAACGCAGCTGATCGACACCCAGCACGTCGAGGGCCCATCTCCGCCATACATCCGTCGGCCATTGCTGTTCTCCAATGTGGTGAACTTGGCGACCGCTCGCATCCATGCCAGGACAGGGTCTAGCTCGGAGCTTGGTCGAGCTCGAATCACTCCGGCCGTATTCATCTGTCCGGCAAGGCAACCTCGCACAGCGGGCCTTCGTTCTCGTGAAGCTACCTCTTGAGTACAGGATGGAGCATCAGCTGATGCAATACTTCGAGCCATTTGGTCACGTCGAGAGCTGCTTCGCCTACCCGGCAAAGAGGGTGGCCTTGATCATCTTGTCGACCCCGGAAGCCGCGGCCAGAGCGGTGAGGGCGCCCTTGGCACGGGAGCACAGCTGGCCTGCGCCACGAGACGATCAGGTGGTGGATTATCTGTGTCTATTCCACGTCGGCCCTCGACGAAGTCCAGAGGTGTGCCTCCCTCCGTGCCTCATGGGCTCCATCTGTCAAATAGCATAGGGAGAGATATACCGTAGAATAGTTGTCATGTATTGAGTTTCAGGAGTCAGTGTATATATAAGAGATATATGGGGAGGAGATAAGAAATGATCTAGAGATAAGGAAAGAAAAGAGTCCATATAAATTAATCATATTCTAATATATTTCTAACTACCATATACTCTAACGCCTCCCGCAGTCCAAGCATGAGCAGTGCAGACGCTTAAACTAAAGAAGAAACTGACGAGAGGACTCAAATGATGATAGCCCTTGTGCCGTTGTTAACGTATCCGAAGCGAAGGATGCGATGAAGCCATGGTCGAAGTAGCCGTTCATAGGATAGCCGTGGTCGATGTAGCCAAAATCGAGTGTTGATGACAAGCGATCTGCCAAGCTGTGGGGCGCACAAGAGGCGCCATGGAGTAGTCGCGGACGTGCGGGACAACGTCGTTGACCAAGGTGCACGTGGACGCGCTGAGACGAAGACGGTGACGTGATCACGACGGTCATTGAGAAAGATGACGCCGAAGAGCCTATGCTGTCGAACCATAGAGGATGAGACGTCACGTCGGGTTTGCCAGGTCCGGGGAAAACTCGGGACAAACGCGCACAGTGGTGTTGCTAATACCGCGTGGGCGAGGTAGTCAACCAACTTGAACCTTGTGCCATGTCAGAGGGGACCGGCAGAGAAAGCCTCCGAGATGGTCGCGGTGTACAGTGCGGCGTAAAGGAAGAAGTGTCGGTACACCCACTGTTGTCGAAGCAGAGCGAATGTAGTCGAGGAAGAGCTGATGTTGGTGACGAGGCATAGTTGTCAAAGACTAAGACGAAGAAGCAAGACCAATGGTCTGAATGGTGACATCAGTTGCCAATGCAGGGCAACTGTATCGCCGGCCTGGAGCAGCGATAGTGACAGCTGGAAGAAGATGCAACTATGGTGCTTGAAGTTGGCGAAGAACCTGACGGCTAATGATGACTAGTGTGGACGATGAGGATGTCGATGTGCGGATAGTGGTGAAGACGACGAGAGCGGCGACATTGTGGCCCAAAGGCAACACAGTTGCAGCTTCAAGTTGATGCAGCGGGGAAAAATCCACCAACGGTGGTGCAACGCTAAGGAGGACACCGCTCAGCAATGCAACAACCAATAGATATAGACCACGGACGACACTACGGTCTGAGAGGACGACGTAGTGGCAACCCAAAGCTTGGCGGTGATATAGACGTACTTGAAGATGATCATCATGGAGAGGCGTATCGTAGCCGAGTACTCGATCAGGTGATCAAGCCGATGATGCACGAGACAAGCCGATGACAATGAGCAGTCGATGCTGAGTCGATGCTGATGTCGAAGTAGAGACACCGAGGTCGACGAGGCTGTGGGGACGCAAACCCAATCTCTGATCGAGAAAAATAAAAATGCAATGCAGCAGCAACAGTAACAGTCCACAGTCCTCCTGTGTAAGTCACCTGTACACGGCCCAAATCCACCACAACCTGCCCATATGTCTCATCCCCTATCCCCACGTGAGTACACAGACTCACATAGAGAGAGGAGTCAGGAGGGCCAAGAGAGGCGAGCGCAGGCTATGCCGGCGGTGGTGGAGTCCGGCCGAGTGGAGAGGACCCCCCATTAGGATCGGCGTCGGCTAGACAGGAAGGCCAAGGGGCCAGTGGACGGAGGCCGGCGGTGGCCTGCGATGGGTGACATCGCCGTCGAGGGATCGGGAGGGCGGAGGAGGTAGCGGAGGCCCGGGAGTGGAGCACCGGCTGCAGAGAGAAGGAGGTCGAAGGAGGTGCCGAGGGCGGTAGCCCGACGGCAGGGTCGATGCAGAGGAGGCCGTTGCGATGGTGGAGGCAGCGTGGACGGGGCTCCTGTCCCCCCGACGTCGGTGTCCCCGGCGGAAGCGGCGGTCGCGGGAGGTGAAGCAGTGAAGGCCTTGGGCGGTGGGGTCCGAGGGAAGGTGGTGACGGCAAGCTTGGCGATGGCCGGTCCTCGACCTAGATCCACAGCCCGTCAGGGGAGGGGACCCGGTGGCCGTCAGCGGAGAGGGGCGGAGCAGACCAGTAGGCTGGACGCAGCCGCCGCGAAGTCGTGCCCTGGCGACGACGACGGCGACGGCCCGGGCATCAATTGGCAGAGGGGATGGCGTCCGCCGTGGGCGACGGGCCCAGATCTGTGAGGCTGGGTTGGCGAGCTCGGCCACGGCCGCATTGGAGATGGGCGCTCCAGGGGCCGGCGGCGGTGCTGAAGAGGAAAAGGGTTCGGCGGTGCTCTGGAGAAGAAGCTCGCGGAGGAGGACGGCTCCGGTGCTGCTGCTTGACGCGTTGATGACACGAAGAGACGAAGAAGAAACAACAATCGACGAAAATATGAAACAGGTGGCCGCCCCAGTAGATTGGTCCCTCCCAGAGGCGACGGATGAGGAAGCGTTGAGCGGAGGTTGCCGGCTTTGAATAGTATAGGAAGAGAGATATAATATGGGATAGTTGTGTGGCAGCCTAATTTTTGGAATTAAATAAATTAATTAATAATAGATTTTTTATAATTTATATTAAATTATAAAGTAAATTAATTAAGTAAAGTAAAAATGGGAAATAAAAATTTCTTTTATAAATCATGGTTGAATTTATTTTTAATAAATTTTCTGTGTCTAATTACACTTTCTAAATTTTCTCAGATTTTTTAGAACTCTAGAATTAATTTTAATATTACAAAGATCATTTTCAGTAATTATTTAAACAAATTCTAAAATCCTTTTCTCATGTCGTTCCTTGTCTTATCCTTTTGTACCCTTCTTTTTTACCTTGGAATCGGGTTGTTGTCTTCGAATCCCTAATTCCCTGAAAAGTCTGACTTCGAAAAAATCCCCCAAAATTCTAAATCCGAGAGTCTCGGATATATTCAATTTATTTTCAATATCCATTTTTCCTTTTGAACTAAATCGCCTTGTTTCCTTGAAATCCAATTTCCAATAAAAATAATCCAAATCCCCGAGCATTCCGAGTTTTGCTCAATTTCTAATCTCCATAAAATATCCTCGAGTTTTCAATTCTAAAAAAATATCCCAATATTCCGAATGTTCTAAATTCCTTTGATTTCCTCCATTCTCAAAAAAATTCCAATATCGTATGTTCCAATATTCCACATGGAAAATATTCTAAATATTTCCAGAAAATTCCTTCCTTTTTCCCTTTTTTCCTTTTCTTTTCCTAGTTCTTTCCTCTTTTCTTTTTTCCCCTTTCTTTTCTTTTCTCCTTTCCTTCTTCCTCCTTCCTCTGGCTCTCGCTTTCTCCTTCGGCCGGCCCCCGGGCCCGAGCTTCCCTTGGCCTCGCTCTACCCCGGCTTGCGCCTCCCTCCTCCCGGCCTCGGCCCACCACCGCCTAGCCCAGCCGGTCCACGTCGTCGCCTCATGCCGCCCCCCCGAGCAACGGCCGTTGCCGATCTCGATGTTGCACCGTGAAAATCACAGCCAACCGAAGCCGCCGCGCTCCTCTACATGTACCACCTCGCCGCCTCTCTCTCCCCTCTCCCGTGCCCTAGTCACCTCACGCCGCCACAAGAAGAGCACCACCACCGTTGCTGTTCCTAGCCGTCGTCGTTGCTGTCTTCGCGAGCTATGGATGAGCCCTATGCCTGCCACCTCCCTCTTGGCCCCTCTCTTTTTCCCTCTCCTCGGCGTCGTCTCTAGTTGCCGTGGTTCACCGCCGAACACCATCTCAGGGGTTGCCGCCCTTGGCACGCCGCCGTCCTCCACCACCCGGCATCGCCACCCCTGCACGTCGATGGTCGTCGCCGATGTCTCGCCGTGCCACCCTCCGTCGTGGGTCCTCGTCACCGTCGAGAACCCCTGCCTCGCCACGCGCCGGTGCCGCGTGGTGTCGCGCTATGGTAGGCGCTGCTCGCCTTGTGTAATGCCCAGAAATTCGTAACTGGAATTCTGAACATTTCTGTATATTAAATCTCTTTCCAGGAAAACCAGAGTATACAATACCAAGTTGCCATACGGAGTTTGTCTTACAAACAGAATAAAATTGTCTTACATAAATACAGCGGTAAAGATAAATAAAGCCTATATACAGCTAGCCAAGCGGAGGCTTCCATTCCACAGGCGTCTTGACAGCGGATCTAGCCTAGTCCTCCTGATGATTCTTGTCGGATAGGTACTCCACCACTGAGAGGAGGAAAAGAGAGCAAGACTGAGTACCACCCACAGTACTCAACAAGTCACACTCGCGAATAGCACAATGCACGGGAGACAAAAGAAAGCTCGAGGTTCATTTGTGTAAAAGTAGTAAATAAACAGTAATAGTTCTAAGCATTAAAAAGGTTAATTAATTAAGCAGCATTAATTCTCCACTGATTAACGTTACACCACGTTGACCAGGCCCAATCATCCATCCTACCTCTACAGCAAATTTGTAGTCAATTTATTAGGGTGAGACTAATCACGGTGAGTCTTGACCAACATGCCCATGATCGCAGGTGCGGCTATTCGAATAGATTTTAACTCTAGCCAAAGGTGTACAACTATACCCACAAGACACAGCCCTACACACATTTCCGTGTGCCGGTGTGTCATTATGACACCCCACAAGAGGCTGTGACAGGACCGTTCACGCAACCTCTCCCTAACCATCCACACCACACTGAGGTTGTATCTACTGACAGGGCACACCATATCGGCCAAGCTACCCCCCTTGTGCCACAATGGATCCGGAAGCCGATCAACCCATCCCCGGGCCGACCCAACTCCATCACGCCCATTCTCACCAATGGTGTCTAGGAGAGGGAGAAGAGACGCTACAAGCCCAGCCGTTGCTCACGCTGGCTTGTGGTATGTACGATTAATTGCCCAAGGGGTTTCCGCGAACCGATCCTTAGTTGCCATGGGTGTGACAAGCAAAACTATGCACCCACGGCCCACCATTTATGTCAAATTTTAGTGATTTAATATAAATATATCCAAAGATATATTTTCCGACATAGAGTCAAACAATAAATGTAAATAATAACATTTAATTCCTCATGTGAGCTAACAGTTACTAAGCATGGCTAAGCATCCTAACCATATCCTCTAGTCATATTATTACCTAGCTACAAAGGTATATAGGACGAATCAAGTCATAGCAATTAAAATTGCATCCATATAGGTCAACCTTCCCACATGAAATAATAAAATAATGCATGTTTATTAATTTAAAACAAACATTTGGCAATAAATGGGTACAATATGATCGAGGAAATGATGTAACTTGCCCTGATCTGGCTCTACGAACTCTGCAACGACTACATAATATACGGGAGGGTCAATTGCGTTGGATTCTATGCTAAACAAATCACAAACAATTAAAAACAGTACACGTGGGCACTAAAACTGGGGCTAAAAGTATTTTTAATAGATTCTTGGTATTTTTTTGGATTTAATGAAATTTGAATGGAATTAATCGGAGCTCGTATGAATTAGTTATGGATTTTTGAAGTTTTATTGTGATTTTGCTATACAAAAACAATTCCTAACGATTTATTGTGCAATTAAACGGATTAATGTGTCAGCGGACCACGGTGGACCGGCGCCGATAGGCAGGCCCATGGCTTAGTGGCGCGGGGAGGACAGCACACGGTGGACCGAGTCCACCACGGCCCGACGAGGACTGGCCACGTAGCCACGTCTGATCGAGAGGCCGACACGGCGCTGAGGTGGCGCCGATGTGGCGATGGAGCAGGCGTCTGCGGGGACGCCACGCGAACAGCCCCAATCTGTCGAGGCAGATAGGATGGCCAGGGACAAAAGGGGGTTTGCCCCCACCGACGCAGCCGCGCCGTGGAGGGGCGAGCGGCTCGATGGTCACCGGCGGCAACCATCCGGCCCGCAGAGGACAGCGGCGAGCGGCGGAATGGAACGGGGAAGCTGAGGGGGTGCTTACCGAGGTGCTGCGACGATCGGAGGATGGCGAACGGAGAGGATTGGCGGCGGTCGAGCTTCGGGATGATGCGAGGGGAGCATTCCGGGGAGGATCACCGGCGACGAAGGGGCGGACGACGTTTGGGGGATCCTGGGGAAGGTGTAGAGTGGGTTAGGGGAAAGAATAGCCAAACGGGACGGCGAGATTTCGCGGCCGAAAGCCGGCGTAGAGATGCACCGAGAAGGACGACGGAGAGGATGGGCCTCCAGCGGCGTAGGGGCTCTCGGGAGCGGCAACCTGGATTCTCCGGTGTACGGCAGAGCTGGTGGTGGCGAGCACGCAGCCTGGCGGCGGCTACAGGCTGCTGGAGTCGACGGAGCGCGGCGGCGGCTTGGGTTTATGGCGTGGAGGGGGTTAGGGGGCATGGGAGGCATCGGCGTTTGAGGGAAAATAGAGAGGGAGGACGATGAAGGTTTTTAAGGACTCGGGCTAGAGAGATCGTGGCCGAGGCGGCCGAATTTTGCAGCTTAAGGGCAACGGCGGCAAGGGCGGGACGTGCGAAATTCGCACAGGGTCGTACGCATGCGGGGCGGAGGATGTGGGGGTAAAGGGCGGCGACCCAGTCCACGGGGTTTGAACACGAAGCGGGCATGCGAGGAGGCGGGCGAAGGTGGAGATCGGAAGGCGGGGGAAAATTTTCTCCTCCGCCCGATCCGGATGGAGGTACACGACGGGCCTGATATGTGGACCCCGGTCCCACATGTCAGCGGGAGAGCGAGGAGGTGGGGCGAGTGGACGCTGGCGGGCGGACCCCAGCTGGTGGCGACTGAGGGAGAGAGGAGGCGCGGGGGAGAGCGGCTGACAGGTAGGACCCATGGGAAGGCGCGTGCGCGGCGCAGGCCGCTGTAGGCCGAGGAGCAGTGCTGGGCCGCGGCCCAGTGGGAAGGAAGAAAAAGATAAAGCGAAAGGGAAAGAAAAGAAAAGAAAAAGGAATTTCCAGAAGGAATTTAATTCTGATAATTTGTTTTGAATTATTAAAATTACTTCCAGTGCTCTAAAAATTCCCATAAAAATCCTGTTAGTGTATTTTGGTAAGGGAAATATAGGAAAAATATTCCCTACCATAATAAATTATTATTTTGCATTTCACTTATTTAATTAATTCCCTTGGCCTTTTAAATTTATTTCCTTGAGGCTATTTATTTGATATATTTTATGTGGCGCTATTAAGGGGAAACTCAGGGTGTGACACTTTGCCCTCCAGCGCCACTGACCAGCGCCCCCCCGGCGATACCCCCTGTGACACCGCCATATGGGCCCCGGCGCATCCCCTCCCCTCTTTGTATGCCAAGTGGGCCTAGTGTGCAATCCCCAGATCCATCCTCGGCCATCCGATCCATCTAGATCAAATCTGAGCCGTTCAATTCTCATTAAACCTCGAAGTAAATCTAAATCGTCCGATCCTTTAGATCCGATATGGGCCGTTGGATCTTCATAACTTGGATCAGAGCCACATCAGCCCTAGATTGCCCCCACATTGCCACCTCGGCCTCCTCTGCCTACGTGGCATCCATGTCACCTGGTCCACCGGCCATCCACCCCTCTGTTCCATGAATGCAGTTCACCATGAGCCGAGTCATGAGAGTGAGCCCCACTCCAATATCCATCCAAAAATAATTCTTTTAATTAAATTCCAAGGGAATATTTCAAGAATATTCCTTTTCTAATTTCTTTTCGGATTTTCTCTGAATTCGAACTTCCAAAGGCCATAACTTTTCCGTCCAAACTCCGATTCGACCCGTCCTTATTCCTAAATTCATCTAAAATCATAATCTACATGTTTATGTACTGTTTATTTGGAGTTTCTTAGGACTTTTACTCGTTTTGCGTGTAGTTGAGTTGTTTCGTCGTTTCGGAAGAGTGTGAAGTTCGACGAAAAGTTCGGAAGATCGTCTGAAGACTTTTCTATTGCAAGGCAAGTCACATGACAATCTCCTTGAGCATGTTGATCCCAGTTGTGAAAACTATTTTATTTTAACGTTATTGCATGCAAAGCTTTGGAATGTCTTTATTATGGGTTTTTATTATAAATCCAATATTCCTTGATTATGGCCATTTTACTATCGGTACCTTTACCTTGATACCATGGATAATTAATATTGACTAGTTGGATGTCTAATTAATTATCTAGTTGGATTATTTAGGTTTTGCTTAGCCAATGCCTAGAAACCCTAGCGTCATTTTATGTGGGATAACTATTGATTCACTTATGATTAATTAATGATTAATGGCTATCTTTTCACAATAGTTGGTCATGGCTGGTTAATTAATATGCTAACTAAATCTTGATTAATGGTGGGTTGTGAGCACATGGAATGGTGATGATGCTAGTTGTGCTCATGACAATTAAGGACCGGTTCGTGGACTACTTGTTGCGAAGCAATACTTGTATTAACCACAAGCTAGAATGGGTAATGGCATGATTTGCAGTGTGACGCTTCAAATAGGAGGCACCAGGGTGTGTTTGTGACTGATATAAGTCCACACATGGCAGTCGTCAATAAGTTCATGAGTTCGGGCATCGAGCCATCTTGCGGGAAGGCATTGATCACCCCTACCGGAGACCAAAGGCTTGGCGGGAGGCACTCCTATTGTGAGAATTACATGGATGATCCTGTCACAACTCCTTTCCGAGGTACCATGGTAGTACTGAGGCGCACGGTAACATGTTGTGGGGTTGTGTCTTGTGGGTAAATTGGTACACCTCTGGCCAGAGTAAAACTGTTCAAATAGTCGTGCCTGCGGTTATGGATGGGCCTAGCAATGTTTTTCGTGATTAATCCCACACTACTAAATAATGGTAATAAATGATGGAAACTTGATAGCTTTAGATTGAAGGGGTTATGGTTTGGGCCTAAACTGCATTGGAGTGCTGTTCAGTGATTGGTTAAATGTTGATAATAATTGAACTATACTGTTTTGCAATGTTTTTAAATGCAAAATTTTTTAAATGCTATTTATGCAAATAAGCTATCCTATGCCATTCCTTTGGAATCCTGTTGCATTATTTGGCATTCCTGTGTGGCTTATTGAGTACGGTGGGTGTCACTCGGTCTTGTAATATTACCATCATCAGAGTGATGATTTGCGTGGAAGGAGAAGATTTTGGTGTTTGGCTTATACCCCAGTTGAGCTGCCTGTGGGCTTAGTGGTGAAGCTTCGCTAGGTTGTCGTTCCGCTGCAGTTTTTTTCTATGTGAGGACTAAGTGCCTCTTTTGTAAGTATTTGTCGTTTGGTTATGTTTATCAAATTGTCGATTTGTGTACCTTGGCTGATTCCTGGACGAGGATTTAATGCACAAATTAGTTTTGAAAATTTTGGTGAATTTTTGAGCGTGACAAGTTGTCGATGTATTGAGTGTAACGCCCAGAAATTCACAACTAGAATTCTGAACATTTCTGTGTATTAAATCCTTGTCCAGAAAAGTCAGGGTACACAATACCAAGTTACCATACAGAGTACGTCTTACAAACAGAATAAAATTGTCTTACATAAATACAGCAGAAAACGATAAAGAAAGCCTATAAAGATCTAGCCACGCGGAGGCTACCATTCCATGGGCAGCTCGACGGCGGATCCAGCTAGTCCTCTTGACGTTCCTCGTCAGAAAGGAACTCCATCTCTAAGAGGGGGAAAGGGAGGAAGGCTGAGTATCACCCACAATACTCAATAAGTCACACCCGTAATTATGCACAATGCATGGGAGACAAAGATAGGCTTCGGGTTCATTTGTGTAAAAGCAGTTGCAAACAATAGCGGTTCACAAACGATAAAAGGTTAATTAATTAAGCAATATTAATCCATCACCGGTCACCTCTACACCACGTTGACCAGGCCCAACCAACCATTCTATCTCTACGGCATATTTTAAGTTAATTTATTAAGATGAGACTAATCACGGTGAGTCTTAACCAATACGCCCATAATCACGAGCACGGCTGTTTGAATAGATTTTAACTCTAGCCAAAGGTGTACAACTGTACCCACAAGACATAGCCTTACACACGTTCCCGTGTGCCGGCGTGTCACCACGACACCCCGCAAGAGGCTGTGATAGGACCTTTCATGCATTTCCTCCCTAACCATCCACACCACACTAAGGTTGCACCTGCCAACAGGGCACACCTCACAATGGATCTGAAAGCCGATCAACCCAACCCCGAGCTGACCCAACTCCATCACCCCCATTCTCACCAACAGTGCCTAGGAGAGGGAGAAGCTATGCTACAAGCCCAGCCCTTGCCCACGCTGGCTTGTGATATGTATGGATAACTGCTCAAGGGGTTCTCGCGAACCAGTCCTTAATTGCCATGGGTGCGACCAACAAAACCACGCATCCAAAGCCCTCCATTAAGGTCAAATTTTAGTTATATAAGTGTCCATGACCAAAGTTCCATCCTCCGACATAAAGCCAAACAAGAAATGTAATAATGAGTATTTATTCCCAAGGTGAGCTAGTTGAGTCTAAGCAGGGCTAAGCGTCCTAGAAATGTTTTATAATCAAGTTGTTACCCAGGCTACAAAGGTATAAAAGGATGGCCAAGTTATATTCATCAAAATGTACGTATATGTATAGGTTAACCTTCCCACATGAAATAATCAAAACAGGCACATGTATTTATTCAAAGCAAATAATTTGCATAAAGTAGGTGCAACATGTTCAAGTAAACGATGTAACTTGTCTTGCTTCGGCTCTGCAAACTCTGCAACTACCTTGAAGTACACGGGAAGGTCGGCAACGTCGGTTTCTAAAGCAATCAAAGCACAAACAATTAAAAAAGTACATGTGAACACTGAAACATGAGATGAAACTATTTTTAATGTATTCTTGATATTTTCTAGATTTAATGAAATTTGAAATGGAATTAATCAGAGCTCGTACGAATTAGTTATGAATTTTTAAAGGTTTTGTGTTTTTCCTATACAAAAATAATCCCTAAATGATTTATTGCGCATTTAAAAGGAATAATGGCGTCAACGGACCACGGGGCCGGCGCCGATAGGGGGGACCCACTAGTCAGAGACTCAAGGAAGGGCGGCGCAAGGTGGACGAGGTCCACGCGGCCGCGGACGCGCCCGATGGTCACCACCGGCGACCATCCCGCGCGGTGAAGGGCAGCTGCGTGCGGTGGGAGAGATGGGGATTCCAATAGGGTACTCACTGAGGGGCGACGACGATGAGAAGGCGACCAACAGCAGCGAACAGAGGAGTTAGGCGGCGGCGAGGTTCGGGAATGCGACGGCGACAACGTTCCAACGGTGTATGACGGCGACGAAGGGGTGGATGTCGACGAGAGGGCCCTGGAGCACGTGTAGAAGGGAGTTAGGGGTGAAGCAATCGAGTGAGGCGGTAGAATTTCATGGCCGAAGGCCCGCGACGACGCTCACCGAAGGGGACAACGGCGAGAGAGGGGCTCCAGCGGCGTAGGGACCTGCAGGGGTGGCAGCCTAGATGCTTTGGCGCACGGCGGTGCTGGTGGTGGAGAGAGACAGGCTTGGCGGCGACTACAGCGGCGGTGGCTCAGGAACTTGGTGCGCGAGGGGTTAAGATGCACGGGGAGCTCGGGTGTTTGAGGGAAAAGGAGCGGAGGAGCCCGGTGAGGGTTTAAGTAGGCACGAGAACGGGAGATCGTGGCCGAGGCGGCCGAATTTGATGAAATTGTGGGCAGTGGTTGTGGTGGTATGGGGCGAAATCCGCTTGGGATTGCGGGCGAGAGGAGCGGGAGACCTGGGGGAACATCTCGGTGACCAAGTCTGCGTCGTTTGAACCACGGGCGGAGGCAGAAGGATGCGAGCCAAGGCTGAATTGGACGGCAGGAGGGGATCGATCCCCTCCAGCCGATTTGGCCGGAGGTTAGGGATGAGTCCGACATGTGGAGCCCCGGTCCCACATGTTGGCGAGAGGAAGAGAGGGGCGCGGCGTGGGGCTGACAGGTAGGGCCCAGCTAGTAGCGGGGGAGAGCAAGGGAGGTGGGTGGGGGCGACGGGCCGCGGGGCATGCCGAAATAGGGACGGGCCGCGTCCTAGGAGGAAAAGAAAAAGAGAAAAAAGAGGAAAAAGGGAAGAGGAAAAGGAAAAAGGATTTCCATGAGCTTTTTAATTTCGACACATTTTGAATTATTAAAAATACTTTCAATGCTCTAAAAATTCTAATAAAAATCCTGTTAGTGTATTGAGGAAGAGGAATATAAGAAAAATACTCCCAGCCATAGTAGATTTATATTTTGTATTTTCACCATTAATTAATTTTCATTACCTTATTTAAACAATTTCTTTCAGCATTTTCTTAAGTTTATTTTTGTGTGGCTCTATTAAGGGGAAAATCTCAAGGTGTGACAAACCTACCCTCCTTAAACAGAATCTCGTCCTCAAGATTCCGAAGGGCTGACGAAGAGGTGCGGATGGGCGGACTTCAATTCATCCCCCACTCCCAAGTAGCTTCTTCCTCCGAATGATGGCTCCACTGTACCTTGCAAAACCTAATCACTCTGCTCCTGGTGTTCCTTTCGTTGACCCCCAAGATTCGGATTGGCCTCTCCACGTAAGTGAGGTCCTCCTAGATTTCGATCTGTTCTGGATTGACTTGTTATGCTGGTGTAACGCCCAGAAATTCGCCACCAAAATTCTAAACATTAATGTGTATTAATCCCTGCCCAGGAAAGCCAGGGTACACAGAACCAAGTTGCCATATAGAGTGTCTTACAAACAGAGTAAAGTCATAATACAAAAATGCAGCAGAAAAGGTAAAACGTAGACTATAGACAGCGGGTCCATCGACAGCGTCCATCCCACAAGCACCTTGACGACGGAACCAGCCTATTCCTTGGGACGGTCCTCGTCAGACGCGTTCTCCAACACTGGGGGGGGGGGGAATTGAGCAAGGCTGAGTACCACCCATAGTACTCAACAAATCACACCCACAATTATGCGTATGCATAGGGTACAAAGATGGGATATAGTTTGTTTTGCGTAAAAGCAGTTGCAAGCAGTAGTAGTTCGCAAACAGTAAAAAGTTGATTAATTTTAACAATATTAATCCTCCACTGATTAACATTACATTACGTTAACCAGGCCCAACCATTCCCAACTGATTGACGTTACACCACGTCAACCAGTCTCCACTGGTGAACGCTACACCACGTTCACCAGACTCCTCCGAGTACCGTTACACCACGTTAGCCGGACCCCACTGATTAACGTTACACCACGTTATCCAGTCTCCACCGGACAACTTTACACCACGCTGACCAGTTTTTCCCGGTCAACGCTACACCACGTTGACCAGGCCGCGCTGATGGAAGTTACACCACGACCACCAGGCGTCACTGATGAGCGTTACACCACGCTCACCAGGCTCCACCGATTAGCGTTACACCACGCTAACCAGTCACCCCCGGTCAACTCCACCACGTCGACCGGACTCACACCTTCCACCACACCATTTTCATAAGACCAGATTAATTGTCTAAAGGTGAGACTAATCATGGTGAGTCTTGGCCAATGTGCCCATGACCGCGGGCGCGGTTATTCGAATAGTTTTACTCTGATCAGAGGTGTACAGCTGTACCCACAAGACACAGCCCCACACATGTTCCCGTGTGCCAGTACATCACCACGATGTCCCGTGAGAGGCTGTGACAGGACCGTTCACGAAACCCCTCCCTAACCATCCACACCACGCTGAGGTTGCACCTGCCGACAGGGCACACCATATTGGCCAGGCTACCCCCTTGCGCCACAGTGAATTCGGCAGCCGATCAACCCTACCCCGAGCCGACCCAACTCTATCCCGCTCACCCTCTTCTTCGGTGCCTAGGAGAGGGAGAAGAAACGCTTCAAGCCCAGCCGTTGCCCACGCTGGCTTGTGGAAAGTACGGGAAGTTGCTCAAGTGGTTCCCGCGAACCGGTCCTTAATTGCCATGGGTACGACAAGCAAAACCATACACCCACAGCCCACCATTTAGTTCAAATTTTAATCATTTAACATCAACCTATCCAAAATTCCATTTTTGTGACATTGGGTCGAAACATATGAAAAAGTAATTTTTAATCCCCATGTGAGCTATGTTGCTAAGCATGGCTAAGCATCCTAGAAATAGTAACCTAATCATTCTATTACCTAGGTGACAAGGATTCAGGTTTCAAAGCTAAGGTAAGGTCCTAACATTGCATAGGTTATAACCCACCCACATGAAATATAGAAATAATGCAGTTTATTTAAGTAAACAAGGCAATTTAGCAAAAAAGGGGTACAAAGTGATTAAGGGAACAATGCGACTTGCCTTGCTCTGGCTCAAGGTATTCTGCAACAATCTCGTAATACACAGGAGAATTACCGGCGTCGGTTTCTACAAAAAACAATGCATAAACAATTAAAAATAGTACATGTGGGCAAACAAACATGGGCTGAAAGTATTTTTAATGAATTCTTGGTATTTTTCTAGATTTAATGAAATTTGAATGGGCTTAATCGGAGTTCGTATGAATTAGTTATGGTTTATTGAAGTTTTATTGTTATTTTCAGTACAAATATAATTAACAAATGATTTAATACGCATTAATCCGATTTATGGCGTCACCCGAGGGGGAGGCAGCGCCGACCAGTGGGCCCTACCCATAAGGGGCTCAAGGCACCGGCGCATGGTGGACTCGGTCCATCGAGCCGAAAACGGGCGTGCCACGTGGCGCACACGTGGTGCTGACACGGCGACCACGCGGGCGGCCACAGGGGCGGCCAACGGATGGCCCCGATCTGCCACCCGGCAGATTAGATGGCCCCGAGGAACGGCGGCCACGCCGGCCATCCCGAGCGGGAGGCGGCGGCGCGCACACGACCCGATGGTCGCCGGCGGCGACCACATGGAAGGGCAGAATGGAATGGAAAAACGGAGGGGATTCTCACCGACGGCTTGCAACGGCAAGCGACGGCGCGAAAATGACGGCGGCAATGAAAGAGCGGCGGTGGCTTCGGGATGACGTCGGCGACGCTGCTCCGACGGCGGTGAACGAGCGAGAGGCGGTTGCCGAGGCGTCCTGGAGGATGAGGAGGACGGAACAGGAGTTAGGACGGAGAATGGAGACGCGGCGCGGCGGGAATTGCCGGCCAAAGAGGAGACAGACAGCCGAAACCCACCGTGCACGAGGGCGAGGCGTTCTGGCGAGTCTCGGCTTCCACGGAGTGGCGGCCGAGGTACGGCGCGGCACGGCGGAGGTGATGGCGGTGGCGGTGGGGCTCGGCGGTGTCCGGAACGGCGGCGCGCGACGACTGGAGTCGGTGAAACGCGGCGGAGGTTCAGGTGCGCGATGGCGACGGGGTTCTAGGTCACAGGGAGGCTCAGTGTGTTGGGGAAAAGGCGGAGGAGAGGGCAGAGAAGCTTTTTAAGCACGCGGGCGAGAGAGATCGAGGCCGAACGGCTCCAATCGTGCACGGAAGAGTGGGTGGCGGTGTGGAGATTGTGCACGTGATTCGTGAGAGAGAGGGGACGTGGACGCCGGGGAACTCGGGGAGTGGGCACGGACTCAGTCCCGCCCTGTTTGAACCAGAGGCGAGCGCGAGAGGAGGCGGGAGGCGGCGCTGGATCGGACGACGGAGGGATTTTTCCCCTCCGCCTGATTCGGATGGAGGAGGGAGACGATGCTGACAAGCGGGCCCAAAATATCAGCGGGAGGCGTGAGGCGCGCGGGTGAGAGACGGCCTGACGAGCGGGCCCCGGGCATATAGAGAGAGAGCGAGTGGGAGGGGCAAGCGCGGGCGCGGGATGGGCCGGCCCAGCGCGGGGAGAGGGAGGCCGGGGAGAAGCAGGCCGGTGGGCGTGCGCGGGATGGCGGCGCAGGAGCGGGCCGGCGACCCAGAAGGAGAAAAAGAGAAAAGAAAAAGGGAAAAGAATTCCCAGGGTGATTTTAATTTCAGTGAACGTTTTTGATTTATTAAAAATAGCTCCAGTGCTCTGAAAATTCCACTAAAATCCAATTAATATATTTTGGCACAGGGAACATAAGAAAAATATCCCCGGCCACAATAAATTATTATTTTGCATTTTACACCTTTAATTAATTCCACTGGCCTTTTGAAAATTATTTTTCTTGGGTATTTTTCACAGGTATAATTTTGTGTGGCTAAAATCAGGGTGTGACAGCTGGCACCCTCGGACATTTCTTTAATTGGGACACGTGGAACATATCGTGTATGCCAGCCATTGAGGCTGGAAGATCCAATTGATACGCGACTTTGCCTTTGCAAGCTAGGACCTAGTAGGTTCCAACGAAGCACGGTGCTGACTTTCCCTTTGTCTGAAACCAGTGTACACCCCGGAGTAGGGTGACGCGAAGGTACACGTAGTCTCCTTCAAAGATTAAGTCTCTGCGGCGGTTGTCGACATAGATCTTCTATCTTGACTGGGCCGTCTTCAATCTTTCCCGAATAACAACCACTTTCTCTCTTAGCTTCTTTGAGTGAATCTGTCCCAAATACCTGATGTTCGCCCGTCTGATCCCATAAGAGGGGTGTACGGCACTTCCTGCCATACAAAGGTTCAAAAGGTGCCATCTGCAAGCTGGCTTGGTAGCTGTTGTTGTACGAGAACTCCGCATAGGGCAAACTTTTATCCCAGGTCCCACCGAAGTCTAATGCGCAGGCTCTTAGCATGTCCTCCAATATTTGATCGACTCTTTTAGTTTGCCCATCTATTTGTGGATGGTAGGCCATGCTGAAATTCAGTCGGGTCCCTAGTTTCGCTTGTAGCTTCTGCCAAAATTTAGAAGTAAACTAGCTTTTGCGGTCGGACATGATCCTTTTGGGTACTTCGTGTAAACACATTATGCGGGCCATGCAGAGTTCTGCTAGTCTCTTTCCCAAGCAAACTGTGTACACATGGATGAAATGGGTGACCTTGGTGAGTCAATCAACGATCACCTAGATCGAATCATATCCTGAAGATGTTCGGGGCAAACCGGTGATGAAGTCCATCCTGATCTCTTTCCTTTTTCACTCTGGGACCCTGAGCGGTTGTAGAAGTCCTGCAGGCCTCTGGTGCTCTGCTTTGACTCGCTAGCACACATCGTAGAGTGCCACGAATTCCGCTATCTCTCTTCTCATGCTAGCCCACCAAAATTTTGTCCTGAGATCTTGATACATTTTAGTGCTTCCGGGGTGAATGGAGTACTGCGTCTCATGAGCTTCCCGGAGTATCAGGTCCTTGAGTTCCTTATTTTCTAGGACGTATAACTGTTCTCCCATCCAGACTGTCCCGTTTTCATCTTTCGTGAAACTCTGGGCTTTTCCAACTCTCATGTTCTTTTTGAGCTCTTTAATCTCTGAGTCGTTCGCTTGTGCCTCATGAACCTGATCGAAGGGTGTAGGTTGGGCCTCTAGGGCTGCCACGAATCTGGGGCCAACGATGCCCAGATTCAAGCGTTCGAAGTCTTGCTAAACTTCCTTGCACAATGTCTCTACCCGCGCGGTGTTGCAGTAACTCTTCTTGCTCAGAGCATCTGCTATCACATTGGCTTTACCCTGGTGGTAGTGTATTCCCACATCATAGTCTTTAATCAGCTCCAGCCACCTTCTTTGATGGATGTTCAGGTTGGGCTGGGTAAATATGTACTTCAGGGTCTTGTGGTCCGTATAGATCTCACTGCGGTTACCGATGCGGTAATGTCACCAAATCTTTAAAGCATGAACCACTGCTGCCAGTTCTAGGTCATGTGTCAGGTAGTTGCCCTCGTGTGGAAGCAACTGACGGGACGCGTAGGCTACCACTCTGCCTTGTTGCATCAACACACATCCAAGCCCTTGACGGGATGCGTCGCAATACACTTGGAAGTCCTTAGGGTCTGGCAAGATCAAGACTGGTGCAAACACTAACCTCCTTTTGAGCTCCTCAAAACTGTGGTTGCACTCGGCTGTCCAGACAAACTCCACGTCTTTCTTTAGCAAATGTGTCATGGGTCTCGCAATCTTCGAGAAATTTTCGATGAACTGCGGTAATAACCTGCAAGTCCAAGAAAACTCTGCACTTGTGTCACCATCATGGGCGGTTTCCAATTGGTAACTGATTCCACGTTCGTTGGGTCCATGGCAACTCCCTGAGCGGTGGTGACGTGCCTGAGAAACTGCACTTCTTTCAGCCAGAAGTCGCACTTGCTAAACTTGGCATACAACTGCTTCTCTCTTAACTTCTCGAGAACCAACCGGAGGTGCTGTTCCTGTTCTTCTGCTGACTTCGAGTAGATGAGGATGTCTTTGATGAAAACCATCACAAACTTGTCCAGAAACTCCATGAACACCTTGTTCATCAAGTTCATGAAGAAAGCCGGTGCGTTTGTTAGTTCAAAGGACATAACAGTGCACTCGTACAGCCCATACCAAGTGGTGAAAACCATCTTTGGGATATCCACTTCCAGGATTCTCAGCTGATGATATCCTGATCACAGGTCTATCTTGGAAAAGAGTGTGGCTCCCTCCAACTGATCGAAGAGATCATAAATCCGTGTCAAGGGATACTTGTTCTTGATTGTTACATCATTCAATGCACGATAGTCCACGCACATCCTCTTTGTTTTGTCTTTCTTTTCCACAAAGATGACCGGTGCACCCTAAGGTGATGTGCTTGGTCGGATGTAGCCCTTCTATAGCAGATTATCAACTTGCTTCTTGACTTTCGCCATCTCGTTTGGTGCCATTTTGTAGGGCCTTTTATAGATTGGGGCCATTCCTGGTGCCGGATTGATTCTGAACTCGATCTCTCTTTTTGGTGGCATCCCTAGTAAGTCTTCTGGAAAAAGTCTGGATATTCCCTTACTATTGAAATATCATCCACCTTCCTGTCTAGTTTCTTCCTACTTTCAGGTTGTTCCTCGATTGCAACTTGATTCAGACTCACCTCCTGACTCTACGGCACTGGTGACTTGAAGGTAACCACCTTTCCTTCTGGGCTGGTCGTCATGATGGTGCAGTCGGCACAGTTGATCACTCCTTTGTGCTGGGTCAACCAATCCATCTTTAGGATGACATCTAGATCTTTGGATTCTAGGAGGATGAGATTGGCTAGAAAAGGTGATCCTTGGATTTCTAGGTTCACTAAGGGACTATAGTGAGCTGTGGTCATGCGGTTCCCGGGGGTGTGAACCCTCATGGGGATCTTAAGTTCCACTAACTTTATCCTATGTGTCCCCACAAATTTTTTTGATATCAATGAATGCGTTGCACCGGAATCAAGAAGTACTATTGCAGGGATTGAGTTCACGAGAAACATACCCAGTACCACTTCTAGTGCAGCATGTGCCTCTTCTGCGGAGCTGCAGGCCTGGGGCCAATGCGCTTCGGCTTCGGGCACTTGTCCACGAAGTGGCCCGGCTTGTTGCAGTTGAAACAAATGAGGGTTTTTTCCCCACTATCCATCCTAAGTTGTCCCTGTTGAGCTGGCGCCATTGGCGGGCGCGGAGTAGGGTGACGGTTGTGCTGCCCACTATTGCTGCTATTGCCCTTAGAGTGCCCGAGGTGGAATGGGCGCTGCTGGCGGACGATCATGATGGAAGGTCCTTCCTGATGCCCCAACATCACCCTAGGCCTCTGGTGCTGCCTCTGGTGAGCTTTGAACTGGGCCGCCTTTCGCTTGCGGTCCATCTTGTTGCGCTGATCCTCCTAGCGAACCGCCTTGTCCACCAACTTCTCAAAGTCGAGGTAGTTACTGGAGAGGAGCTGGTTGGTCAGCTCGTCATCAAGCCCCTCTAGAAATTTCTGCTGCCTCTCCGCGTCAGTGTGGACATCCTCTAGCACGTACCGTGCCAAGCGGTTGATGTCATGGAGGTATTCCATGACAGTCTTATTCCCCTGCACCAGTCCTCAAAATTCCCTCTTCTTCTATGCCACAATGTTTACCAGAATCTGGGATTTTCGAAAGTTGTGGCAGAATTCCGCCCAGGTGACCTCGGTTTTGGTGGTGCGGGTCACGAGGAAACTGTCCCACCAAGCAGAAGCGGGACCCTGGAACTGGTGCGTGGCGAAAGCGACCTTCTCTTGGTCGTTGCACTAGAGGAGGTTGAGTTTCTTCTCAATCACCGACAGCCAGTCATTGGCGTCCATGGGGTTGATGGTGCTCGAGAACGTGGGCAGTCTGACCCTCAAGAACTCTGGTAGCTTGGACTAGGGAGCGACGGCTGGGATATGAGCCTGTTGGTGCTGCTGTTGTAGATTGTTCTGTTGCATCTACTGCATCATTATAGCCATCATCTGGTTCTGGTTGGCTAGAACCTAAGCTAGTGTCGGGTTCTCAGGTAACGAGGGTGGCAGGTGGTTGGGAGCCTCGTTGTTCTGTGGCGCCCCATCTTGTTGGTTGGTGGCGCTGGTGTCACTGCTAGCACGGGCACCGGTCCTAGTGTTCACCATCTGAAGGGGGATGGAAATTGAAGGGAAGGAGGAAAACAGGCGGCTCAGAACCAGGAGTGATAATTAAGTGACTGAATTAATTTAACTGAAGTGCATGACTTAGAAACATCACAAAGCAGTTCAACTCCTAATTAGGGCAGCATACCACAATAAACGGTATGAACCATCAACTAACCCCAAGCAAACACTCCTAACATCACAACTAATAGGGAAACATACTAAGAAAACAGTAAAAGCTAGGGACGACGCTTCTAGTGCTCTGCGCGGCTCTTGCGGTCGTCCAGGTCATACTCCGGCTCCTGTTCATAGCCCACCTCGTCGTTGGAGAGGCTCCTAAAACCACTCATGTAGCCCTCACTGCTACGCGACAACGAACTAGCCTCGCTACGGGTGTGGGATCCACTGAAGGAGCTGCTGTCGTCAGTGGAGGTAAAGCCCTCGTGGATGCTGGTGCCACCCTGAGAGCTGCTGTCACTCAACGACACACTGATTGTGCCGCCGGCTAGCGCTGGCGCTAGTGCTAGGGCCGGAGCTGGAGCTGGGGTGGGAGCTGGCGATGCGGGTGGCCCGTTCGTAGGGGCCAACTAGATACGCACTGGAGGAAGGGTCCTCTTCCTCGGGGTCAGATGGATCCTGGCCCCACCTAGCGGCTGCTGACCCTTCAGCTCAGCGACCTCCTTCTTAAGGCGGTCAACCTGGTTTTGGAGACCAATGATGGTCATCCTATTGGTGTCCTCCCTATCGTGGGCTGCACGCACCCAGTTAGCGTGCATGTAGTCCATGGCCCACAAAGCTCACCTCATGTGGACAATGGTGGTGTCGTTCTCCACATCAGCTGACCGGAAGGAGCTGTAAGTCTAGTAGTGAGTCCGGCTGGGGAGGTAGCGGTAGGCCATAGTGCGGAGGGTGGTATGGTGCCTTCGGTGTAGCTCTCCAGTCAGACGAAAAGCTGCCTCCCGACAGGTGTGGTCAAAGGTACGCCCACCGACCTCTATCTCCATAGCTGGCAGGAGATACAACTCGCCTAGCAGCTCCAAGCGAATACGGTGTGGGAGCTCGCCCTCTAGTACCTCCACTGCTGTGTACTCGGGGGCATGGCTATACCCTAGGGTGAAGCTCATCATGCGGAGCTCCTCCACAAAACCTCCCATCTTGGCTTCATGTTGGTTAGAAAGACAGTCCATCTATAGAAGACAAGGAGGGGGAATCAATGTATGCTCAGATCCAAATAAAATAAACGATAAATAATTTTGAAATCAACAACAATTTTATGCATAGAATAATTTTTACATGATCAATATTAAGAAATTGACAGAATGATATGACCGCATAAAAAAATGCCAAATTAATTTACATAATAATTGCAAGGCGATTAGGAAAATTTTGTACATGAGTTTAATTAAATATTACCCTGATCGACCAATATTTTCCCAAAATTCGGACATACACGACACGACTGTCAAATAAAATCCCTATCCTAGACTTGACTTGACTCAAAAATTTTAGTCAAATAAAGGCCAAGATTTTATCCCAGACCGAGAATAAATTCCCAATTTTCCCAAAGCAACTCCAAGTGCAGAAAGGCATGTGCAGATGAGAAGTTTCAGAGGGCTCTTAGGGTTTCCATTTGGTTGATCCTACAATCAAGTTCGGCTCTGATACGAACTTGTAACGCCCAGAAATTCACAACCGGAATTCTGAACATTTCTATGTATTAAATCCCTGTCCAGGAAAGCTAGGATACACAATACCAAGTTGCCATACAGAGTACATCTTACAAAAATAATAAAATTGTCTTACATCAATGCAACGCAAAACGATAAAGAAAGCATATAAACATCTAGCCACGCGGAGGCTACCATTCCACAGGCAGCTTGACGGCGGATCCAGCCTAGTCCTCTTGACGGTCCTCGTCGGAAAGGAACTCCATCTCTGAGAGGGGAAAAGGGAGCAAGGTTGAGTACCACCCATAGTATTCAACAAGTCACACCCGCAATTGTGCACAATGCACGGGAGACAAAGATAGGCTTCGGGTTCATTTGCGTAAAAGCAGTTGCAAACAATAGCGGTTCACAAACGGGTAAAAGGTTAATTAATTAAGCAATATTAATCCATCACATGTCAACGCTACACCAAATTGACCGGCCCAACCAACCATCCTATCTCTATAGCATATTTTATGTTAATGTATTAAGATGAGACTAATCACGGTGAGACTTGACCAATACGCCCATAACCGCGGGCACAACTATTCGAAAAGATTTTAACTCTGGCCAGAGGTGTACAACTATACCCACAAGACACAGCCCCACACACGTTCCCGTGTGCTGGCATGTCACCACGACACCTCGCGAGAGACTATGACAGGACCGTTCATGCATCTCCTCCCTAACCATCCACACCACGCTGAGATTGCACCTATTGACAGGGCACACCGTATCGGTTAGGCTACCCCCCTTGCGCCACAATGGATCCGGAAGCCGATCAACCCAACCCTAAGCCGACCCAACTCCATCATGCCCATTCACACCAATAGTGCCTAGGAAAGGGAGAAGTTATGCTACAAGCCCAGCCGTTACCCACGCTGGCTTGTGGTATATACGGATAACTGCTCAACTGGTTCCCGCGAACCGGTTCTTAATTGCCATGGGTGTGACCAGTAAAATCATGCACCCACAGCCCACCATTAAGGTCAAATTTTAGTTATATAAGTGCCCATGACCAAAGTTCCATCCTCCGACATAAAGCTGAACAAGAAATGTAATAATGAGTATTTATTCCTAAGGTGAGCTAGTTGAGTCTAAGCATGGCTAAGCATCCTAAAAATGTTTTATAATCAAGTTATTACCCAGTGTAACGACCCGTTTTTTTGTCCCGCTAGTCTTCGCTTTCCCGAGCTCCCTTCCTATCCCGTCAGCTGTGCCCCAGTTTTTCTTCCTGGCCAGCCGACTACCTTCTCCCTTGAGTCGAGTAGACTGCTACTCAGTCCTTGTATCCTGCCCTTCCTTTGTCTTACTCGGACCTCCTTGCTGCCGAGTAAGCACTGTGAAGTGGCCGACTACCTTGTTGAGACCTGTTGTTTCTTTGTCCCCCGAGTTGCACCCGCCCGTTGGACGCCGACTACCGAAGTGGAGAAGAACCAGTCTTCACCTGCCCGCAGCACCGCTTGGACCGATGGACAATAACCTGCTGCATCGCTTAGACCAGTGGTCAGTCCGAAGCCCTGTCAGTGAGATTTCTCCAACCTGTCCTAGCCTTGACCTTAATGTCTCATCGCAGCTACAGTATCTGCCAACTCCCTGACCACGCCAGACTCCCAAGTCAAGCCCTGCGTGAACATCAAATCCTCTGTCAGTTCACCTTGACTTTTTCTCCCTACCCGTTGCCCAGCTCCACCGTGCCTCACCCTTGCACGCTGGCTATATATTGAGCCATCCATGCTCCTTCTTCCTTTGTTTTGCAAACCGGCCAGCTCCATCTCTGCTAAGTTTTCATCCTCTCAAGCTTTGGAGCTCTGTCGCCTGGTTCGCAAGCCTGGTTCAGCCGACTGCCACTTTCTCTGCAGCCCACTACTTCTTGATCCTTTTTCTTGGTGTTTTAACCCTCCTGCTTATCAGTGTTTCCTTTCTGCTTGTTCAGAGCCTGAACCGGTGGACGATCCCGAAGCCGTCTTCGTCGAGGAAGATCCTTCCTTGGAACAAGGCAAGCCTCTTTGATCATATTGATTCCCATATATGCAAAACTATGTTGTCTGGAAAAATATTATGCATGTTTAGTTTACACCTTTAAACTGTTGGCCTCGGTTTACAAGCGAAACCGATGGACCTACCCAGTAGCCGCACATATTTGGTAGGATGTTGATATATTTCTCCCTTGAGAGCCCCACAAATGGTACGCTAGTATCCTATCTGAGGATACGATGCCGAGTAGAATGGCTTAGCTCCGCAACGTTGTTTGTCGTTTGGGAAAACATTGGGTTTTACTAAACTGATTGGAAAACCCGATACCTTGTGTATTGGCGCGTTTTGTGAAATAAAGACAGCTTGTGAAAATCTTGGTGTACAGAGACAGCGCCTGTGTGGCATGGCTATGTATTACCGATAAGAACCGTTTCCTTTGGGGATTCCATCCGAGCATCTTACAGTGCGACCATACGGGTATTATGGGATGCCCCTGACCGAGTAAATAGTAGGTTTAGGGAAGTTCAGTGCCGACCACTGAATCCTGTGTGGATCTTTCGGCTGGCATTGGATAACCCTAGACTGGCTTTGGAAATGGCCTTGTCACGAATTTCTGGGTACAGGCCAGTACTCGGTGTAATTTTCATGTCTGATGGGTAAAGCGCACACCCTCTGCAGAGATTAGCAGAACTGTTCGAACAGCCGTGCCCACGGTTAAGGGCGATGTAAGGTGATTCCCATAGCGTAGATTTGTTTGCCTATGGTTTGTGAAAATGTTTGATGGAAAGGGAATCGTGACCAGAGTTTGCCGAGTAAGCAAACGGAAGGCCTGTGTGGCCAGAAACGGATCTGTGTGATCCGGGGTGTTAAGCACCATAATCAAGTGTGTGAAAAGTAAACAGGATGAAGATCATGCTCCCGGGTTGTAGCCAGGGCAGCAAACTTAAGCCCCCGGGTTGTAGCCAGGGCGGCAGTTGTGCAGTTGTCTTCAGGTTGTAGCCAGAAGACGGAATTGATCATGCTCCCGGGTTGTAGCCAGGGCAGTAAGTTGATCAAGTTGTGCTCCCGGGTTGTAGCCAGGGAAGCCAGATGAGCAAGCTTGAGCTCCCGGGTTGTAGCCAGGAAAGCAAGATAGCGAGTTGCGCCTTCGGGTTGTAGCCAGGGCGGCGGTTGAGATTTGGTTGTAGCCGAGTCTCAGGGTCAACGAGTGGTTGTAGCTACTCGGGACATACAGGACCAACAAATGCGAAGTAAAAGATGATTTACACACTACCAGAAAATGCTATTTTCATGAGGGTGACGAATTTTCGTGAGGGTTTTTGATGCACCCTCACGAAAATCACAATTTTCGTGAGGGTGCAACGAAAAC
Organism: Oryza meyeriana var. granulata; assembly: GCA_003991445.1. Taxonomy (NCBI): domain Eukaryota; kingdom Viridiplantae; phylum Streptophyta; class Magnoliopsida; order Poales; family Poaceae; genus Oryza; species Oryza meyeriana. The sequence goes on along the minus strand of RYFJ01000734.1, from coordinate 756,375 downwards.
CCTCACGAAAACATATTTTCGTGACGGTGCACCGTCACGAAAATAATTTTTCCCTCACGAAAATAGTGTACAGTGCCATCTACCCCACTCGGACAAGAAAGCACTAGACCAACCGGTGGCGTAAGTATTTCACATGTGATTATACCCGCACCAAAGCACCGGATCCCGTTAAAACTCCTTTAACTCCGAAGTTAAGCGTGCTCGGGCGGGAGGATGGGTGACCTCATATCCTTTTTCATGAGGGTGACGGTCCATTTTCGTGAGGGTGAGCACCCTCACGAAAATATTTCGTGACGGTTAACCCTCACGAAAATGACATTTTCCTGGCTTCTGATTCGTGAGGGGATTTTCGTGAGGGTAGACCGTCACGAAAATATTTTCGTGAGGGTATTTCTATTTTCGTGAGGGTATTTTAACCCTCACAAAATTTCAAAATTCTGGTAGTGACATATATATATATATATGCTTGATTCATTAAGTGGCGAGTTGTTGAAAAGCAACTTGCGGAATGGATCGAGGCGTGAGCCTCTTTCCGACAACTAAAAATTGAGTTCACTAGTGTTTGCAAAGAAAAGAGTTTCTAAGGCAGTTTTTCGCAAATAAAACCTTTAGCCTTTCTATCTGGCCAACATGGCATCTTTTCCCGGCTTGCTGAGTACGAAAGTACTCACCTTGTTCATATATGTATAGTAGGTTTTGGAGAGGAAGACGAAGATCCGACTGCTGCCGAGTTCCTCCAAGACCAGGCCGACTACGAAGACTTCTGAAGGTTTCGAGCCTAGTTCCCAACCGAGCCTGTGGTGTAGTTTTTGTCCAGCTTCCGCCCTGTTTTTGCTATTTCGCTAGTTTACCTGTTGATTCTTTTTGCCCGTCCCGGGTCTGCCCTGGATGGATCTCCTTGTATATATATATATGTGTACTCTGATATGTATTTATTATAACTCTGAGTTGTATCACTGTTGTGCGTACCCGACTACTGATCCTGGGATCGGGTGCCGTATGCACATGGTGGCCTTCCACCTAGTCGGGGAGGCGCCACACCCAGGCTACAAAGGTATAAAGGGAAGGCCAATTTATAGTAGTGTTGACGCCGAAAACCACCGGGTGTGCCAAAAAGCTTGCTGACGATCTGGTTCGGCGTCTGGTGACACGCGAAGGCCTGGGAGATCTGCTTAGCTCCGGTGCAGGTCCTAAAGTCTTGAGGTTCGTAGGCGTGCCAGTCAATTTGACCCTGCAATTGACAAGGAGATGAAGAAATTAGATTACTGAATCCAACTCGGCCAGCAAGCCGATACGGATTCCTTCCAGCCAATCGCCGCTATGCTCGTGCCCGAGCCCTCGCCATGTACTCGCCCCGGGTCTCTGTGCTCGGGTTCTCGCTCCCGCGTCCTCGCTTGTGTCGTGCCGGGTCGAAAGCAGCAACTGCACATATAGGCTATCGGCCGATACGGGCTGATATAGACTCCTCGTAAACCGATAGCCGATGGCACCTGTGTATCGCTAGGAAAACCGATAGTGCTCTAAACAAATAGATAAGCTGTTAGTGCAAGTGTGCATCGGCTAGAAGCACGATGATAAAATAGATGCAGGATAGTAAGCCAGCGACTGCTGAGAAGCACATATGCATCGGCTAGAAAAAACTGATGATAATATAGATGACCAAAAACAGTAAGGATAATTACAGCCGGCTTTATAAAAAGAAAACCTATCGGCTAAACACTCCGATAGAACATCGCATATATACCGATCGGCTCGGCAAGGATAAATCTATTATTATCGATCTAGTAGTTCAGACCTAACTGATGCAGCCACAGATCGATAATAGTAAAGGAACCTCAACAAGCCGATAGACCTAATGCAACTGTGATGTAATGAGATAACTTACCGGCTATACATTCCAATAAGACGCTTGCACAAAGGCTATCAGCCTAACCGGAATAATTTATCGCTAGCAGTTTAGTAGGTCGGACCCAACCGATGCAGCACAAACTGATGATAAACTACCCCCGATAAACTGATAAAAACTATGCACGCGTGATGTGATATACCTGACCAGCCTAAGAGGTCGGACCGAACCGATGCAGCCGTAGACAGATCCGATACACCGTGGTAAGCCGACTACCATAGACCGACTAGAATATCGGACCTAACCGAGAAAGTCCTAGCCGATTGGTAGTCGGGGTAACGAGACTTACCCTCTCGCAGGAGTTCGGACCTAACCGATGCAGCCCCGCTCGAGAAGCAAGAACCCGTTGGTAAAGGGTGGCAATGCGCCGAATTTGATTGATCGAGAGATAGATTACAAGGTCCCCGGGCATACGTATATATACCCCGAGTTACAAGAGTCCTTATAGGACACGGCACACAACTTCCTATCTATAAAAGGAAAACTAACAAGCCCTGATCGGATATGAGATCAGGTTTTTCCTAAAAATTATCAAAACTACCTAATTTATAGATAAGGTAATTTAACTGCCATAGCGTGGTCTTCACGATTCCTTCCCGAATCCGGCTTCTTCTGGATTAGCTCCCAATGGCTGATATCGCTTCTTTCCTTAACCGAACATGGTAACGACCCGTATCAAATTTTGGCGTTAACAAGTAGTCAAAATGTGTGTGTGTATATATAGGTTAACCTTCCCACATGAAATAATAAAAACATGCATATGTCTTTATTCAAAGCAAATAATTTGCATAAAGTAGGTGCAACATGTTCAAGTAAACGATGTAACTTGCCTTGCGCCGGCTCTGCAAACTCTGCAACTACCTCGAAGTATATGGAAGGGTTGGCAACGTCAGTTTCTAAAGCAATCAAAGACAAACAATTAAAAACAGTACATGTGAACACTGAAATATGAGCTGAAACTATTTTTAATGGATTCTTGACATTTTTCCGGATTTAATGAAACTTGAATGGAATTAATCGGAGCTCATACGAATTAGTTATGAATTTTTAAAGGTTCTTTGTGTTTTTCCTATACAAAAATAATCCCTAAACGATTTATTGTTCATTTAAAAGGAATAATGGCGTCAGCGGACCACGAAGCCGACGCTGATAGGCAGGACCCATGGGTCAAAGACTCAACAGAGGGCAGCGCACGGTGGATGCCGTCCACGCCTGTGAGGCAGCGGGTGTAGGCGCACGAGCGGCAGATTGGACGGCCCAGAGCAAACGGGGCCGAGCCCCGCCTGCACGCGTGGCTCGATAGTCGCCGCCGGCGACCATCCGGCGTGGGTGTGTGGCGGGAGAGATAGGGATTCCAACGGGGTGCTCACCGAGGGGCAACGACGACGGGAAGGCGACCAACGGCGGGAATGGAAGGGCAACGGCGTCCCGGCGGCGTATGACGGCGACGGAGGGGCGGATGTCGATGAGGGGGCCCTGGAGCACGTGTAGAAGGGAGTTAGGGGTGAAGGAATCGAGTGAGGCGGTGGAATTTCATAGCCTAAGGCCCGCGACGACGCTCACTGAGGAAGACAACAGCGAGAGAGGGGCTCCGACGGCATAGGGACCTACGGGGATGGCCGCCTAGATGCTCTGGCGCGCACGGCGGTGTTGGCGGTGCAGAGAGACAGGCTCGGTGGCGGCTGGAATCGACGGAGCGCGGCGGCGGCTCGGGAACTCGGTGCGCGAGGGGTTAGGATGCACGGGGAGCTTGGGCGTTTGAGGGAAAAGGATCGGAGGAGCCTGGTGAGGGTTCAAGTAGGCACGAGAGCGGGAGATCATTGCCGAGGCGGCCAAATTTGGCGAAATAGTAGACGGTGACCGTGGTGGTATGGGGCAAAATCCGCTTGGGATCGTGGGCGAGAGGAGCGGGAGACGTGGAGAAACGGCTCAGCGATCGAGTTCGCGTCGTTTGAACCGCGGGCAGAGGCAGGAGAAGACGAGCCGAGGCGGAATCAAACGGCCATCCACCACCGCCATCACCATTCACCCACCGGTAGAAACACTCATCAGCAATAGCTCCAAATCAACCTACCAATCAATGAACAGTAGAAAGTTCTAGCTCCGCAATCTAATCCACGCGCGTAATCTAATCCATCCACCCCACCCGAAGACGTTAACCCAAAAGGCCGCTAAATCTCGACGAACACTACGCCAGTCTCCCTAACATCCAATCCCACAAACTCCACCACCGAGCACGCAATTACCCCACCAAAACTGCCGGAATCGCGGATTTGACGCCGGACCGAACAGATCGAGCCCGACCTCCCCCGGCGCCGGACAACCTGCACACAACGAAAAGCAAGCAAACAGATCATAAGTAGTGCTAACAGCTGTTGAGTTACCGTTCACACAGCCTTGGTACTGATCTCTTCAAAAGAAAAGGAAAGGAAAAAAAGGCAGAATATCTCGCTGCGAGATAGCTTGACATTGAACCTGCATGTATTACTGATGAAGTAAAAGCCAATTTTTTATCATTATCTAGGTGATTGAATATATAAATATAAAGTACTATAATTGGTTGAATGTATAAATTGACTATGGAAAGCAAGCAGGCAGAAGTCAACCCACGAACAGTCGAATATGAATGAGATCCGCCACAAGCAAGCAAGACATAATAATTCTCGAATGCCAAATATTAGATTTACAGGTGAGCCATGATTATATCAAGAAGAAGCTTAACAAAATGCAGTACAATTAAATTTGCAACGTACCTACTGTCAATTTGCAGTGGATGGAGGTCGTGCGGTCAGCGGTGGCGGCACTGCCGGCTCCTGCGGCTACGGCTTAGGGCTGCGAAGGGCGACAGTCGAAATATGCTGCTGAACCTCACATAGATAAAAATATGCAAAACTGAAGGGAGAAACAACAGATGGTCAAGTGGGACAACCGGTAATTCCAAATCATTAATGCTTCCTAAAAATCTAGGTTTGTGAATTATACCTATGATATGAAACCTTTTTCATAGAGGCTCCTATAAAACAGTAGTCCTATAAAAGTGTTTCTTTGGAAAGTAATTTCAAACCACCTGCAAACCCTAAGGCGCTACCTAACTGGCTCCCTCAATTAGGTAAATGTAAAGCAGGTGACAAACAATATAGGTATTCTTCAATTTCAAAAGGCAAACTGAATTGTATGGTGAACACTAGAAGTAGTTTGAAATATTTTTGGCATGTCATCCATCTAGATGCCTTAGGGGAGATAAGGATGGCTAGCATAAACAACAGATGAATATACTACAGCTGACACCAAAATAGAATGGGGAGTTACAAAATCTGAGATTACAGCAAAGCCTAGATAGTAGATGATTTACCCCTCTCCATGCATGTTTGTCGTACAGCATTGCTTTTACAGCCTTAATCATCCTGCTCAAACAGAAAAAAAAAAGAAAGTAGCTGCTGTTTAGTATCCGAAGAAGTAGACTAAAAACACAGCCTTAAATCCAACTAAAAAAGATATTGCAAAAGGTTTACGAATATATTTTAATTGACTATCTGAAGGAGGAAAAGGAATCAGGAGAGGAGTGTTATCGAAAGGATGCGATAGAGTATATTCTTTCATGAATATGTTTCCTGAAAAGAATTTTTTTGGAGTAATGGATAAGCGTAGAAAATTAATGTTTATCTAGCCACTGACCTACAGAAAAGAAACAAACATTGCATTTAGGTAAGAAAGTATGGTAATCAGTAAAATAAGAAACTATAAGAACCATGATAGCACTATATGGAAATTAAAGTGATCTATGATAAATGAAATTAAGCTGATTTTTTTTTGGCTTGAACTCATAACACTTGCGCAGTTTTTCTTTGTTCCAGCACACAATGCATCCTCCATTGGAACTTCGTTAAAATGTGGGGTGCACATTGCATATTAATATATACTTGCAGAAGCAAGACGCACAGAGAGAAAGAAGTAGTAATAAAGTGAATTGCTGATTTTATGAACCAATCATTGCTCCGCTGATTCTTTTTGCCTGCTCTGTACATTTGGTTGCATGTACATCATCAGAGTAGTCTTAACAGCAATCAACCAAGAAATTTGAAAGCAGTAAAATATACCAAAATGTGTATCCTGTGAGAGGAAGGTGGCTGATATGCCTTACCATGGCTAAGGAGGCATGCCTTCTCCAGACCTTGCAAAGCACATGATACACGTTAATTGCCAGGGATAAGTGGATCTACAAAAACCAAAACAATGTTTTTACGATTAACCAATCGAAGGAGGATGATAATTATGGTTTGATGGGATGTGGAAGATGGTGATGGGTGGGATGGCCGAGCAGATCCAGGCGACGGCCAGCTTGTTAAGCCATGAATGCTCATTTGAACAGCAAAGCTAAACGCTGTCCATACTGAACAGCGGGGAAGGATAGAGTGAGGGGAATGGAGAATAAATTGGGGAGGAGAAAGGATGTCATAGTTCCTGACCTGGAAAGGAGGGGAAGGGAGGCACACGTCCGAGCAATGCCGGTGGCTGGCGACGATGCTTTGGTCGCCATGGAGATCGATAGAAACGCTCTGGAGGCTTCGGGTCCGGGAGGCCCAAATCCACGGTGGCACATCGTCGGGGAAACCCCACCAGTTCAGTGCAGCTCGGGAACTCACGATTGACGCGTACCGACGGCCGTAGCAAGGATTAGGCCAAGCTAGGGCTCCGGCAGTGATGGGGATGGGCGCGCCACCAACGAAGGGAAGAGAAGAAGGAAGGTACAATGCAACATATAGTTGACCATGCGAGAATACAGGCCCAGCGGGGAGGGGATGAGGGCATGGCGGCCGCCCGGCGAGGAGAAGGAGAGGAGGACCCGTCGTGGAGGGGATGAGGGCACGCGGGGATGAGGGCGCGCGGCGCTGGAGGAGGAGAGGATCAGGGATGGCGCGGTGCTGGACGAAAGAGTATCGTAGGGCGCTAATTGCACCGCTAATCCAATTGCGCTGTTAGATGAAGGATCTAACCGTAGAAAACATCTATATACACTTATTTTGATAAATGTAGAAAAAATCAACTGATACTTTTTATATTAGTATAGATATATAAAAAAAATAAGAAAAGATCTAGAGACAAGAAAAATTTTTATATAAATCAATCGTATGCTAATATATCTGTAACTATCATATAATCTAACAGCATCTTATAAGCAACCTGTTGTGGCTTGTGGTTAATTATCTCTTCCCGCAGGCGCCACGAGATGCCGCCGATGGGGAGCGAGGAAGCTGACATGGTTCTCCGTGAGCTTCAACGGAGGAGATGTGCGAACTTGGAGGTCTCCTACGAGTGCCAGGTTGGCGCGAATGGGCACCTGGAGGGGATCTTCTGGGCAAGCACGAGTTCGGGCTGGGATTCACGTCAGCTATGGAGACGTCGTCGTCGGCCCCACGTTCGGACGAACAAGTGTGATGCGCGCCATTCGTCCCGTTCCTAGGGCTGAACACACCGGCGCCCTGTCCTCGTGTTCGGCCTGCGGCGTCGTCGCCGACCCAGTCCGTCGACTCGTTCGTCCCTGGCTGCTGCGCGTCTTCATGTAGCCCGGCCTGCCGGGAGAGACCCAAGTCCGTCATCACCGACGGCGGGGAGGAGTTGGTCGCCGCGGTCAAGGTCGTGTTCCCGCAGTCCAACCACCATGTCTGCACGTGGCATGTGGAGCAGGAGATCATGGAGCATCTTCCCCACGGCTCGGCGCGGAACGACTTCAGGTCGTAGATGCGCGACGCGTGCTCGCCGGCGGCGTTCGACGAGCGGTGGAGCGGCTTCCTGGCGAAACACCGTACCGCCGAGAACGGGGGCTGGCTGGCGACGATGCACGAGAAGAGGGAGTTGTCAGCTCTGGGCTGCCGCCTTCACCCGCCACAAGTTCTTCCTCGGCATGGCGGGTGACCAGAGGACGGAGTGCCTCGCCACGGGCTTCGCCGACGACATGTCGCTGCCCGACCTGTTCAGGCACGCCGACGCCTGGACCGAGCGCCTGCGCGAGGACGGGGTCGAGCTCGACCTCGTGGCCGCCATGTCCCGGCTGCCGCCGACCACCAAGCACTAGACCCTCCAGCAGAACGTTGCGCGATGCTTCACGCCAACCAACTTACTTACCTCCTCCGCGGGAGATCGAGAAGATGGATGGTTTCCCCGTCGTCCACACGGTGGCTGTTAGAGTTAATTGGGTTTGGCCCATTTAATCCTAGAAAATTTTAAGGTTTATAGTTAATGCTAGGTGAAAAAAAAAAGTCTCCTATAGAAAATTAATAAGAGAATAGTTTAACTTAAATATATTGTAATTACTTGTACCTTTGACAAGATGAAGATGACGGATGGAAGGTCAGGCACGCGCGAGCCTCCGGCCGTGGCCATGGGCGAGAGGCGGGAACGGAGCTGGCCTGGTGGCCCGTTCACGTTCTGCTCTCTTCCCGACTCCCTGGCCTTCGATTCTGGATTTCCAACAGTGGTGCAACCATCTCCAGCCCCGACGAAAAGATCTACCTGCTTGCAATCCAAGCACAGGAGCGCGAGCGCTGCAGCGGCGTTCCCTTGCTCGTGCAATGGTGCGCCCGCGGCGGCGTTGACGGGGAAGATGGCCGCCGTCACGTTGCAGCTGCCGGAAGATGGAGAGCGAGGGCCTCCCCATGCGGCACCTCCGCGTGATGAGCACCGCGGAGAGTCGCGGATCAACCGGAGTGCTGCGTGGCTGCGGCGCAGCGCGGTTTCTCGACGCCAAGTTTCGAAGATGATATTGGACCTGTCCAGGCCTCCAGGGGGGGGCGAGGTGTTCGCCCTGCCTGAAAGAGAGCCGTGCGTGGCCTGATGCCGCGTAGAAGCAGGAGCTCGGCGTCCATGTCCTCGACGAAGAGGGGGAACTCGCCGTCGACCAAGAAGATCAAGTTGTCCCAAGAGTGATTCCCCGTTCGATTGCTGAAACTAAAATTTGAAGTTTTTTCCTGGTAAATTTAAGTATATTTACTTGGCCCCGTGTTTTTTGCAATATAATGTATTGATGTCATGCATAATCACAATAGGATCCGTGGCGCAATGGTAGCGCGTCTGACTCCAGATCAGAAGGTTGCGTGTTCGATTCACGTCGGGTTCAATACCCCGATCCTTTCCTATGCTCTTTTTTCTCCGTCATTACTCTTTTCTGTGCCCGTTTCAACATAGCGGCCCACAACTATATGCCAATGAAGGCCCAATACATTTTTGATTCCTAAACTTGAGGCCCATTATACATAAAGCCCATTAGGCCCACCCACCACAACCGCCTCCAAACCAAAACCCTTAACCCACTTCTCGAACCTTCTCCGCCTCTCTTCCCCTCTCCGTCTCCTCTCCCCCTGACCTCTCCGCACCCGCACCGGCGAATCCGCGAGAGCGGGAACCAAGCGAGCCTTCTAGAACCTTCTCTTGCTCGGGCCAGCCACCTCCTCCGCGAGCCGCAGCCATGGCGACCGTCATGCAGAAGATCAAGGACATCGAGGACGAGGTAACGAGCCCCCTTCCCCGGCTAGGCCGGTGTGACCGCCGCCCTCCGACGATCCGTCGCTGTCGCGGATTGATTCGCTGCTCGAGACTAGCAGTGGTTGGGTTATGTGTAGTAGCACGTCGGGGGTTCCTGCTTCGGTTGCTTAGTCACGAGTTGATTGGTTTGATGCTGCTTTGTGATGCCGTGATGTGCGCTGGTTTCGTGGTTTGGACAGTAGATTAGGTCGTGGAGCTATGGCTTGTAAATTGGAAGTAACAGGTCTTATTTTTTTAGTATTGGTATAGAGCTATTAGGTTTTACTGCAAGCCGCATGCTGATGTGGTGGGCGGTGGTTTGGTTTTGCGGATGTGAGCTGCTCTGATTGGATAAAACATTGTTCATACACTTGTGCTTGATGAAGGTCGGAGACAAGTTAAGACTTGGGGCAGCATTTGAGTCTTGAGCCTGGGCTATCATTTTCTTATCTATATATTGAAATGGTTTTGGGAAGTTTCTTTGGTTTATTGCTTGTAATTTGGATTATTGCTAGATCTAACAGACACATTTTGATGGTATCAGTGGTTTGAAATGTTCGAGGTTGTTGTGTCATCAATTTGAGTATGATGGTGGAACTCTGCTCATCTGTGAGATGTAGTGTTCTGTGATTTTGAGATCGTTCTGTTTGTTCGCTAGTTATGATTGAGAATTTGTGATGTTCTGTAACTGATGTTGGAATGTAGCTAGGTACTAGGGTATTGAATATTTTGCGTGGTTGATTATGGTAAGAGTACTGGAAATCATTGATATTTCACTTATACTAGACTTGATCTGTGTCATTTTTGGTTGTGATTTGATGGTCTTTAATCCAATGTTTTAAAAAGCGGTACGCGGTTTCGTGCAGGCACCCCACCTTGTAGCGCTTATGCGATATAATTGGGCACTTATGCGGCTTAAGCGCTACAGGGTTGGGGCACCTGTTCCTTGTATGCGGCCATGTAGACCTTTTTTTAAAACACTGCTTTTATCAAAGGCCGCATACTGCAAGTACAAGTGCATAGACTGCTTAGTTGTATCTTGCATTTGCATGGTGACAATTTAGTACCATGGTCCTTTCTAGTTATACGTCTTTTTCATACTCCCTCAGTCCCAAAAAATAGCTACTTAGGAGTGTTTTGGGGGAATTAAGGATTATGATGAAAGGTCTAAAATACCCTCATTAATAGATGGTGGGGTGATGGAATTAAGAATAATATGGGTGGGGTGCGGTTCTCGAGGGTTGGTGGGATAATGGGACCCAATAGGGGTAGTATGGGAAGTAATGGGGTAAAAATCATCTTTTACATGTCCTAGGTAGTTATATTTGGGACAAAATTTGAACCTAAAGGTAGCTATATTTTGGGATGGAGGGAGTAATTTGCAATAATAATATAATTGCTACACCATTTGAGAAACTGAGAATTATTACTCATGTACTCCCTCCGTTCTAAAATATAAGCATTTCCGGCTGTGTATCTAGACATCCCTCTATCCAAGTACATAGCCAGACATGCTTATATTTTGGAATTGAGGGAGTATAAATTTTGTGGAACTGCCCTAGTCTCTACTGACTCACCAAATGAATGTAAACATGTCTAACAGTAAACAAAAAAGTTGACGCGACCACTTTCTAATCCGTGTGCTGATGTTTGTGCCTTTTCATTGACTTGATAGATGGCAAGGACGCAGAAGAACAAGGCCACTGCACACCATCTTGGTCTTCTGAAGGTGATGCGAACTCCTTCCATCCTTAATTGAAAATGCCAGTAGTATGTTCCCCATGATATCATGCTGTTGTATTAAAATCCTAAGAAACTGGCCTACGGGCAGTTTAGCTATTCCCAATTCACAATAACTTATGCCTTCATGCTTGTGAGTATATCTTGCCTACTTCACGCCCAACCATATTGCAGTTCTATCAGTTCTAATATGTATTATCAGCCTAATGTGCCTGCTGAATACCATTAGTTTGATTAAATCAGTAACATGGCTATATAATCCTTTCATTGTGCATGGATCTTAGTATCAATAAGGGCCTATGCCAGCCACAATAATATGTGGCGCTTTTGAAAGTGCTTGCATTAAGGTAAAAAATGCTTGAAAGGATGGAATTTTGAAAGGATGGCCATAAGTTCCATCCTCAGGAGTACCTAGACAAATTATTTCATTGTTATCTGTGTTAATTTCATCATATGCTTGCTGCTGGGACCTGTGTACTTTCGTTTAGCTTATTGTGCCACTTCTACGAATTCTTGTCTTTTTCCTAACTGTTTTTCCTTCGATTAGGCTAAACTTGCAAAATTACGGCGTGAGTTGCTGACTCCTACATCCAAAGGTGGTGGCGGCGCTGGTGAGGGATTTGATGTGACAAAAAGTGGAGATGCTCGTGTTGGTTTAGTGGGCTTTCCTTCAGTTGGGAAATCAACATTGTTGAACAAGTTGACAGGAACATTTTCAGAGGTGCTGTACAAATGCTATCTACATATTCATTTACGAGCGTCTTCCCGCACCTAGTTGACCACCTTTTGTATTAGATAAACACACACACACATGTTTATACCTGTACAGTGTTTGTATTTCATTCTTCAATCTCATGGATATGTTTAAACAGTGTTCATTCCATGTTGATTTTTCCTACAACTATTGCTGAGTTTGTATAATGGTGTGGTCTCACACTCCTGTCCCTGTTGTTGATTCAACAGGTTGCAGCCTATGAATTCACGACTTTAACATGTATTCCTGGAGTTATAACGTATAAAGGGGCTAAAATCCAGGTAATTATTTACTCTCATAAAGTAAGATGCAAGTTAACATTTGTTGTCTGAGCTTGTATGCTCTTGGTTGATAACTAGCAGTTCTTTTTCAGCTTTTAGATCTTCCAGGGATCATTGAGGGTGCTAAAGATGGAAAGGGTAGAGGAAGGCAGGTAATATATCCAGCTCTCACAGTTTTGCATTGATACTAATGTTATTGGAAGCGGATTTTCTTTTGCACTGTGTAAACATTTGTTTTTCCGACTCTTTTGTGGGTTTAAACTTGTCATGAGTGTTATAGTATATATGAACAATTTATTGTTTGCAAGATTTTTCATGCAATCCTTACTGGAATCACCTGAGCACTCGTCTCTTGTATAAAGCATCTGGGCAGCTGCATGTACGCACAGAAGTGCACTGTAACTTATGATAATATTTGTTCAAAATGAGGGAAAGGTGTTCTGTATAAGAGTGGCCTTCTATCAATTTCTAGAAGATTTCCACTTTCTAGGTAACAATACAGTACTTCCTGAAATGTATATGTGAAATCAGACTAGCTGTATACATGCTCTTGAATGTGTTGAAGGCTGAATGAGTTATTCATCTTGAACATCAATACTGCAATATGTAAGTGAACACACCATACATGTTGAAGTTATCTAATTTTTGCATACCTAAGAATGTGGCAGCTGGCCTTATTTATCTTTTTAATATCTAATGATACTGTGATTCACTAAGAAATAATCTGAGTCATTTTTAGGAGTCAAGTTTCACATGCTTTAGATATCCTCGCATTGACAACCAAGGACTTTTTCTTCCTATATCAAATATCAATATTCAATGCAATAATTAAGCATACTTTTGTTGTCCATTAGGAAGTTCTACAATTTCTCCTACTCTGATGGATGGTTTACATGTTTTTCAGGTTATCAGCACAGCAAGGACATGCAATGTTATTCTGATTGTTCTCGATGCCATTAAACCAATAACTCACAAGCGACTTATTGAGAAGGAGCTCGAGGGATTTGGCATTAGGTATGTTTTGACTTTCTTTTGTGTTAGAAGATGCTTCAGCAGTGTTTACCATACTAGTATACCAAACTGCTAATAGCTTTTGGCTCCTTTTCTGCTCACCTCTGCCACCACAAGCACAAAGAGACAAATTTATATGACACCATTCATTTTAGTTTTTGTGGGTGTGCCATTCATCCAATTTTATCAAGAGTGACCGCACCTACTGGATCATGGGCAATTCAAGATGCTATGTCCATCCTTGGTCACTAGTTCATTTCGCTCTGAGTTCTTTTAGATCATGCTGTCTTGCCTGTTGAAAGAAGGCTGATGTTTAACCTTCATGAGCTTCTGCACCAAATGCTAGGTTGAACAAGACACCCCCCAATTTGACATTCAGAAGAAAGGACAAGGGTGGCATCAATTTTACATCAACTGTGACAAACACACACTTGGACCTTGAAACAGTAAAAGCAATCTGCAGTGAGTACAGAATACACAATGCTGACGTCTCCCTTAGGTATGATGCAACAGCAGATGATCTCATAGATGTAATCGAGGGAAGCAGAATTTACATGCCTTGCATCTATGTTGTTAACAAGATTGATCAGATAACACTCGAAGAGCTGGAAATCTTGGACAAGCTTCCCCACTACTGCCCAATTAGGTGAGAATTTACTTGACATCCTTTTTGTGCTGGATTTCATTCATTTTGCCCCAACAAGTAAAGCCCTCTCTCCCTTCCTTTTGTCTGCCCACAGTGCTCATCTTGAGTGGAATCTTGATGGGCTTCTAGAGAAGATTTGGGAATACCTGGATTTGGTTAGGATATACACAAAACCAAAAGGTTTAAACCCAGATTATGAGGATCCTGTGATCGTATCATCTAAGAGGAAAACAGTGGAGGACTTCTGCAACAGAATCCACAAGGACATGGTGAAACAGTTTAAATAGTGAGTGTCTTCAGTATACCCTTGGCTGACTATTCGCCCCTCAATTATCTTTCTGCGTTGCTAAATTGCTCAAAAAACATGCAGTGCACTAGTGTGGGGTTCTAGCGTGAAGCATAAGCCTCAGAGAGTTGGCAAGGTAGGCATTATTCAACCACTACCATGTTTCACTGCCATTATCTCCTAGTATTAATTTGGAAACTTCATGCAGGAACATGAGCTTGAGGACGAGGACGTTGTCCAGATCATTAAGAAAGTTTAGATATACTGTAATGGTTCTGCAAACCTGGAAGGAGGTACGAGCTACGAGAATTTTGAGCAGCAGTCACTTTACTGCCTGTTGTTTTGCTAGTTATGATGCCCGTAGATGATTGGCTGTTCACATAAACGTTTCTGTGCAATCAAAATGTAGACGGACAGATTTTTTCTTCTGTCAGTTAGCCTTGTAATTGTGGTCTTTGTCTGATCTTCCCGTTGCTATATATCTTTGAGTCACCGATGAACCAAGAGTCATGGCACAGCAGTAGAACACATGGAAAGATGCTTGTTTATCTTCAGAAAGATGAAAGATAATTTCCATGCTGCAAGTGTCCCAGTTTTCATATTAGCCACGTTTAAGACTGCCAATACCTCACCCTTTCTTTAATCACGAAGAACATGATGGCGGCTTGGAAAAGGTATTAATCGTGCTTCGATTATTAATCACAAATCGTAAAATAATGTCGTGGCTGTTGATGCCATTGTCTCAATATAAATACTCGAATCTTATCTGCGATGGAGGCGATTATCTGCATTAGTGCAAGTACCCAACAAACTAGAAGGATATACGGAACATCGCTGCTCCGTTGCATGTGACAATGCGTTGTCATATTGCGAGCAGTTGATTGGCGAAACGGGCTGTTCTAGCATGTTCGCCTTTAATGATTGGCGTGCGAAACATGACGTCCACTGCGTGTAGATCTCGCAGTTATATTGGGACGGAGGTAGAACTAGGATTTACTTAACCGCGCTTACCGGTAAGGAAACTATCGGTAGGGTTTTGATAAATTTTGTTCAAATTTAAATTTAAAAAAATAGAAAAAATCAAAAAAATTCTACAAATAGTACCTAATTTCTATTGCTATCTAGTGAACAAAGTTTGTAAAAATGATAAAGTTTACTTTATATTTTAGAGCTTCATCAAAATTGAAAAAAAAGAGAGATAGATTAAGATATAATTTTTACTTTATTTAAGTGTAAAAAATATAGCAATGGTTATGCAAAAAATTATGTAATATTACATTAATTTTCTATAGATATCCACAATTTTTCATAATTTTCTAGAAATTTTACTATATTTTACGATTTTTGTTTAGTTTCAACGTACCGCGGCTTATCGTGCGATAATCGTGACTGAGATTTAAACGTTTTAAATTTAAATTTTTAAAGATAAAATTTGCACGATTGTGACGGTTACGTCTTACCACCGGATGTGAGTGCTTTGGGAGATCGTACGGTAATGCTCCTTACAATTTAAATCAGTTTTTTCAGCCAGCTGACTTGACGTGTCGATGTTCCCTGGGACCATGGAAGATTTGGAAGTTACAGCTCATGTGATCCTTCGACATCCACAGTCATGAGCAGACTTGCTACGAGGGGGTGTTTGGTTGGTTCTCTCATGTTGTCACCCCACATGTTAGACATGCTATAATTTCTTTAGGTGGTTTTTAAGATTATTGTCAAACATAGTCTAAGTTATGGTTTAGCAAATTGACCATCATCTAAATCTATCGTCATGTGTTTTACAATACTCTGTTTTACACTTGGATTTCTATCAAAATTCTACGTTTTTCTATTTTTATATTTTTTCTAATTTTGCGTTTTAAAAGAGCTCATAGGGTCTCCTAAACCGAAGCCTGAAATTACTTGTGGCTATTGTTGCTGCTACTCTAATATACTGGTAATACTACTTACAATTTATTTACGTTCATGATGATTTTACTATAGTACTTCTGTAATGTCAACCTAGTCAACCTAGTTAAGCAGCCTCTTGCTGATCGGTGAACAATTATACCACTGGGATGATATACGTACCGACTAGCTATTTAGTGTAGCTCTCTCTTCATGAGGAAACACTTCTGATGTGGTGGTGAAGCTTTGGATAAACAATTTCACTTAACAAGATTTAAAGCTTGATGCCCGTTATTATATCGATATTCTTTCAGCAGGAGTAGGATTTCCATGGCTTTTTCAATATCTTCTATTTCCTTGAGCACTTCTCCATTTTTTAATAGATAAAGTTGTTGACTTTTTATATTATATTTGACTATTCGTCCTATTTAAAAATTTTAAGCAAGTATAATTTATTTTGTTATGACTTGATTTATCATTAAAAAATTTTAAGTATGATTCATATTTTTTATATTTACATCAATATTTTGAATAAAACGAATGATCAAACGTCACGATAAAAATCAACGATGCTATTTATTAAAAACGGAGATAGTACATGTTAAGATGGTGTATTTGTTAGTAGTGTATGCCTTTTATAAAAAGAAATTACAGATCTATTTTAGTGGTAGACATCTAGGTAAGGTGTCCATCCACACACAACAAAGCATCTGTAATGATCTTGTCGATAGCAGGATATAACGGTCCAATATCTCGGACGTGCTTATATGGATATTGTGTATGTGCATATCTATAGGTGTAATTATGTGTACGTATATATAAGCGTGTGCTATTGTACCATGTTTTGAAAAAGAAAATGAGGTTCCATTCCCCTGTTGTTAATTATTGGGAGCAAAATCCTCTCCTCAATTAACAATAACAAGGAATATATGCGTGCAATAATTCTTCAGCTCTGGCATCTCCAAAAACGAAGGGACACCTCCGAGGGGAGGACATGAAGCCCTGCCATTTGATTTGCTCTTGAATCTCCTCCACAAACTAATCTTTCCAAATCATCAGTTCATCCTCCGTCTCTTCTCTTCCTTTGTGTACTAATCTCGAGAAAAAAAAATCTCTCTCATACGGTCCTCGTCGATTTTGCGATTCCTGTTTGTCCCATCAAATCCCCAATTCTCCCCAACAGGGGCGACCTCCAAGAACAGGAACACGAACGGTTCTTGTCCCCTAGATCTGCGTGGAGGCGGAGTGAAACCTTAATCCGGCAGGAGGGCTTGTGCACGGCTCCGCCGTCAAAATCCAATCTTGGCGCCTGCCGGCGTCGTCCTCTCCCCCTCCTTCCGGCGTTGTGTTTCTGGTGCTAAAGAGAAGAGGAGAGGAGAGGAGAAGAGAAGAGAAGGCGCGGCCAGAGATGGTGCCATGGGAAGGGTACGTTAGCGACGAGACGATGGGGACCTTCGCGCCCATCGTGCTGTACTGGGTGTACGCCGGCGGCTACCAGCTGATACTGCACCGGCGGCCGCTGGAGCGGTACAGGCTCCACACGCGGGCGGAGGAGGAGGAGAAGAACCTCGTCAGCCTCCCCGCCGTCATCCGCGGCGTGCTTCTGCAGCAGCTCGTGCAGGCCATCGTGGCGATGATCCTGTTCATGGTAAGGATGCAATCAGCTCTCTTCGTTAACATTGTTTAGTGATGTTTAGGTTCCAATTCAATGACGCTGCCATGGAGATGAACTAATTTATGTTCAGAATCAGCTAGTCAAGGTCTATTGTAATGCAACAATAACCATAGTGTTGGAATTCCACACATTTTCATTAGTTCCAGACATTCATTGAATTGGCCTCTCTGTTAGTTGTTTCGCAATGCAAATCATTGGGCTCCTTGCTACCATTACTGTGATAGCTTGCTAACATGCTTCAGTGGAAAACCTTTAAAGCGTAGAGTCAGTTTTGCTCCCTTTCTGGTGCTGATTCTCAGTACAGGGAAATTGATGATATTCCACTGTTTAGATGCGTTTCTAGGATTTGCCAGAGCGTAGGCATGTAAAGAGAAATACCCTTTTGCACATTTACTGGTAGATGTTATAGTAAATTTCGTTTCACACAATTTTGTGCATGGGCAGTTCGTTTGCCGAAGTTATCTCAGCTGTCCTTCGTATGGTGTGTATATGTTCCATGACGTCTTAAGCTTGTGAACTTTTACTAATGGACAGCAGCACATTATGGTGTTTGTGCACCATCTCCTGAATATAATCAGGAGTGTTGTTTTGCATGTAGCTCTTGGCTATTTACCTGCATCCAACAAAGGAACGGAATGTTGCTTGATCAAATGTTTCGGAACAGAAACCAACTTGGTTCAGATGTGCAAGAAATTTATATTGAGATACCATAGCATTTCTTGGTATAATAGCACCTGTTGTATGTGTTGGTGTGGACCTTGTTTTTTTGGTATAATTAAGCCCTGGGCCCTGTACATGTTATCATGTGTGTTTACAGATTTGGGAGAAATTGGCTTCTATAATCTACCTACCATTTCCCCTACTGTCTAATGTTATTGTGAGTGTTTTTATATTACACTAGTGCTATTTTGCCATGATGTTGAGGAGTTTAAGTTAAAGCTGTGGTTTGTTTTTCTAATGGGAAACTAATTGATCGTGCCACCTTTCTTACCCAGTTCTGAATGATTTGCAGGTTACTTCAGATAGTTCAACAGTTCTAGTCCAGCGACCTATCATCGTTCAAGCCTTCCAGTTTTTGGTTGCAATGCTTGTGATGGATTCATGGCAGTATTTTGTGCACCGCTATATGCACCAGAACAAATTCCTCTATCGTCACATCCATTCACAACATCACCGGTTGATAGTTCCCTATGCCATTGGGGCTCTATACAACCATCCATTGGAGGGACTCCTTTTGGACACTGTGGGTGGTGCTATCTCCTTCTTGGTCTCTGGCATGACACCAAGGACTTCTGTATTCTTCTTCTGTTTTGCTGTCCTCAAGACAGTTGATGATCACTGTGGACTTTGGTTACCGTATAACATCTTCCAGTCCTTGTTCCAAAACAATACTGCCTATCATGATGTCCACCATCAGCTTCAAGGCTCAAAGTTCAATTACTCTCAGCCTTTTTTCTCAATCTGGGACAGAATACTGGGGACGTACATGCCCTACAACTTAGTCAGACGGAAGGAAGGTGGATTTGAAGCAAGACCACTGCGAGACTAGCTTGAACCGATGGAAGTGTATAGAACTCCGGCAACTCAGTGAGATACAATGCTCTACCTCCCTTTCATGTGTTTAGATGCTCAATAGGGACCAATCTAACTTCGAAGACGTTGAAGCTGTTCAAGTACTCCCAGATCTTTTTTTTGCGTCTTGGTGAAAGCCATACGCTGCTTGGGATTTGGGAGGGAGTTCTCACGATGCTTGTTCTTACACCTGCAGTTAATCTAGTTAGAGCGGTCACCTGGAATGTGTGTGGTGCTGTATGGTTTGTCTTCATGGCTTTCTTCTTATCATGGCTATTTTTTGTGCAGAGCTGGCATTTACATTGCTGTGCAGATAGTGTATTTGAAATCACACTTCTGTATGTACCCCAATTATTTATGTAACTGAATTTCTGGGCATGGTCGGTACCTTCAAAATTCAAACCAATCTTTATCTACTACTCTTTCCATCCCAAAATATAGCTACATAGTAAGTTTTTGGAGATACGAAGGATTAGAGTGCAGGGTTAAAAATACCTCTTATTATAGTCTGGGCTAGGTGAGATGTGCGGAGCCCACTCTAGTTATGGTGATGTGGATTGCTAGGGGTAGGGTGAAAAAGTTAGTGAAAATTTTACCGTTTACAATCTTAGGTAACTATATTTGAAACAAATTTGAATTTTAAAGGTAGCTATATTTTGGAATGGATGGAGTATTGTATAGTTTGTTTGATCAATTACAGATCAACTTTGATGGTGTTCATGTTTCCATTTCCAAATGTAGCTTTAACAGCTATTGGAAACCAATGGTCTCCTGAAGCTTAAGCTTGCATGTTGGTTGATCTGGAGCCCGTTTCACTTCAGACTTGAGACTGTTTGGGTTTATCTTTGGACACTGTAGAGCCGTCGCCATGGTCAGTCTCACATACCCTCGCTTAGGCGTCAAAATGCAAAGTTTCAGATCGCTAGCAATAGTAACGGTCCAAAATGGTGGGCAAAATGCAAACGAGCACTGCTACACGTACTTAAAAAAATCTTGCGAAATTCTTACAAATAAAGTTCTCAACCGTCTGATTAAACAAAGTTCTCAACCGTCTGATTTAACTGGTAAAACTTACAAATCTAGATTTACTCATAATATATCACATTAACGTCTATAAGAGTTCTGTACATTTTTTTGACATATAGCCTTTTCCAATGCTACCACACCGGATGACGTGAGATGGTGAGAGTCGCTGGCTCGTTGCATTTGGAGGCCCAACATCTAAAGGCTTTCACGAGGACAGAGAAAAAGAGAAAGAACAAAACAAAATAAGTTATTAACGTATGATTAATTAAGTATTAATTATTTTAAATTTAAAAATAGATCAATATAATTTTTTAAGACAACTTTTCTATAGAAAATTTTAAAAAAACATAGTAGTTTGGGAAGCGTGCTCATCGAGATAAATTTTTTCCCCAACACAGGCTAAGCTCTCCATTCATAGGCAGCAGCGCGACGTCGACGAAGAACGAGAGACGGCCGCCGGCGACGAAGGCGACAGCACACCGGCCGGCGATGTGATCCCCGCGAGTGATTTGTGCCATCATTAGAGGCGACGTCACGCGTCGGCAGTTGGCACGTCTACCCGCGTCGTCTCAATTTATTAATTACTACTACTACGAGTGGTAACAACGAGTCATCAGAGAAAGCACCAGCTCACCTGCGGAGCTGATTTGAGCTCAGGTGTTCTTCCATGCTTCCATTTGAGCCGGGAAATTCTTTGTCGGCAGAAAAAAGAACAGAAACTCTCTTGAACAAGCAAGAGAACACTACAACCAGATGATGATAAGTTGATAATATACCACTTAACTAAGCAAAGTATTATAGCATACTTGCATTTCATCGTCATCTCATTAATCAACCATAATAGCCTGTATTTATTTACTGCTGATTAGAACTGTAACACATACACCCAGATTTGTCATTTTGTGATTTGATCCCAGATGCATATTTATAACTCATAGATGTAATTAATTTATGTATAAACACCACATTATTTCTATTTTGATAGGGATTATGATCCTCTATACACAACTAAATGATGCAATTTTCGGTAGAGAGATCGAGTTGAGCTACAACCCGCGGTGGCCGGCGTCGTCGTCCTGCGAGTAGAACTCGACGATCTCCGACAGGTCGGCGGCGGCCGAGTCGTCTTCGTCGTAGCCCAGAAGCCCCTTGTTTCCGGCCGCCTGCAGCCACAGCAGGTGCTCGAACAGCAACGCGTCCACGGCCACCGCCACCGCACCGCCGCGGATCCGCCGCCCGGCCGCCGCAAGGAGGCGCCGCACCGGCCCGGCCTCGAGCACGGCCGGGTCGACGTGGAACACGCTCCTCTCCCCCCTCGCCGTCCCCACCTCCACCCTGATCACGGCCGACGCCGCCGCGGGGGCGGCGGAGCTGTCGAGGCGCCGGTACCCGCCTCCACCGCTGCGGCGGGGCGCGGAGCGGAGGAAGGTGTAGCAGCCCGCGGAGGACGGGCGCGGCGACGGGGCCTCCTCCTCGCCGGGCTCGGCGGCGTGGCGGCGGTGGTGGGGCATTGCCGGTTTCGTGGCTTGCGTGAGGTGCGTTTGCTTGTGCTCGAGTGGTGGTGGTGTCTGGACTACTTCGAGGTGGGTTCTTTCCTTTCGGCTTGAGCTTTTTATGCATCGCGGGTTTGGAACTAACGGTCGGCTTACGGGGCAGCTCGGTTTCCTCTCTGTGCTTTTTACCTTGGTCTTTTCTTTAATGTGATTTTTTCAGAACTCTTTTAATCCCTCAAAGGATATTCTCTTGTTTTTTTAATCTAAAATTTAAATAGTTATAAAAAAAATAAGATAGATTAATATGTGATATATTACTTTTCAAACATATAAGTTTAAAATTGATTTCTACAAGTTATAAAAAAACAAATATAATTGTAAATATGTGAATAATACTAGGACCGTGTGCTTTTTACCTTGGCCTTTTTTCTTTAACGTGATTTTTTTCTCTTTTATTGTACACCCACGATAAAGGGTGGTCTACTAATAAACATGTGAACCTCGCTAAGCTTATACTCCCTCTGCTACTGATAATTAATTGTCACCGTTAACCGGTAATATTACAACTTTGATCACTAATAATCTTTACATGATTAGATTATGATGGGGCTTACTAACGAAAGCATGAAAAGTAGTAAGCTAAAAGTCATATTTTATATATCTTAGATAGTTATATTTTTGATAAAATTTAAACCTAAATGTAACTGTGTTTTGGAATGGAAGGAGTATAAAGGAAGGAGGAAGTAAGGGGCTCCTTTAGAACACAGAATTCTCAAAACACAAGAATAGAAAAAACACAGAATTAGAATGTTATGATACCTTAAATTCTAAGGAATGAAAAATACAGGAAAACTACATAAGTAACTATTTAAATGGATCATAGGAAAGAAACAGAAAAACTACACAGGCAACTATTTGAATGGATCACAGAGAAGGAGGAAGTAAGGGCTCCTTTAGAACGTAGAATTCTCAAAACACAAGAATAGAAAAAACACAATATTAGAATGTTATGGCACCTTAAATTCTAAGGAATAAAAAATACAGGAAAACTACACAAGCAACTGTTTGGATGGATCACGGGAAAAACACAGAAAAACTACACAGGCAACTATTTGAATGGATCACAGAAAAAACACAGAAAAACTACACAGGCAACTGTTTGGATGGATCACACAAAAAACACAAGATTTGGAAGGGAAATATAGACACAAAGAAAAGTTTTGAAGAGGTTTAAGCTCATGCTAGAAATTCTCCAAAATTCCTATAATACGTGCCATTCCATAGGAATTTCAAAGGAATTCTAGAGACCGAATCATTTGATCCAAACAGGCTCATAGGAATTTTTTTTCTAGAGGATTCAAATCTTTTAAAATTTCTCCATTTTTTCTTTGTTCCAAAGGAGCCATAATAAAACAGTACCAATGTGATCTAAGATTAAGGATGTAAACCTAGACAGTAGACAGGAGAAGTCATTCAAATATGACTCCACCACAAAGTTGGTGCTCTCCCAAAATTTCCTCTGTTTTAATATAAATTTAAACTTGTTTAAATAAAGGGTAGTTTTAACGTCTTTGATACCCGGTAGTACCTCCTAGTACCTGACATCTTAGTCATCCGCCGTATGAGATCCAATGGTTAAGGGTGCATTTGGATGGGCTTGCTGCATGTGGCTTGTAAGCCATACATAAAACGAGAAACATCATTAGTATATGATTAATTAAGTATTAACTACTAAAAACTTAAAAAATAAATCTATTTGATTTTTTAAGATACTTTTATATAAAAATTTTTTATAAAAAACATATCATTTAGTATTTTAAAAAGCGTCCTTAAAAAAGAGAGAAAATAAGCAGAAGTCACAGACAGAAACAAACGGGCCTAAATAATCTCGGCATCTAGTGGTACTGCTACCAAGCACGCGCATGGGAAGCCGAGGTACCAACGGAAAAATGGTAACACCGTGAGTTCCCATCGAAACTCTAGATTAGTGGGGACTCCCATACTTTTCCTGCCCAACAAATCGATCCCCATTTCCTCCCAAAACCAGATCCTGCTCCAGTGCTCCTTCCATGTGTGGCGAGTGGTGACATCATGGCATCCCCGTCGTCCTGCCCCTGAATGGCAGCTAGTCCACAGCCGCTGGACTCCACCACCGACCGTCAACTCACCGCACTATGGCCTCATCATCAATATAGTGCAAGAGTGTGAGATAGTTCTGTCTCGATCATCGCTAACATCTGAAATTCTAGATGCGAAAGCAAATCGTATTGCTGCTTGTTCCGATGAAAACTATCCTATTTCATCCATTACTGATTTACATTTAAGATAAAAAAGAACATGTTAATTAGTCAATGTGACTTGTGAGAGCTGAAATCAGTGTTGTTTTGCAAAAATTGGTACATCTTTTGCTTCTTCAATTTTATGTCCTTCCAATAAAGCTTTTTTCCTTTTTCATGTTTTCTTTGTTTCTTCTCTATTCAACTCTCAATCAATCTCTTGCGGTTGTCCAGCCATTCGTGTACCTTCTCCACCTCGCTCTACCTCTATTTTCCTATTCCACCAGCCGTTAGAAGGATCTAAAGATAATACGGCATGCCTTATTCATATGACAGATGGTGCTTGGCCGTGGAGCCATAAAGAAGACAGACGGAGAGACACAACAGAGTAGGACCAGCCGCGTAAAAACACCAAGGTGGCGGCGCTGGGACTAATATTCAACAACGACGGTGACAAAGCAATTTACCAATAGAGGGATAAGGTCACACCGCGCGTCAGGCCAAACGTGCTCTCCACCACTGCTTCTTTTCTCTCTTTTTTTTCCCATTGTGTCCCTCTGAAATCAACAAGCGGATTTTATTTGGTACATAACAGTATTTGTACCTTGAGGTACCACCTTATGGACTTAAAAAATCTCTTAAACAAAAATTACAAAGCTCTCGTAAAAGTTCATGTCCTCTATACATGGGTTCACTACTTTTGGTTTACATGTTTTTTCCCCCACCTAGTCCTACTTTGAAACGCAAAAGACGTACATGAATTTTACAGAAAACAGCTCTATTCACGCGTTATGAGGGGGGAAAATCCTCTACCTTAAAAGAGTCATAGTTTAGGCAGGTGTTTGCAACAAACTGCTACTGTTCATGAATTGCTACATTTCGACCTGGTGCCATCCAACCGGACACGTAGGTGCACATTAGCCAACTTTTTCCGGACTGACGGTCCTCTGTTCATTAGTTGGTGCCATGCATGTGGAAGAATTTTTAAGTCCTAACGGCTTTGTTTTTCAGACTGCCACTAATTTGGGGAAGATTGACAGACTAATCACCGCACTAATCTATTTCTAATAACGGGGAAATTAAACAACCCAACCAAACATCACACTAAATTTAAATTTTCCCTATAAGATAAATTGCACATACCCCCATTATTCACTATAATTTGAAACTTGCCTCTCAATACCACTTCTCGCGTATTCTCGATGGTATTCTTTTTCGCACGTGCTATATGATATCGTCCTACTACCCCTGTAATTCAAACGCATCTTCTTCTGAGCAATATGTTGCACCCGTCTTATCTTTTCCATCTTGAATCTGCTAAAGAAATCAGTTACCGCTAGATTCATAAGGTAGACGTAACGGCTTATCTTCTAACGACCTTGATGTCTAAGAATGAAGACTTGCTACCGTCATCCACGACATGTGCTAGATGCACGAGTGGAGATGCCCAACAACATCTCCATCGGTATATGAGCGGCAACTGTCGGAGAGAAACTCAACCGGGGAGTGGGGACCCCCTTTTGAGGGTTCGGTTAGAGGAGTTGTTCACAGGACGACTGCGGCGTCGGGACGATGGCACGTAAGGAGGCAGAAGAAGTATACAGGTTCAGACCGCCGGAGGCGTAATACCCCTACTCCTGTTGTGTTTGCTATGTGGGAGATGAATATGTTTTGTTCTTACAAGGTGTTCTTCAGGGGTGCTCCCGAGCTAGTCCCCTCGCTTGGGGACTAAGTCTCTCATAGAAGCTGACACCTCCAGAAGCCTCCCTCTGGGCAAAGAGAGCCCTTTCCGTTTGGCAGGATCCTGCCTTTTCATAGTCCAAGGAGAGTCCACAGTGCCCAGCTCACATATGAGGAGAAAGCTTTTTTAGGTACGATATGTCTTATCGCACGCACATGGCCGCGGCTGCAGATGAGCCACGGGTTGGTTAGGATGTCTTGTCGTACACGTCCGCCTGCTGAGATAACACCCACCCGGAGTTGGTTCGGCACGTCTAGTCGTCATTTGCCGGATACTGCAGGCGGCCGTAGGTCGTGAAGATGTGACAGCGCACGCCATCGCGTATGCCAGAGCGTGGAAAAAAATGAAGTCCCTCTTAGTCATATGTCTGACTGCACAGGGAGCGGGCCCACGAGGGCCATCATGAGAGTCCACGCACGTCCGAGCGGCGACAGGCGCGGTACGCCCCATCGCCTCAGTTATGATAATGCGGGGTAGTGGGGAGTTGATCCGCTCGAGTCAGCCTCGTGCCCGAGGCAGGGAGCTCATCGAGCCTCGCGCGCACAAGAGGAGCGCCGAGCCCCGTCGGGACCGAAGCTGTGGGCCCAGGGACCGGGGGGCGAGACACCAGGGCCGGAAAGTCCCAGCATGTGGTCCCCGAGGGACATCGACCCCAGGGGCGAAGGAGGTGGGTGGACGTGCCGGGGGGCGGGCCCGGGCCCGGAAAGAGACCGGTAATAGTTCCCCCAGACGCGACCGGCGAGGAGGTGGGGTCACCCGGGAGGGCGAGACCCGGGCCCGAGAAGTCCCATTAATGTGCCCCGGGGTTAACGACCCGGGCTAAAGCCTGTGGGTCCGGGTGACCGGGGACAAGACTCGGGACCCGGGAATACCCCAGACAATTGTGCCTCGGGTCGGGTCCTGGGACCGAGAGGCGAAGACCGGCCCCGGGAACTATACCCAGCAATGTGCCCCCGGGAATTCGCCCCGGGACCGAGCCTATAGCTCCCAGCGCGACGGGGACGAGGCCCGGAATGTCCCCGGGCCACGGGACCCGAGGCATGATATGGCGGTCGTCGTGACACGCCCGGGGAAGGCGCACCGGTCCCGGGCAATGCTCAGGCCCTAGGTGACTTAGCGGGAAAACGGCCATAGCCAGCCGTCACCAGTGCAGAATATGGGTCCCGAAGGAGCTGACGTGACCGAAGACACAGCGTCCCAGAGTATGTGGGGATCCCAGTCCCCTTTTGCCGAGCAACCCTAGCTCCTCTTGGTATATTGGTATTCCTAGAAGCGTAAATATAGCTCTATAATAAATTCTTTTATAAGGAGAAATCTCAAACTTAGATTGATATTTGGTTAGATTTTTTAATTTTTCCTTCAAATATTCTATAACTCGATTAGCTTTAGGATTAGCATGGAATACATTATACATAGAGGTACACCAAACATCAGAATGTGGTTTGTTAGCCGGAAAAATGCTTCTCGGATGAGGTAATTAGTACAAAAGGAGCCGACATGTTTGGTGAACGATCGAATCAGAGGTAATTGCGTAGTAACAAGTTAAGAGTAAAATTCAACATGTTTGGTGAAAAATCGAGCGAAATGTGCACATCGTATTTACTTCAGACAAAACCAGTCGCTAGCTACGTGTTGTCCAATTTGTAACCTGTTAACTTCAGCTGATATAGGTATATGATCATTCGCGCGTTACATCGTCTGTTGCGTGTAATCAACTCATCGTCCATTACACGACGACGCATAATTAAAGGTATATAAATTAAACCACACCTGGTTACAACACTAAACGTGTTGTACTGTCACGTATAGTGACCATAAGCATATATTAGCATATTTTCTTGGTTAAGAGTCTGATTAATTAATTAATAGTGGCACGTTGCGGCTCGTGTTGTGACGTGATAGGTTTTAATCAGGCAGCTGCGTACGTGGTGTGACACGTGGCGCCGTCGCCGGCTGCCTCGCTACCCTGCTCCGGCGACCGTTCCTACACGTGTCGCCGGACGTGTCAACCGCCGCGGAGAAAGCTCCCAGCCACCACCATGCTCCGGGAGGGCCAATCCATGGACGACGCCACAGTGCTCTAGTTTTCTTCTTCTCACGATCTCCATCGCCGATCGAGACATCGAGTACAACCATGGGCGGCTCAAGGAGCAACGGCGGAAGTACGAGGAACGGCGCCGTCGCGACGGAGGAGGCGGCGGCGGCGAGCGGCACGGCCACCACCGTCGTGGCTCTCGTCCTCCTCCTCGTCGTGGCCTCGCTCCTCGTGTTCTTGCTGTCGCCGACGCCGCCGGCGATGCGGGTGGACGGCGAGGGCCCCCGCGAGCCGGTCGAGCTGGCCATCGGCCTCGCCGGGCACGAGAGCTGGCTCGATGCCGTCCGCGCCTGGGCGAAGCTGGCCTGCCTGAAGCTCCGGCCGCCGGAGCCGCGGTAAATCATTCTCGTATTTGATTAAATTACAGACAATTTGATTTTTTTTTTAATTTGTAATTTAATTAAATTATCACAAAACTATAGAATTAAGGTAGTGTATCACAAAACTAAATATTAAAGTATCATAAATCTACATATTTAGTAACGAAGTTATGACAAAATAACATATTCATATTTTTAGAGTGTATCCTAGCCCTAATGTTCTTGTGGAGTCACGAACGTTATAGCTTTTTTCGTATATTGCCTTAAATACGTAATAAATTTAACGCTAAATCTATAGTTTTGTATCAGTTCGGTCCAGTTTTGGCGAAATTTTTACTCATATATTTGCAACTACACGCATCTATACATGTTGCGTTGCATGTGTGTTTGGGCCAGTGAGAGAGTCGCGTGGTGCTGTTCGAGAAACGGCGCAGCGGTCGAAATGTGTATTCTCACGGCGGCGTGTGTGTGCCAAGGTACGATCTGCGGAGCCCGGCGTCGGTGAAGGCGGCGGCCAAGGAGAGCCTGGAGATGGGCAAGGAGGCGGTGGAGCACGCCGCGGAGTCGGCGGCGAGGGCGGCGGAGGAGACGCTGGGGAAGACCACGGTGAAGCTCAAGAGGAAGGTGTCGCCGCCGCCGGCGCGGGGGCGCCTCGACGGAGACCTCTGATGCCAACAACGAGAGAGAAATTTAGCAGGCCACACTGTACTTTCTGTACTAAGTCTGTATCTGCAGCTGTCAACAGAGACGGTTGAAATGTGTATTGTGTGTTCTACTATACTGTTTTTGTGTACCCTTGTGAATACGATGTGTTAGCGTATAGTGATGGATGATGATGCTTGCAAGGTTCATTAGGCGATTCAACTTCAGTCCTTGGGTTCACATTCTGCAGAAGCAAGCATTGAAGTTCTAGAGAGAGCAAACTCACTGTTTAGTCTTAAATGGTGATGGCTGCTAATCAACCATCTAATAATATAATTATGGCGTAATATGTACCCGAAAAATGACAGAAATGACTATTGTACTATAGGTGCATTTCTAAAGCAGAGGAACAGTAGCTTCAAGTACCTAGGAGTACAGTTGTCTTCCAATGCATAGCAGGGATCAACTTTAACCGGCGGCAAGCAAATGGTTCAGATGCCGGCTTAACTACATCATAATTTCCTAATTTCCTCACCTAAATATGTAGAGAGAGAGAGAGATTCTCTCCTAGGAAACTAGATAAACTCTTTGGGAGTAATTGCTACTTATTACTACCAAGTATGGATACAGGTGATGCACAGGAGAATATACAGAACAAATTTGATCCACTGTTGAGATCTTCGAATGGCCTCTACTCATTCAGGGCAGATGTTTCTAAAAACGGGCAGCCTGCGTCGATTGCTTTGACCGTAAAGAGTTTCATTTATCAACTCTTCATCCTCCTCAATTGGTTCTGCCTGCGCAGATGCAGGTTGAGCTGAAGGTGGTGTTACTTTAGGTTTTGGTGTTGAAAGCTCTGCCTTGGTTGCTTGGATGACGGTATCTTCCCGTGATCGAATGTCAGCAGGTGGCTTGTTGGAGATGCCTCGAGCTGTGGCAGTATGATGATCGGCACTTGGCTGCCATGGCGAGATGAGAGAATTGATGTCGTTGAAGTCCTGAAAACCTGGAGCACCAGCCTGCCCGCCCGCCTATTCAGAAGGGAACATGATACAATCAGTTATTGTCAATGGCGTGCAAATTTTTGATATTGGCTAAATAGAAGCTCAAAAAGAATAGTGTTAGCAATCTAAGCGCCCTGAATAATGATGTGAGTAAGACCATAGCACTTACTAATATTTTAATTGAATAATGAAGCCAGAATAAACATGCCAATCATTTCATAAAACAAATCAGGTAATGATGAAGAAAAGAATAGCATAGCAGGTAAAAATAAATAACTGGAGATAATGGTGTCTTGGGTTTATTAGAGGACTATCCATTACCTGGGTCGTAAATCCTGACTTATCTATTGCACTGAAAAAGAAACTGCTTTTAAGCTTCCAAAACATAAGCTAGCATCCCTTAAAAAAAGAAAAGGAAAAATCCCACGGTGAAGCTTAACAGCAGGGCTAGATTAAAAAAGGTAGGTCAACCATTTTCCACAACAACATTACACTGGCAAGTCGTCATTACCCATGTCTATCGAAACTTTATAGTAATAGTATTTGTATGTTCTCTGGTCATCAACAAGGACAACTAGCGGGGAACAGGAACGCAATGCACCAGGGAAGCTAGCAAAAACTGGATCAAAAATTGTTTATCCACTTCAAGAAGATTAGACAACACCCTTCTATAGGATAAATCATGCCTGTCTGATTCTAAGGGCTCCTTTGGAACACAGAATAGAGTGTCACGTCCATTGCAATTCCTATAGGAATTAGAACACATAAAATTTCAAAACTATCGTTTGGATGACACACAGAAAAAATGCAAGAACTTTGTGTCATAGGAAAAGGAAAACATGAGGTAGAACCTCATGCTAGATTTCCTCCAAAATTCCTATGAAATGGCCCATTCCATAGGAGTTGCAAAGGAATTTTGGGGAGCTAATCCTTTGTTTCCCAAAGTAAATATAGGAAATTTTCCCATAAGAATACAATCCTACAAAATTCCTCAGTTTTCCTTTGGTCCAAAGAAGCCTTGATACTTCCTGGATAGCAAGAACGATGACAAAACGGAACATAACCGTTGTGCACTATTGAAATAGAGGGTAACTGAAGCACAACCAAAATTCTTGCACTCTATATTTCCAAAGATTATGGTACTTTATATTTCTGAAAAGACTAAAAATGTTAACAAGACACTCCTATAAATATGACATCTCACAAAGGCATGCACCACCTAGAATGTATGTCATGTATGTTAACTGGTTATCGCCTTCTCAAATGCATAATCCAATAACACCATATGGAAGTAAAGGAAACAACATCAAATACTTTAATTAAACTATGGACACCATAATTAAACTTAAATCAGTTTACATGGACACCACAATTAATCTTAAATCAATTTACATGTTAATTAATTTGAGGCAAAAGATGTATTGGAGACACAAATGTCATTAAGTAGTGGTATGGCCCACATGTACCCTACAACATTTATGTAGAACAGTACTAAAACTAGTTGACCTATTGTAATCTGTTTCTTGTTTTGTATCTCATCATCACTTCACCGTCAGACTTAAAATCCTACTATATATGTAATGAAACAAGAATTGCCTGCATAAGCATATATACCTTCTATCCTAAGTAACATAATCCAGAGTTCCACAGCAGTTTTTTCTTTTCTTCCCTTTGAGATCAAAGGGATGAAATATCCGAATCATGGAGCTGTCATTAATAAGATCAACAAAAAAGTACTGCAATGGCAAATCATGGTACTATTAACCAAGATACTAGTGAGTAATCAGTGGATCATCCTTTTTTTTTTTGGAACCAAGTCAGGTCGTGATATTTTATCCGATTGGAACTCAGACACGAAATGCAAGCGAGATCTCGAAAGCAACACAGTACCTGCCGCTTGGAGTCATATCGGCAACCTCCAGCTGCCGCCACGTCGCCGCCCGCCGGCACCGTGTACACCGGCCCCGACTGCGGCGAGTAGAGGATGAGGCGCTGGTCCAGGTCGGTGGTCGCGGCGAAGCAGGCGCGGCGGTAGCGGAGGAGAGAGTCGTCGAACCCGAGGTCCAGCCCGCCAGACGACGACGCGGAACCCGAGTATGCGGGGATGCCGTCCGCGCCGGCGGCGACGGCGTCGAAGGCCGGCGTGAGTAGCCCTCAGCGAGGTGACGAGAAGCGGCGCTGCTGCCGCCGCCGCACCGCCGACTCGGCCATCCACCTGCTTCCGGGAGAGGCGGCGACGAAATCGAGGTCCATCGCGACGCCCCAATCCTTCACCTGAGCAGCAGTAACCGCACCCAAAAAAAATTAAATCCTCGGGACGGGCGAGATTTAAGGAAGAGAAAATTTCGGGAGGAGGAAATTTGAAAATTTGAGCCGGAAATTAGGGTCTTCAGTGTCAAAGAGAATTTGAAAAAAAATCCCCATTTTTCTCTAGTAGGAGGCGCATGCGGCCAATCAGGCGGTTTCGGTTACGAGCACACGATTAATACGCGAGTCCAAACAACACTGCTGGTTTCGTGAGAATTTCTTCGATTGGGGAATCGAATAAGGGGTAAAATCGGCCCTATTATGCAGAAATCGACAGGGAAATGGCGTCACCACAAGCGAATCGCACGACGAAAAACACCCAAACTGTTCGTGAACTCCAAAACCTCGAACAGCAGATCAGGATCTAAAAACAACATAAACCAAGCAAGCAAAAATACTCAGAAACGATCAAATTCCGCACCCATTCTAACCTCTCCTACACGAAGAGACTATCAATCAGAAAAAAGAAACAAAATCCCAAATGGGAACATCCAGTGAAGCACCTTTGATTAGACAGGCACCAAAAAAATCCCCACCCAAAAAAATCGCTATAAAACTATTCGAGAAGTCGCCGAAGAGGTTCAAACTTCAAAAACTCGACAGAGACTCGATCCGAGGTGGAGAGGTTGGCTCACCTTGCGGCCGTGGAAGCTTCTCCCGGTCGCGCTGGCCCACGGGAAAGTCACACCCCCATTGCTGCGGCTTCGCTGCGTGGTCTCTCTCCGCCGGCCGGGCGGGAAGTGAAGACGAACTGGGATACAAAGGAGAGCGAGGTGGGGGGCAGGACATGTACACGTGGCCCTACGTCTCCTCGGATTCCGTTATTTTGGACCTGGAAGACAGTGGTTGGGCCGAGCCCGTTATTTTGGGGCCTGGAAGGAAGTGATTGGGCCAAGCCCAGTTCACACTCCGGGTATGTTGGGCCTGGTGGTCTTCCTTTGAATCTTTGTGTTCTCTTTTGTTTTCTTCACTTCACTGTATTTTCATGAGGATTTCTTCATTTCACTGTATTTTCATGAGGATGGACTTGAGAGTTGAGACTTGAGATGAGGGTTTACCTTACCACCAGAGTGCTAAAACTGACCCCTGGCGGTAAGCACAGTAATTACGGCAAACCGTAAAAAATCACACAAAATTTATTAAAAATTTAAGAGTAAATTACACTTTGCAACAGGTAGAGTGTATCTTATTTCATTCTGCATCGGGTTTAGTACATATTTTTATTTTGTACCAGGATATATTAAAATAAGTTTCACTTTGCACTGGATTGCGTCATATAATTGAAGAAAAATCCTATAAAATATGAGTAAAACTTATTAAACTTTTTAAATTTAGACCATAATTCACAATGTTTCATTTAGATTTTATATAAAATTTGATGAAATTTCTATAGATTTGATGATATATTTTGTTATAAAGTAAAACTTGTTTTGATATAACCCAATAGAAAGTAAAAATATATTCTAAACCCAATGCAAAATAAAACAAGATACACTCTACCCGGTGCAAAACGTAATTTACTCAAAATTTAATTGTTTTTAAAATTTATTTAAATTTGATGAAGTTACCATACGGTTACTATTACCGTACCTTAGTGGTAAATACGGTTACCACAGTAACTGGTAATATGGTTAACCCTGGTTGAGACCATCAGCCCAAAAACATGACCGATAAATTCTGCCATATGTTCGGGGTTGGTTTAGTCAGATGCAGGTCATGCTGTAATGCACCATAAAAAGGATGCACATCTCTGGACAAATGACAGATAGAAGATGGATATTAAAACTGGACAACAAATTGAGCATCAATGAAGGCAAAGTTCCCAACATCAGGGAGCTTATACAGTTACAGTACAATTCACCATATAGGATCAGCCACATTTGTTCAGTGAGAAAGAAACCGTTAAATCACACTACACACCAAACCAATATATTCCGCACCACATAGTAAGGTTACAAGAGTTAATTACACAAAAGAATAGTACTTATTCTATATTTTGGATACAAGCTGTAAACTCTTTGGTACACCATCACCCCTTTTAATTCCTGTATGATACTACAACACCGCCAATGCAATATGTACAACCAAACAAACTATGAGACTCTTACAACAACTGAGATCTCATATACAAACAGCTGGACTTGGATATGAGATAGCCAAACTTGATGCAAATAGGAGTATGTGAAAGAAACTCCTAACACACGCTGAAATAGTAGGCATGCTGAGGGGCATGCATGGCAGGCTTGGGGTTAGATCCCATGCAAACCTATAATGCAGAGAAAAAAAAACTGAAATATACTTATAACAGACTGGTACCACTTTCATAGGCTATTAAGGAGAGCCCTTTTGCAAGAAGGCTGCTGAGAAGTGTCTGGCCTCGACCCTGGTGAGGTCAACTCAAGCACAGACAGCAAAAAATTCCTCTCCTGGAAATTGAAATGAATAAAAACGTAAATATACTTTTATCACATATTTGTTTCAGGGAAGTATTATATGCTGGATATGAACAAGCCATATGTCAAGCGGTTGAAAGCTTACACTAGCAGTAAATTTTGGAGTTGGCATATCATCTGCATACGGCAGGAATGTTGGGACTGTATGAGCAGGCGAAGTGAATTCCATGCATGGAGGTTTGTTACATTTGACAACCTCGCTTAACTTCTCAGATGATGGTGTTTCTGCATCTGCTTCGGCTTGGGTAGTTACGTGAGCAGGGGAGGCCAATTTGATACACTGAAGCCTGCCATGTTTGAGAACCTCGCTAAGGTTCTCTGATGCTGCTATTTCTGCATTTGTTTTAGCTTGAATAACTATGTGTACAGGAGAGTTGTATTCCATACATTGAAGCAAGCTATCTTCAATAGCAGCCTCAGTCAAGTTTTCAGATGTTGGCATGTCTGCACCTGCTTTAGCTTCAAGAATTTAGTTGATTTTCTTTGTGTGGTTTAAACAAAAGTTTTACCAAAGCAATAAGTAATAGGTTACCAGGGCATGGTTCCATATTATTGTCTTCCACGCTCTTATCATTTGGGCAGTCCTCCATTATATTGTTAGGAGCCATTTGTGATGTAACTTCCATGCTAGTTTGTGAAGAATTTTGCTTGTTCTGCACATCAATCTGTTCGGTCTGCTCCCTGTTTGCACAACAGGGTAGGGTCAACAACTGAGAAAATAGATTTAACCAAAATGATGGACAAATGATTGTTACCTTAAATTCTGATCATCTTCCTCTTCATTCTCATAGGGGTCTACGATTAAATCGTCAAGATCCTCTAGGAGTGAAGCCATTCCTGACATACTGCTCTCTGACATGCCATTATCATCTTTCTTATCCAAATGATGCTGTAGTTGCTGAAACAGGTACAACACAATTTATTTCAAATAGAGTACAAGGCTGCAAGCCTAAGTTCCAAATTCAGAGCAACATGTTGGTGCTGTCATACCTGCCAGGCTTCGTCCATGCTTTGGCTCATTTTTTCAGTATTTATTTTTGTTGCTAGGGAGCAAAGCAAATCGGCTCGCTGCAATAAAGTAGCAATTTTTGGATCATCCTTGTTCAAAAAATTACCCTCACGCTTAACACCTGCAATTATTCACATGGGTGTGATTCAAACTGAGACAAGACTCATACATCAAACTCAAACGCACATTATAAAGGAAAACAGGCTTACAGTTCTGTTCCCCGCCAAATAATTGTTTTGATGAAGTTTTAGCAACAAGATTTTGGGTATCCATCGTATTCACATTATCTTGATTGCTTTGACAAACAATTGCTAGAGGTTGTCGAGAATCTTGTTGTGCGTTCTTGTCTTGTACACCTAATCTCATATTTGGTTCCATGTTCTCCTTGAAATCAGAATTACACGGCCTAGTTGCGTAAGAAAAAACGTGTAAGTTGCTTTGCATGCTTAATAGAAAAAAAGTGAAGCTAGTGTAATGTGTACCTCATCTGCTTAATAGGTGGTGCAGAGCCAGCTGCACCAGACGTGAGACACTCAGTCTGTGCCAATGTCCTCTTTGCATTTGCACTGGAACATAATGATCCATTTTCCTTGAATAGCTCGTCATCCTTGGCCCGCCTTTTGCATAGAGTAGAAAATCGATTCTTCACTGCATTATCAGTTCTGTTGTAGGCAAACAAACAAAAAAAAAACATGTCAGATATATTTTATTACATAAACCTAATATTATTTTTCTTTTCATCTTACAGTAAACTGCACAATACAAGAAACCCACCTGCCCGAGACAACCTTCGCTATTTCAGTCCATTTGTTCCCAAGAACCTTTTGAGCCTGCTTGATAATTCAAAGTAGAGATAAATATATGATTCAATCTTGTTAAGGAATCCATGGTAGAAACAAATAATTATGAAAACAACAACAAATCTATGCAGAACATGCAGTTTAGGGTTTCCAGTATGTGGAGTTACAAATCTGTCAGAACACAAAACTTGCAGCCAAAATAAGAACAGAAAGATGATATTAACAAAACTACTGATGTATGAGCCCATCTAGACTTCTATTATATATACAAAAATATAAATCCAATCTCCTACTATGCACAAAAGAATCTCATTCTTTTCCCGAAAATCTGCAATTGGGGATAATCTACAAGCTGCATACGTGCTCAACTCCATGGTCGCAACAATATGCCTGGCATGTTGTCCCACTAAGGAAGTAACTGACGCATATTTGCCAATTCAGAAATCTAAAGTTTGACCCAAAAAGCATAAGCTTACGCAGCAATTCCTAATTTCAATAAAATTCACTGCCTGGACAAAATAATTAAGATGTCAAGATATCAAGATCCCACCTCACACAATAACAAGTCCTCTTCTCGGGACCACCCTCCTTTCTTGCACTCTGAGTTCAAATAATTGTACCATCTGCAGCAGTAAGCAAGCAAAGAAAAAAATGAATCAGGCAACATGCATATTTCGTTACAAATTCGAACAAATTTCCAACTAAAATCACTCTTCTGTCAGAAGAGGGTGAGGTACACTGTACGCACCTTCTCCTGCACTGTCTGGCCGTCTTGTCCTTGAATTGTGCCGCTATAATTGTCCAGCTACCGAAAGGGACAAAAATAGTGTAGAATATGGTGATTAAATCAAGCAGACAGTCAATTGAGATGGGAAGCGGTGAGAATTCATACTTATCAGTTCCATGAATCGCAATTTGAGTACGAAGCACATCATCCTCCTACAGGAAGAAAGGTGCAAACATCAGAGAAACAGTTTGCTCTAAAAGTAAAAAATCGCCGAGGCACTCCCAGTATAGTTACACAAATTCCCGTAGTGTAATACACTTTTCCATTATCTAAAAAATAGACACAAATTCAAACTTCAATTATTCTCAATGCTCCCAAATATCACCTTAAACCAAAAAAATTAGGTGAGAGGAATCCAAGAATCAAACCAAAACCCATTCAGATAGGTCATGCTAACTATGTGAAAACTCCACTGTTTATTAGGCAAACAGTGGGGAATGATCGCTACAGAAGTGGAGCCCCAAGTTGTAGGCATCGAAATCGAGCAGGAAAAAGCAAGCGCACAAAAAAAAAACTCCGCACTCCAGTAACACACAAGAGACAACAATAACAACTCGCACATACCTCAGCGCTCCAACTCACGATGTGGCGGTCCTTCTTGGCCGCGGCCGACGACGACGACGATGGCGCTTCGGCAGCGGCGGCGGCGGTGGCTGGGGAGCTCAGATCGGGTCCGGTCGCCATGGTCCGGGATCCCGCATGTTCCGCGCACAGATCCGATAGAACCAACTAGCCCCGCCCCGCCCCGCCCTGCCCTGCCGGAGGCGAATCGGGCCCGGCTAGGGTTTAGAAATTGGGCGCGAGTGGAGGAATTTTTGAACCGGGGGTTGGAAGGGTGGAGAAGAAGACGACGGCCGAGTTGGGTGGGAGGATGAGATGAGACGGTGTGAAGTGTGATGTGGGCTAGGGGGGAATTTTGTGCGGAAGCGGAGGTGTTGGGGTTTTTAAAGTTGGTGGGGGGCCATGGCGTGAAAGCGTGGTGATGTTTTGGGGAAGATGATGACTCCTACGGAATGGCCGCACGTGCTGGTTTTTGACGACGATATGAGGCTGCAAAAATAAGAATGGCAGTTGCATCGGTTTGTACCAGTTCCGTTCTAAAATAGTATTATTTTTATAGTTTAAATTATACTATAAATATTTTATAGTATTATTTTGAGACGAAGTTAGTAATAAATTAATAAACGGTTAGGGTATGTTTAGCCATGAGTTCTAAAGGAGTGTTTGAAGATAAGGGAAAAGGAGAAAGATAATGATCACGTAAAACAAGATAAGTCATTAGCGTATGATTAATTAGGTTTTAACTATTATAAATTTGAAAAAGGATTTATTTAATTTTTTAAACAACTTTTATATAGAAAATTTTTTAAAAAAACAAGTTCGGAAAACGTGCTCACGGAAAACGAGTGAGTTTTCTTCTCCTTCTCTCATTTTCGAACACTGCCTAAATCTAACTTCTGGAGTGAAGTCTGAAATAAAGTTATAGAGTCAGCTCAAACTCCATTCTACTTCTTTAATTATTTTTTTTAGTTTCAGCCTGCTCCGTTTTCTTTTTAGTTGGAGCTAAATATTACCTCGCATACCCCATGGCTATTTCTATCTGAACTGCATCGGGGCTAATTCGTGTTCATATTGTTTGAGTCAAATGATATCTTGTTTAAGATGCCCGTAGGTGCACACATTTCTCCTTTTAAAATTTTTTGTACCGCGCTGGTGAATTGTGTTCATCAGTTGATCATGAGCTGCATCATGCAAGCTTCACGCCAGCATGCAACAATGGTGAACTCTTGTGACCTGTTTTATGGTGCTACGCTCCTACCACGTTACGGTTGGCTGTTTGGAGGGTGAAATGGTCGTGCTGCATAAGAATCTTGTGAAAATTGGTTCATCTCTACGCACACAAAATTGAAAATTTGAGATTTTCGAATTTCGAGTGTGGATGCCTGCCTTCGTTTTCATTTCTGCGTGAACCGCGATCACCTTGAATTTATTTTAGTCTGTTTCTTAACCCTGCATCTAAGTTCAGGTTAATTGAGGTTACTGGCCTTTAATTTGCAATACATTATACAGCCATGTAGCTTTCAGGTTGTGTGCATTTTTTTTTCAAAAAGGAAAAGCGACGAGATAGAGATGGGCATAGATGGTTTGAATAAGATGGTTCTTCATGATTTGAATAAATACTCCTTAAAACAGGATCTAGCAGTAATTAAGATAATTTGAACGGAGCAATTGTTGTTAGGCAACCTACTGGTTAGTGAAAGTTGCCATTTGTCCACTAAACGTGACGGTGACCTCTAGAGCCTTAGCTATTGTATTGTTTGAGTCTTGAGAAGATCATTTTTAAATGTGACGCCAACGGCTAATTCCGAAAGTCCAGGTTTCACCAAACTAAACAACCTGATATGTATCACAGCTCTGCACTATCGAGATATCAGTCTTCAGTGAACTTTTCACCGGATAGCGCTGAAAATTTTGAGCTCTCAATGAATGGAAGTGCTCAAACCGGGCCAACCGACCGAAGCAAAATTTAACTCTCTCAGTAAAGGTTCGTGTAACATGGTGAGTGGTTTCGCGCTTACATATCGGATCAAAGCTGCCGCCTTTAAGTATTTAGCTAGGAGAATAGCCTCGTCGAGGGAAGATGTTACATGAGCCTTGGTCTAGAAAGTAGCTTAGCATGGTACACGGAGCCACTACCTAAGGAGTTGTATCGTGCAAACAGTGTCCTCGTCCACAGATACTTTTTAGGGGTCATTCAAGCTACTACTGTGTATCGAGAAGAGGGCTTTCTTAACCATGGCTTTAATCTACGTGGCACGCTCTCTCTAAGGCTCCGTTTGCAAGTACTGGTTGAGGAGAAATTTTTATTTATTTTCTGTGAATATGTTTCCCGAACTGCTAAACGGTGTGTTTTTTTAAAAAAAATTTCTATATAAAAGTTGCTTTAAAAATTATATTAATCTATTTTTAAGTTTAAAATAATTAATACTTAATTAATCATACGCTAATAACTTATCTCGTTTTACGTGATTTTTTTTTTATTCCTCACCTTCAAACTATC
This sequence comes from Oryza meyeriana var. granulata, assembly GCA_003991445.1. Classification (NCBI taxonomy): domain Eukaryota; kingdom Viridiplantae; phylum Streptophyta; class Magnoliopsida; order Poales; family Poaceae; genus Oryza; species Oryza meyeriana. The sequence continues at coordinate 716,085 of RYFJ01000734.1, read as the reverse complement.
TCTAAAATCACACCACAAGGTCACTTTTGTATCGTAGATGCCTTAGGTGTGTAAAGCAAATTATAAACATCTGAAAAGCTAAAACAATAGCCTTGCAAAAAGCCAGGTGTCCCTCCCACCTCTTGAAAAAAGAACAAAAAGGCAGGTGCGTGTGACTCAAGTCGCTCAAATCAGTGAGTGTGTATATTTTCTGTATCTATATTTATAGAGCTTGTAGTAGATATTAAGATCGGGTTAAAAATTACTTTGATGTATTTGGGATTTTATTTGATTGAAAAAGATCATGTCCAACGATGTAATACACATGAAAAATAAAAACATCGGTGGGATATTTTAGAAAAATAGTTCTTCAGATATACTTGTATTTATGAATAAATTTTAAAATCTAGAAATGTTTGGTAATAGGAGCTGCTTGTACGTGCTCACAGTTGCGAAGCCGAAGGGCTGCAGTGGCAGAGTGCAGCGCATGTGCTGACTGCTGAGCTGATGTGCATTTTGCGAGGTGACGATAGCTGCGTTTGCTTTCCCTCGCTGAATCTGTTTTTGTAACCTGTTTTTTGAGCAAGCAGTGGTCATCTTTTTGTGAGGGCCTTTACGCTTGTCAGAACCGAAAGTGGCCAACGAACCATAGAATCCTATGCAAAGACTCGGTCATTTCATTTCGGCCGGTCCCTCCCTTGGTTGGCCCAGCTGGTCTTGCAGTGGTCTTCACTCTTCACGTCGGCTTAGACGAAGCGCATATACTACTGTTATTTTTCCTTCTCAAAATAAAAAAACTAGTATTAAATATAATATATTCTAGCATTATAAATCTAGACAGAAGTCTGCCGTATTTAGTCCTAAATTTTTCTATTTTAAAACGGATAAAGTAGATGAGTACCGCTCTGCCCTCAAACAAGTTAGGGGTAATTGTTTTCTTATTCTTATTTTCAACTCTAATTATAATTTCACCCTTTTTTATATGTGAATTTGCCTTTGCTTTTTTCAATGGAAGCTCTGGTTTATCCTCATTCCGTTAAGGCCCAAAGCATAGAAATAGAAAAAACGCATGATTTTGATATAAATGTATATGTAAAATAGAGAATTACAAGATATAGGAAAACCATACGAATGACGTTTGAATAGACCGTGAAGGCTTGGTAGAAAATTTCATGCTAACTTTTCCCTAAAATCTATATGTATTGAGTTATTCCTAAGAAATTTCATAGAATTTAGGAAGTTCCAATCCTTTATCTTAAAGTGCCAAATAGAAAATTTTCCAACATAATTAGAATCCTACAGAATTCATCCATAAATCATTTGTTTCAAATGAGGTCTAACACGATTTAACAGTGTTAATTTAATGGTAAATAGACATATATGCCCTTGCGTATTAGCAAACAAGAAAACATTGTACTCTTATATCTATCTATTTCTATCAACGGAATAGCCTTGCATTGCAACTCGCAAACCAATCAATATAAGAAGAGAAGTCAAAAATAAAATCAAGAAACATAAAAACCAAAGGGGGACGGACAAAGAAGAAAGGGAAACAGAAGGGAATAATACTCAACGCTCCTCTGCTCTCCTTTGCGGTTCCCATTCTTCTGTTCTCCATCGCCATTGTGCAGCAGGTATGCTCCTCGCGCCCACACTAATGGCGAAAATGCTATGATGGATGCTCCAAGCTGCAGCCTAGCTAGCTAACAGTCTTCATCTGTTGTCCAGTGGGTTGGGCCTCGTAGGCACCCGCCGCTTCTCATCGTCGACTAGCTCTCCCCCGCCGGGGTGACACCGATGCCGACGAGCCCGGTGACCAACACATCAAACACACTCCTCCGCCTGACGCCGCCATCTCGCGCCACCGCGGCAGCAAGCGGGACGACTCTGCACACGCCTCGTGCCGGCCCTCCCCCTGCATGCGCGTCTCGCCGCCGAGCCGCGCGGCCCCATCCCCTGCTGCAGCGTTGCCAGGCCGTACCGTCCCCAGCGCGCATCGCTGCCCGTTGCCAGCTCGCCGCCGCCACCGCCTGAACTAGGTTTGGGACGGGGAAGACGGGGCAGCAGCAGAGGGAGTCCGGGTCTCAGGTGGGTCGACGAAGACGAAGTGATGAAGTGCATGGGGGGTAGAGTGATCTTTTGTATTTTATCAATCATTTTTTTCTCTTCTTTAGCTCACTTAATCTGGACCCACCTAACTGACATCTAAAAGGGGGCAAAGGGGAGCTTCGATTGAAAAAAAATAGGACAAAATCACAAACCCTGAAAACAAGGGGGTAAAGTCACAATTGAAGCTAAAAGTAAGGTAAGAACACAATTGTCCCAATAAATTAATTTTTAGAATTTAAAATTTGTCCTAATATATATTGAGTTGTTTGGTTGGGTGAATGAGGCAAGATAGGAGATGGGTGCCATCTTTGTTGTGGTGTTTAGTTTAGGGGACGAGTGATGGATGGTTTGATCGAAATGACAACTATTTTAGGATAGAGGAAGTATTTTTTAAAGATGCTAGATGAGCGGATCCGGCAAAATAGGACAGATGAGGTCATCCATCTTCACTAACATTGATAATGATTAGTAAATAATTAGTGATAATTAGCATATTTTGTTGTTAATTAGACTTAGCATGCCAAGATTTGTGTTGATTAGGAATGATTAGTTTATTTTGTGGTTAGCTAGTACTAATAGTTATAGTAAGATTAGTGATGACTAAAATATTTTTTATTAATCAATACTCCTTTCTTCCTAAAATATAACGATTTCTAGAGTTGTGTGCAGGTATTAAGGAAGTAAGTAAAATCAAGCGGGGATAGTTATAATTGATTTAGATGAGAAAATAGGTTGGGGAATTAAATGAAAGATGATTGTGATTAGGTGAGATGAGGGACTAGGTGGAGAAGTTATATTTGGGATAAATTTTGAATGCTAGAAGTTGCTATATTTTGCAGCAAAGGCAATAGTTTATTATTCTCATTGCATCCACTTTTATCCATCTAACGAAACAAAAAAAATTAATGTATCACATTCACTCAACCAGACAACTAGCATGGATTACTATATCCTATTCACCCTTGCCCTCAAACCAAACAAACTCTTGATTTCTACTCTCTTATTACCTACAATCGGTCCAAAAATCAATAAGTTTTATCCCTTTAATATCTCTGGCTACCACCCACCATTACTAATAGTTTTCTATTAACGAGTGGCATTTGGTTTTTTTTCTTAACTACTAAATTTGCCAAGGAACCAATTTATTTTAGGACAAAAGGAGTATTGGAGTAAAACTTTGGTCTTGTTTGAATCAGATTGTACTATCATATTTATAAGAGGGTTTTTTTACTGTTACTAATTTAATTTTTTTTATTTACAAAACTAATTTTTGATTTGGTTAATTTGCAGAAATAGCCTCTTGCCGCCGTGGGCCACGGCGGTATTTAAAAACCGCCGTGGCCCAGGGCGGCGAATAGCCTCCCCGTCAGGCGCGGCTAACGGCGGCCCCCCGCCGTTAGCCAGGGGGGCCGCGTAGCGTTGCCGTCCCCCAGGGCGGCGAATGCATAGCGTACCGCCGGATTCGGACGGTCCGATCCCTGTGCGAACCGTCCGCTTAGGTATCGGACCGTCCGAATCGTCTGATCGGACCGTTGCCCCTCGAATCGGACCGTTGATCGAACTGACCATTGCCTAAGATCAGACCATCCGTCCAAGGATCGGGCCATCGGAATGCACACGATCGGACCGTTGCCCCCGGATTGGACCGTTGATCGGACTGACCGTTGCCCCAGATCGGACTGTCCGTCTAGGGATCGGACCGTCCGAATACCCCCGATCGGATCGTTGCCCCCTCCCGATCGGACCATTGCCCAGCCCAGGCCTCGGCCCCCTGGAGCCATTTGCAAATTACCAAATTTGAAAATTTTGTTGCTAATTTTTAACCCCAAAAATGTACGTACTGAATGATTTTTAATTCGATATTGAAAGACGATATATTGTATTATTCGTCATCCACTCGGTCGATACTTACGCAGTGCACGTACAATAGCATAGTGATATTAGCTAGATGCGAGCCGTTCGCATTGCGGCATGATGAATGCGAGACCCATAGTACGAAATACAACAAGGGATACTACATTGTTAGCAGTACAATGTATCCGCTCGTTCTAGTCACCGGTTCCTAGAAAAGCGGGCGATTCGTTCATGGTACGATCTAGACATGCTGTAGTCGGCTGGTGATTCTGGTTGCATGTTCTAGTGCCGTGATAGATATGACGGCGTGAAATTGTCAATCCATTGTCTGAATTGACACCTCCTTGGAGGATCCTGTGGGATGAGTTTGATTAGTAAATTCGTCACGTTTGGTGAAGGTAAACTATCTGCAGGAAGTAAGGTGTGGCTTGAACTTACATCGATATCGTCGTCAAGAATGTTCGGACAAACAAAGCTTCTGCGTCGCAGAGTTCCTGGCCTTCTCGACCTGACGACCTGGCAACGATCACCACAAGTGCACGTTGGACGGTCCTCCCATCGCAGTAGTCCGAGAGGTCGATTTCTCCAGTCTGCCCCTTCTAGCTCTAGACGTTGTTCGTGCTCCGCCCTCCTGGCCATGTATTGCGCCATGCTTTCGTCTAATGGGAGGTAGTCATATTCCGAGTTGCCGTTGTCAATCCACTCGATGAAGCCGCAATATCTTCCCTCGGTCTGTTAAGGTAAATATCCTGGTATAAGAGTCGTGGGCGTAAAAACGAATATGACAAAGACTTGACTGAAACACGTACCTGGGGACTCTGGTGCACGCACTCGAAGTATCTCCAGCCATAAGTCTCCTCCTGATAAGATACGCGTAGCCGGCAACGGTCACCACAATGGCATATCGAGCGTTCAGCCCAAGGTGGCAGTACCAAAGCGAAATCTAAATATCGCCAGTTGCAATCCTCCACGAAAAGAAGTGTAGGAGACATTGTTCGATGCTGCTACAAGAAGAAAAGGAAACTAGTGAGGCAGGTAGTGGCCGTAGTTCATAAACGGTGCGAAGTTTGCCCGAAGGCCTGGGTGAAGACCCTCTACTACTATGATGGTGCTTTTATATAGGTTGTCGTGCGTCTATTTCCCTATGAGATGTACAGGTCAAAATATAAGGGACATGCATATGCAAAAAGCGGTTGAAGTGGCCGACCATGCATTCAGAATGCCCATGACGACGCATGACTAAAGTGACGCGCCGAAAGCTCGCTTGTCGCAATGTGGCGCATGCGCGGCCTATATTATGCAAGTAAAGGTGATCCGTACTCGCGCATGGTATGCGCCGAAAGTGGTTTGTCCTTTTGAAATGGTACAGACAGGACGGAGTATCGTTGTAAATATTTGTGAAATGTCAGATCTGAAGGATGGGATCGAGTCTAGAGGGGGTGAATATGGACATGACAAATTTAAACAAGTAATGCGAGAGCTATAAATAAATAAATACAACAATAGCCCCTAGGTCATACGCCTCCTCGTCCTCCTAGGCTGCGCTCGCACGTGCCCGCGCGAGTACGTCAGGCGGTCCGCCAGTACCCCACGGGTGGCTCGGACCGCCTGAGCAGCAGGGGAAGCACCGGCGTCGTGCGGCTGTGTGTGCGGTGCACCTCCGAGCTGTGACGACCCGATCACGTCCTGCTCCGGAACGAGGTCGTCCTCGGTAGAGATCCAAGCAGAGGTGCTCGGGGCAGATCCCCGCCCAGTGTCCCCCAGGTGGTGGTGAGATCCGCCGCGTGGGTCTGGTAAAGAAAAGTTCGCGTCAGCCCCATAAAAAGTGCAGTTAGTTATGGAGAATAGGTTCAATCCTGATGTACCTGACAATCCTCGCCCGATCGTGGAGGCTGCCGACCTCGATCCTCCGGCGGTACCAAAAGGACCTGCTCCCCACGACGTACTGGCCCCTGCAGAACCTGCCGCTCCTGCCGATGTCCCTTCACCATGGGGACTTCACATATGTATCTGCATCGGTGGGGCTGCATCGGAACGGCGACAAGTCAGAGCACGGACGACCGAGCGCATCGTGTTGCACATCCGGTCGAACGTGATCGTCTGCTCCTGCTGCGTGAGAGGGATGCCAGCCTCGAGGCACTGCCACAGTAGGCTGAGCTCCGTGTGGACCTGCCTAGCATTGTCTGCCTGTTCAGCAGGACATGCGTGGTTAGTTGCGCGTGGTACCTACCGTTGAAAATAGTATGAAAACCATTGACTCACCGCGCGGAAGTAGTCCTGGTCGCGGTGTGTTGGGTATGCGTCTCGCACCCCCGCGACGTGCGCCAGTGGAGCCTCGGGAGTGAACGTCACCCGTAGTCTGGTACGGGGCTGGTACCAGGAAAGGTACTGTTCTTACCTGGCGGCTATGTAAGGGTGCATCTCCGTGATGACGTCCTCCGTGGCTATGAGCCAGTCGTTGATGTACTCGATGACGATGGGTCTCCACAACTTACCGGCGGCCTGGCCACGCCGATTTAACCTGCAGAGCACAACCGGTGACACAATGCATAACAATACGGAATATTCATTTCCACATATACCTGTGAACGTGTTGCGGTACGCCCGGGCGTTGTGGATGGCCGAAGGTCTGTCGCATATCGAACTATCGCATCACACGCTGCGGGTAGTGCGGCTCGACAGAAATGTCGAACAGCATCGGCGTCATCGTCAGCCAGTACGCCTGGTCCCTGTTGCAGAGGGACGACAGCCCACGCGGCGCACGCGCGTTCACCGCCTCGGCGCTGTACGGCTCCCAGACAATGTCGTCGTCCGTGATCCTGTCGAACTCCATGACGAAGTCTGTGTACGACTTCTGCACCTGCACGTGAGCGTACCGACGCTACAAACAAGAAAAGAGTTCTCGTTAGTCCAAGTAACATAAAAAACCAAGACAGTTCTAACACCGAACATACCTCACGACGACACCACACTGTCCCCATCGTCGGATAGTCCTCCGGTGGGACATCCACGTACAAGGTGGACTCGTACGGACTGTGGTCCACCACGGGGCGGCCGATCGTGAACCGCTCTACCGCCCAGAGCTGTAGGAGGAGTGGACAACCCGTGAAGACCGCTTCTAGGTCGGTCTTCCTGCAGCCGTCGCACAGACCCCTGTACGTGGCGGCAAGGACTGCCGATCCCCAACTGTACTGGGGAACAGCACCGTCCCCGACGTCGGCTATCTCCCTCGCGTAAGGGATCAAGCCCTTGTCGACTGCGTGGCCGTGCGAATTGGTGAACATCACCCACCCGAACAGCCACAACAGGTACGCCTCTAGACTCCTCTACAGTGAGTACGCGTCGGCCTCCGGGTCTAGCTGATCAGACTACAGTAACATATAAAGAAGTTGACACTGTAATTCTAGTACAGACTGAAGGATGAACATAAAACAACAAGAAAGCATTCTTACCGTGTAGCTCAATACCCAAGCCTAAGGGGGGCCCGCATGCGTGTACGGGAAGATCTCGCCAACGAGGGGAAGCCCCGGAGCACGGTGAACCGGGCGAACCGCTGCAGGATGTCCTCTCGCCACGCCTGGAGCCCGTCAACTGGGCCCATCGCATCACCGGCTAGAGGCAGCCCAAGGAGGAGGCTGACGTCCTGCAGCGTGGGGGCCATCTCACCGCATGGGAGGTGGAAGGTGTGCGTCTTCGGTCTCCACCGGTCCACAAGAGCTGTGATCAGCGACCGGTTGATACCCCACTTCTTCGCCGGGTTAGTCGGGTCCGCTGCGGCTGCTACCAGCCTACACAGCGGCAAAAGGCCTGCCTCCCGCAACCTGACAATCAAAACAAAACAAGTTAGTAAGTTGACATATACAGCTTCACAGTACAACGTTCGTACGTACCTAGCCGTGAACCTGTCGTCCACGGGAAGGAGTCGCCTAGAAGGTCGAGGACGTAAGGTACCGAGCTCGAGGTTCTGCACCGCCGAGAGAAACGACCGATGGGACTGATCGGTGACGTGATCCAGCAGCTCAGGCGTCTGGTACTCCATACCTGCAAGGAAAAAGAAGCGGAACGAATTAGCTTAATTAAACATAGTGCATTACAGTCAGAAAATTAACAGACAGCAAAGTACCTTTAAAAGGCCCACACTAAAACGAAAATCAGATAGCAATACATGCATATTGGTACACATTACAGGGACATTACATTAGCAACCAGCGGCTATACTACACAACATAACCCGAAGGTGCATGAGGACGCCTGCGATGACGCTGCCTATCAGTGGTGACTTCCCCAGTTGGCCGCCTTCCGTCGGCGCCTGATCCTTCCATAGGAACTTCCGCTGCACTTGGGGCCTCGGCGTCTTTCGTGCACTTCTTGTAGGTATGTCCATCCTCTCCACACCTACTGCAACGTTGAGTGCTAACGCCGGCCTCGGATTCGTCCATATCATTGCGAATCCTCCGTGTCCGACAGCGGCCTGCCTTGTTTCTTGCCTTTGTCGGGTCAGGGATGAAATAAACTGGGCTTGTGTCTTCAGTGAAAGTGCCGACGATGCCGAAACCAAAAATCTCGGTACTCCATGTATGGATGCTTGCTTCCTTTTTAAAGTACGGAGACACATATTGGCGTTCATCAATACCGCACTCCCCGCAAGCGGCAATGACATGAGAAGAAGGCTTGTGGTACAAGCTTGGTTTCCGACATGAGCACTTGCATGTCCCATCTTCCTTTAGGACACACTCTTGCTGAGTTTTCCTTGCGAATATGCCACGCCTGGACCTGTCGGCACACAATATCTCAAATCTATACTCTCATGTGCCCTGTACTCGGACTCGGTACTCTCTTGCCGTCTTGCATTTCTCCTCAAGGTACTCTGTTATTTTTGTGCCGAACCAAAGGTTTGCATCGGCCATAGATGGGGCATTCTGTCTGCACCTGTCGTGGAAGTACGTCTGTGTTTCATGTAGGATGAACTCCACGATGGCAACAAGGGGGAGTTGCCTCACACCACGCATGACCTAGTTGTAGACCTCTGCAAGGTTCGTGGTCATTATGCCGTACCTTGCTCCACCTTCATTGTACAGCAATGCCCATTTCTCCTTCGGCTCGTGCTCGATCCACTGCGAAAATCTGCTAACCGAGGAACTGGGCCTCCTTCTGAATGTACCGTCATCGGTGGGAAGTGCACCTAGAGTTTCAGGGCCGTCAACACCTCTAGTTGTGGGTCTTGCAGAACTCTCGCCTCTATGTTTGGCTGTCAGCTCATCAAGTCTCCGTCAACACCTCTAGTTGTGGGTCTTGCAGAACTCTCGCCTCTATGTTTGGCTGTCAGCTCATCAAGTCTCCTCCACAGCTCATTGAACTTTTTCTGTTGATTCTGGGCGCACAAACGTTTGAACATGGCCATTAGCTCCCTGTTTCTAAACTGCTTATAAAAGTTTGCCCCCATGTGACGCATGCACCATCTGCTCTTTACATCTTCCCACACCGGAGGGTATCCCTTGTCTGCGCATCCGTTTCGCAGCTCCTCAATTGCACGCAGCATCCCTGGATGACGGTCATGTATGAGACATACATCTGGCCTCATCCCCACGGGCAACACTTGGTTGTTCCGGTCTACTCCGATTGCCGTCAACATTTGGTCTCTGTATTTTTCAGTTAGGAACGTGCCGTCGATGCAGAGAATGGGTCTGCAATGAAAAAATGCAAACATGCACGCCTGCAGAGAGAGGAAGGCCCGCTGAAGGACATTCTGCCCAGGATTTGGTAACAATGGAAAACTTTTGATTTCGGAGTAGCTGCCAGGATTCCTTGCACAGATGGTTTCCAGTAAACGAGGTAAATTATTGTACGAAGCTTCAAAACTGCCGAATCTCCTTTCAATTATCTTCTGTTTGGCCCTCCATGCCTTCGCATACGTAATAGTGTACTTGTACTTCTCCTCGATGCGCCTGATAATTGACTTGGGTTCGAATCGGAGGTTCTCCACAACAGTATAATACAGCTCTGAAGCGATGAATGCAGATGATATGTTCCTGTGGTACTTCTGAACACCCGAAGATGGCAGTTGTGCTCCGTCACGATTGACACGGACCAACAGTCGTCATATTTCTTTCTGGATGCGTACATCCTCCATGGACATCCATCGCTTGAACTTGCACATTTCACTTCATACACTGATCTGGTGGACTTTGATACCCAGAACTCCCTCCCAAGTGACACGGCCCACATCTTCACAGCCTTTGTCAACTGTGCTTTTTCGGCGTATCTAGCTCCTTGCACCACTTCATTCTGCCGATACTCCCATGCCACGGTGTGCCCCTCTGAGACAACGAGTCCGGAGAAGTCCTTGTTGTCCCATTCTGCCGGGTATACATCGTCCTCCGAAGAATCATCATCCTCCATATGCTCAGGTTCTGAGTCTTCAATTTTCATCTCCTGTACTAGACCTGGGTGTCTCTTCCCTTTATCTGCAAACCCCCCAGGTCCCATGTCTTCTTGGCCTCCTTCCTCTCCGGCACCCTCGTCTTCTGCCTCATTTTGCTCCCCTGTTTCATCGGGCCCTTCCGCTGTACTTGGACCAGCCTGATCAATGCTGACCCTGTCATGCACTACCACTAGGATGGTCGGTGCCCATCCTCGCTGCAGTGCACTCTCCACAAAAAATACCCAGCTGGCCGTCGAATCTATTGGCATCAATTCCCACCAAAAACCTTCCACAGCCCAGCTAACCAGTGCGTACACCGTAATTGCATTTACTTCAGGATCTACTCCGAATCCCCTCATTAACCAATTGTAAACTCCAGAAAAACTTCTCTCAGCTGGAGCTATAATTTCCTTTTGTGCTACGTTGAACTCCAATAAATCTACTCTATATGGTCCTTCTCTGACATTTCCTTCACCGTGATATATCGCGAATACAACTCTATTTGCCATTTCTGTTAACAAAAAAGATTTTCACTACAGTTATTAATCTGTACTAATCAATATTCGTTCCATAAAAAGGCTATAGGTATGAGTCAAACCATTACCGTTTTTAAATTTTACAAACTAACCCAGTAGCACTAATAAAGTTATACGCTAGGTTTATCTAACGTGTCGAAATGACGTATACCAACGATGGTCATGGCGGAGCATATTTATTTTTAAAATATCTACAATTTACTACGTGTCCGCTATGTTCTTTTAGTACGGTCAAATAAATTTAACACTAACGATGGTTATGCCAAACCGTTAATATTTTCATAATATGTCGGGTATTACACTACGCGTCTAGTACTAATTAACACTTATCTAAAAAATTGACTACATAACAGGGAGAGAGCAAAAAAATACCTAGATTCGGCTCAAAAATCCATGAGGACTTCGCCGCTGTACTGCTCCTCCTTTGCCTCAGCTCTATTGGACGAACGCTGGAGGCGGAAGGGGGAAATGACGCGCCGACGAGTGTGCGAAGGGATTATATAGAGGAGGCCTAAAAACCGCCGTCCCCCAGGACGGCGATTGGGCTAAAAACTACCATGGGGCATTCGCCGCCGTCCCGCCTGACGGGGAGGCCATTCGCCGTCCTAGGCCACGGCGGTTTTTAAATACCACTGTGGCCCACGGCGGCAAGAGGCTATTTCTACAAATTAACCAAATCAAAAATTAGTTTTATAAATTAAAAAAAAATAAATTAGTAACAGTAAAAATTCTTTATAAGAGTCCAAGGCCAACTGGGCCGACTAGTCGGGCCTACTTTGCTTCGGCCACATCTCGCTCCTCCCGGACGCGACTTCCAAAACAAGCCCATCATTTGGTTCTCAAACACACCCTTAGACCATCTCCATTGATGAACCGATTCATGTCATCAGATTTTTTAAGTCGAGTCATGAAGGAACAATAGCATGGGGCCCACTTAAAAATAGAAAAAATCCACGTATCACTTCAGACTCGTTTCTAACCGTGCGTTTTAACCTTGCATGGGCCCACTTTAAAATAAAAAACTTCATTTGGAGAGACGAGCTTCAAACGAGCGATGACCGACCGATTTGTTTATTCACCAAGAGTCGACTCAAAATTGAGAGTCAATTTCTCTCTCTCCTCCGTATGCATCGATAGCTCCAACGGTGAAGATTCGGCTCAAAAACTCCACGTTAGTCCATGCATCGATCACTGGAGATGGCCTTAATTTGTACGATGTTCTTTGCAGAGCAGCAAATTTTGCTATAATTTACTGTTTTATCAGAAAGTAGCACCGCTGCAAGGGACATTATAATAATATTGCTGCAGCGGTGTGTGGTTTCAGTGCCGAGGTCCTATATTTGACTTGTGACACGCTTATATTTTCTTCTCACTTATTCAACATCAAGTTTATCTTTATACATGGTTAGATGGGTAGTGTGAGCCGGTTTGGACACGAAAGCCGGTGAGCCGTGTCGTGCTTAGACTGACGCCTCAGCCTGTGGGCCGGTCTGGCACGGCACGGCTGTCATCGGGCTGGCACGGTACGGCTCAAGCACAAGCACGAGTACAGTTCGGTCGTCCTATAATTTTTGTTCCTTTTTTCTATTTCCCCCTATTTTTTCCTAATTTTCTCCACTATTTTTCTATTTTTTTCTAATTTTTCCTAATATTTTTCCTTTAGTTTTCTATTTTTCGTTTTTTTCCGTCTCATATTTTCAAATTTTATGGGCCAAATGTGCTAATGGATTGGTGGCTGGCCCACGTGTCGATTTGGACCCGTGCTGACATAACAACCCGATACCTTTATGGGCCGTGTCTGAGCCAAGACCTCGACACGTAAGCTAACACGGTACTATTCATCTTAACAAGCCGTACCGAACTATGCCTTAAACCGTACCAGCTCGATAGGTCCGTTTGACCATCTATATTTATCTTTAGTTGTCCAACGTATATACCGTATCGTTTAGCCATCTATATTTATCTTTAGTGGTCCAACGTTTATGGCAGCAACAGCTGCAAAACGCAAGAGTTTGAAACAACAGCAGTCTTCGATTATGTGGCTGTGTTTGGTGACAAATATGCACAAGCTAAGCTTAAGTCTATGATCAGGATCAAATCTACAGGTGTAGATACTGACCCAAATAAACGATGACAAAATCGGCAACAACCACTATAGGCGCGGAGTGCGACAGCCGGTTATTAAAGTAAAATTAGAGTTTCTTGCATATTATCTAAATAATCATAATTTTTTAAAAAAATAAAAAATAAATCAACATGTGATATATCATTTTACAAATACAAATACAAATTCAAATTCGTGATCTACAAGTTGCAAACTAGTTTTTTTAAGTAAAACGAAAAAGAATAATCAGCACAAAATGGAACTTTTGTCGAAGAAACTAATTAAAACAGGTGGGCTGTTTGTTTGGTCGGCGTCGGCATGGCCTCCGCGCTCGAGCTCACACGCTGCATCAAGCCAGGCACGCCGCTCTTTCAGGAAGCTCTCCATGAACCTCTTGACCTCCTCGAACTCTCGCGCGTCCTCCGACGCCAGGTCGAACACCTTCGTCGAGAGCTCCTTCATCTCCTCCATCCTCTCGAACTTAGCTCCGCGAATCCGCCGCTGCCGATCCAGCACGAAGCACTCCGGTATCTGTGACACGCCGCGGTGGCTCATCACGCGGAGGATGTGCCGGCATGGGATGTTGCATAATCCAGACTTGGTTCGCATGCTTCGGATTATTTGGTCGATTCAGAATAAGTTAGCTAGCTATTTTCTTAGGCACGTTTTTCGTTTTTGCCGGACGCATGCAAGTTCATGCAGAGGCCATTTTCTTTTCCGTCGTGTCTAGTGGTAGAAGTGGAGGTGGTCAACATGTTTCTAGGTCACGGATATGGCAGTGACGTAAAGATCACAGCATCGTGGGCGGAGTGGCTGCCGAGTCTGTAGGCTTTGTAATCTTATATATTCAGTAACCAAGAATAAAAAAGTAGCGCTCATCGCTACACCAAAACTCCTTGCGTTCGTTGTGATTGGGAGTTAGTTTGCTTCCGGCCGGAGCTTCCGGCCAACAATTGGTATCAGAGCCCGGTATCGTCGGTGGGTTTGCAATCGCGCGGTCGAGTGGGCACTCATGCTGCGCGGTCGCTCTGCGCCGCCACTTCGTCGCCGTCACAGGGACGCGACGCCGCAGCCGGGGAGCGGCAGCGGCAATGGCGACTCGGGAAGAAACCTGGTGATTCACCGGGTCACCAAGGAGGTCAGTGGGAGTAGGCAGTACCCAACTCTCATGTGGACAAACTACCACGACTGGGCGGCGCTGATGCAAGTGATGCTCTAGGCGCGTGGCCTCTGGCAGGCCGTGAGCCTTGGCGGCAACGACGTCGACTTCACCGAGGATCGAATGGCCCTAGAAGTGATCTCCAAGGCTGTGCCTGTGAAGATGATGGGAACTATCACAACCAAGCCCACGGCTAAGGCTGCATGGGACTGCATCCGCACTATGCACATCGGTGTCGACCGAGTGCGTCGTGCGAAGGCGAACACGCTTCGACGGGATTTCGACGCGCTTTGCTTCCGAGACGGCGAGAGCATCGACGACTTCGCCGTCCGCATCAACGCCATCGTCCATCAACTGGCGACCCTCGATGATCGGCAAACCGAGGAGGACATTGTAAGAAAATTTATTCAGGCACTCCCTGAAAGGTACGAGCAGATCGGTTTAGCCATTGAAACCCTGCTTGATTTGAGCCAGATCTCGATCGAGGAACTGATCGGGTGGCTCAAGGCGGCGGATGAGCGTCGCAACCCTGGCGGCCGCGGCGGCGGCGCCATTGGCAAGCTGAACTTCTCCGAGGATGAGCTGGTCGCTCGCGTTGCATCGCGACTGAAGCTCTCTGGGGAGGAGCCGACTGGGGGATACAAATCCTCGGGTTCGGAGCAGAAACGTGGACACAGCGGCGCCCACGGGCGTGACGGTGGGAGCAGCAGCGGCTCCAGACCAGCAAAGGCCGCTGTAGGCGGCGATCGGGGAAAGAAAACTATCGGCAACGATGAATGCCGATACTGTGGCAAGAAGGGACACCGGGCACGCGAGTGTCGCAAGAAGAAACGCGACGAGCAAGCTCACGTGGCGCAGGTGGAGGAAGACACCGAGCACACACTGCTCCTCGCAGTCGTGTCTGCGCCCACGGTCGACGTTCCAAGGCGCCGTGACGACGATCTGGTCGTCCACCTCGGCGAAGAAGGTGATGACGGCGCCGTGCGCTGGGTATTCGATGCCGGCGACGCCAACTACTCCACCAACACGGAAAATGCCTCGCCAGAGGCATTTGCTCCAATTCACCTCCGAGAGGACAAATTGTTTGTGCAGGTCGGGGAGAAAGACGACGGCGACGCCACACACTGGATCCTCGATAGCGGGGCAACAAACCATATGATGGGGATGCGATCGGTCTTCTCTGACCTCGACATCGGCGTTCACGGCACCGTCCGACTGGGAGACGGTTCGGTCGTGGACATCGAAGGGCGCGGCACCATCCTCTTCAAGTGCAAGAGCTGCGAGCATCAGGTGCTGGCCGGCGTCTACTACATTCCCCGGCTGACGGCGAACATCGTCAGCCTGGGACAGCTCGACGAAGACAGCTACAAGGTCCTGATTGAGAATGGCGTTCTCAGGATCTGGGACCAGAGGCGGCGGTTGCTGGCGAAGGTGCAGCGCTCGGCAAGTCGTCTCTACGTGCTCAACCTCGACGTCGACCAGCCGGTCTGCCTTACCGCCCGGAGCTCCGAGGTGGCCTGGCAATGGCATGCCAGGTTTGGACACCTTGGGTTCCAGGGGCTCAGGGCGCTGTCAAAGGGTGGACTGGTGCGTGGACTGCCGCCGATCGATCATGTCGATCAGGTCTGTGATAGCTGCTTGGCCGGAAAGCAGCGCCGAAGCCCATTCCCGGCGACCAGCAGGTATCGCGCTGGACATCTTCTCGAGCTGGTGCACGCGGACCTGTGCGGGCCGATCACTCCGGAGACGCCAGGCAGAAAACGGCTCTTCCTCCTCGCCGTCGACGACAAGAGCCGTTACATGTGGCTTGTTCTATTGGCGTCAAAGGACCAAGCTGCAGCGGCCATCATCCAGCTCCAGGCGCGTGCAGAGGCAGAGGCTGGGCGGAGCTTGGGCACGCTCCGCACTGATCGCGGCGGCGAGTTCACGGCGCGCGCATTTGGCGACTATTGCGCCGAGCAGGTCATCCAGCGCCACTTCACCGCACCGTACACTCCCCAGCAAAACGGCGTGGTGGAGAGGCGCAACCAGACGGTGCTGGGCATGGCCAGGAGTATGCTAAAGGCAAAAGGGATGCCCGGCTGGTTTTGGGGGGAGGCGGTCACGACGGCCGTATTCATCCTCAACCGGTCACCGACGAGGAGCGTCGAGGGTAAGACACCGTTCGAAGTATGGTACGGGACTAAGCCTCCAGTTCATTTCTTCCATACGTTTGGTTGCATGGCGTATGTGAAGGTGGCCGGAGGGCACCAGCAGAAGCTGGATGACCGTAGCACGCCGATGGTGTTCGTCGGGTACGAGCCGGGGTCCAAGGCGTACAGGTTTTACAACCCGAACACCGAGCGCGTGTACATCTCGCGCGACGCGGTGTTCGACGAATCAAAGGCGTGGGACTGGAGCAGCGGAGCCGGATCCAGTGCGACGGAGTCGGAGCCGTTTCACGTTGAGTACATGACGACGACGCTTCGTCGCGAGGCAGTCCCGGGCGCGGGCACGGGCGCAGTCCCGGGCACGGGCACGGGCACGGGCAAGGGCCCGAGAGCCGGCGCGGGCGCGAAGAACGCAGACGCTGGCGCGAGAAAGGGCCCGGGCGCAGGCGCCGATGCGGGTGCGAAGGCGGGCGCGGGAAAGGGCCCGGGCGCAGGCGCGGCGGGCACGAGCGACACGGGGTCTGGTCCTGTCTCACCAGGGATGCCCGAGCTTACACCGGTCACGGCGGCAACTCCAGCGACAGCCGGTACATCTGCATCGCCGTCACCAGTGGAGTTCGTGTCGCCGCCCGTTGCTGATCCGAACCTCGACGACAACCACGACGAAGAAGCACCCCTCCGGTTCAGGGCACTGGATAACGTGCTTGGGCCGGTGGAGATTCCCGGTCTGGCGGAGCGGGAGTTCATGGCCGATGAGGAGCTCCTTCTCGCCACGGGAGACGACGAACCGGCCACGTTTGAGGAAGCCCGTGGCGACGTTCGCTGGCGCAAGGCGATGGGGGAGGAGATGGCGTCCATCGAAGAGAACAAGACGTGGGTCCTAGTCGACCTCCTTCCTGGCCATCGACCCATTGGCCTGAAGTGGGTCTTCAAGCTCAAGCGGGACGAGCAGGGCGCCGTCGTCAAGCACAAGGCCCGCATCGTCGCCAAGGGATACATCCAGCGGCAGGGGATTGATTACGACGAGGTGTTTGCCCCGGTCGCCCGGATGGAGTCCGTTTGCATGCTGCTCGCCGTCGCAGCTCAGAGGGGCTGGCTTGTTCATCATATGGATGTCAAGTCAGCGTTTCTGAACGGCGAGCTCAAGGAGGAGGTGTACGTCCGGCAACCGCCGGGCTTCGTCGCAGCTGGGCACGAAGGGAAGGTCCTGAGGTTGAAGAAGGCCTTGTACGGGCTTCGCCAGGCGCCGCGGGCGTGGAACGCGAAGATGGACAACAGCCTGCGTGAACTTGGCTTCACCAGGTGCGCCAGCGAGCACGGGATGTACACCAGGAACACAGCGACGTCGCGTGTGGTGGTGGGTGTTTACGTCGACGACCTGATTATCACTGGTGCGAAGCCGACGGACGTCGACGCGTTCAAGGAGCAGATGCGCCGTCTGTTCCGGATGAATGACCTCGGCCTTCTCTCATTCTAACTCAGCCTCAAAGTCAAGCAAGGGCGGAGCGCCATCACGCTGGGACAAGCGGCGTACGCCCGCAAGCTACTGGACAAGGCAGGCATGATGGCCTGCAACCCCTGCCACACTCCGATGGAGGCCCGGTTGAGGCTCTCAGCCAACAGCACAACGCCAGAGGTCGACGCGACGATGTACCGAAGCTTGGTGGGAAGCTTGAGGTATCTGGTGCACACCAGGCTCGACATCGGCTTCGCGGTGGGGTATGTGAGCCGCTTCATGGAGAAACCGCGTCAAGAACATCTCGTCGCCGTCAAGCACTTGCTGAGATATGTCTCCGGCACAATCGACTACGTACTCGTCTACTCCAAGCACTCGAATGCTGACAACAAGCTCACGGGCTACACTGACAGTGACTTGGGGGGAGACGTCGACGAACGAAGGAGCACCACCGGCGTTATTTTCTTCCTCGGCGAGATGCCGATCTCATGGCAATCCCAGAAGCAACGTACCGTGGCGCTCTCCTCATGCGAAGCCGAGTACATGGCGGGAGCAGCTGGGGCATGCCAGGCGGTATGGCTCACACGGCTGTTGGGCAACGTCGTTGGCCTCGACGTCTAGCCGCCAGTTTTGAAGATGGACAATCAGTCCGCCATTGCCTTGTGCAAGAACCCCGTTCTCCACGATCGTAGTAAGCACATCGATACCAAATTTCATTTCATCCGTGAATGCGTGGACAACGGGAAGATCTCCGTGGAGTACGCGAGCACTCAGGAGCAGCTCGCGGACGTCCTGACCAAGTCACTTGGGCGCGTCCGATTCTGTGAGCTGCGAGACAGGATCGGCGTCATCAAGCTGAGGTGAACCAAGTCAGTCTTAGGGGGAGATTGTTGCATAATCCAGACTTGGTTCGCATGCTCCGGATTATTTGGTCGACCCAGAATAAGTTAGCTAGCTATTTTCTTGGGCACGTTTTTCGTTTTTGCCGGACGCATGCAAGTTCATGCAGAGGCCATTTTCTTTTCCGTCGTGTCTAGTGGTAGAAGTGGAGGTGGTCAACATGTTTCCAGGTCACGGATATGGCGGTGACGTGAAGATCACAGCGTCGTGGGTGGAGTGGCTGCCGAGTCTGTAGGCTTTGTAATCTTATATATTCAGCAACCAAGAATCAGAAAAGTAACGCTCATCGCTACACTAAAACTCCTTGCGTTCGTTGTGATTGGGAGTTAGTTTGCTTCCGGCCGGAGCTTCTGGCCAACATGGGAGTCCCTCGCTCTCCATCTTCTTGCAGCTGCACGTGACGGCCAGCTTCCCGTCGACGCCGGGGCGGTTGGTGCACCATTGAACGACGAAGGGAGCGCCGCCACCGCAGCGCTCCTGCTTGGAATCGAGCAGGTAGATCTTTTCGTCGGGGCTGGAGATGGTGGGCAGCGTGTCGACGGCGACGAAGCCGTCCATCTTCTCGATCTCCTCGCGGAGGAGGTAGAAGTTGGCCGGCGTGAAGCGCCGCGCGGCGTTCGCCTCGAGGTACCGGTGCTTGGTGGTCAGCGGCAGCCGGGACATGGAAACCGCGAGGTCGAGCTCGGCGCCGTCCTCGCGCATGCGATAGGTCCAGTCGTCGGTGTGCCAGAACAGGTCGAGCAGCGACATGTCGTCGGCGAGGCCCGTGTGGAGGCCCGTGGCGAGGCACTCCGTCCGCTGGTCGCTCGCCATGCCGAGAAAGAACTTGTGGCAGGTGAAGGCGGCGGCCCACAGCTCCCTCCTCCTGTGCATCGTCGCCAGCCAGCCCTCGTTCTCGGCGGTACGGTGCTTCGCCAGGAAGCCGCTCCACCGCTCGTCGAACGCCGCCGGCGAGCACGCGTCGCGCATCAACGACCTGAAGTCGTCCTGGGCCGAGCCGTGGAGAAGGTGCTCCCTGATCGCCTGCTCCACGTGCGACGTGCAGACGCGGTGGTTGGACTGCGGGAACACGGCCTTGACGGCGGCGACCACCGCGTCGCCGCCGTCGGTGATGATGGACTTGGGTACGTCATCCTGGATCGACTGCATGAAGGCGCGCAGCAGCCAGACGAACGAGTCGATGGACTGGTCGGCGACGACGCCGCAGCCAAACACGATGGGGCGGCGGTGGTGGTTCAGCCCTAGGAACGGGACGAACGGCGCGCCGCACCTGTTCGTCCGGAACGTGGTGTCGACGACGACGCCTCCTCCATTGGTGACGTAATCCCATCCCAAGGCGGAGCTCGCCCAGAAGATCCCCTCCAGGCGCCCATCCGCGCCGACCTTGTAGTCGTAGAAGCCGTCGGGGTCCTCGTCTTCCATGCGGCGCAGCTCCTGGAGAACCTCGCTGGCTTCCTCGCTCTCCATCAGCGGCATCTCGTCGTGCCTGCGGCAACATAACCACATGTCAATTGAAGCATGAGACGGATGAAGGTAAGGAGGCGCACCTCTGGACCTCGTCGTGGGCCGACGAGGTGGAAGAAGGCGACGTCATGGGCGGCGGCGGCGGCGACAGGAGGAACAGATACGGCGAAGAGATCGAGACCGAGCGGTTTAACGGGGACATATAACGGAATATTGAGGGTATTCCAAACGACGAGCCTAAAATCATGGGGGTAAGGCTATTCTCAGTGGTGTGTTTCACTTCACTATTTTCAATATCACCACATAGAATAAAACTATGAATGAAACAACCTCTCTTAATAGAGAGTTTCATTTCACCGTTTCCAAAGATACCCATAGCGTTTAATTACTGCATGAAACTCTCATGAAACATCCATTGAGAATACTCCTTGAGTTTCATCCCAACGATGATGAAACAAAAGTTGCCTCAGTGGGGGTTTCACACAGTTTCTAAGATCTTGAAAATGGGTTGGACTAGTTTTATCCCCATGAAACTTTGTTAATTTCTTTCATCATAAATACTCTGCCATGTCACTAGAATTGCTGATGTGGCACGTTATTTATTGTCATGAAACTCCTCATGAAACCCCCACTGAGAATAGCCAACATCATGACCTTGTTTGGGGATAAGTTTTGAAAAGCAGCTTAAAGAGGTTTTTAGCTTCTAGCTTATTTTCTAGATTCTTCTATAACCATAGATATTTAGAATCTAGGTGAGAATCTAGACTATTTGAAGAGAGTTTATATTAGCTAAAAATTTTAAAAGAAGCTGCAACGGATAGAAGCTAGCAAAGCGGGCCGATATCGGATAGCCATTGGAAGATGGGTTCGTTCAAATTGAACTGAAGGGATTGATCAAACTTAAGCATGCAAGTTCACAGAATTTGCATGCAAATAAAACATGGCACAAATACACAGCGCTTTATTCCAGGACAGGTACAAGAGTCTCAGAAAAATAGCAGCCAAAATGTTTACAGTTCGCTTCTATTTTTATGACAGGGGTATCTGTAAGTTCTAAGTGATAGAAAGCAAGCGCTCAAAAAATTTAGAGCCGGTTGTACAATGCAAGCAATTCCTTCAGTTTCGCCGCTTCCGGGCTGAGGTTGTCAAAACTGGCAGAGCTCGGCATCCTCCATCTCCAGTTCCCTTTCTGAATGTGAAAAAAATAAGGATGTATTTTAGCATTTCTGCTTTAGCAGAATTTGTGAATTCTACAGCGCGATTGGATGCAGCTGATAACCTGTGTAGCTGGAGTATTCATTCTAGCAGAACTGTCGAGGCCAAGAATGTCCTGCATGGTTACCATGGATGTCCTTGCAACTGAAGAGAGGGCGGCGGTGATTAGTGCCCATGAGATTTCAGTCCTGTTGGCCTCAGGTAGATACTTGAACACCTGAAACAAGAATTCAAGGTGTGACTACGACTATATGGTTTCGGGTAGTGTAATATGCCGGTTTAAGCAAGTTTGTGACACTGACAGTTTGCTTTTCCTCCTCTGGTAAACTTCGCCACCAGCCAAGAACCTGAAGAAGACATGATTGAAGAGCGTCAGCATTTTTTGTATACTTGTGTAGCTACCAGTCCTTGACAAGACATTGAAAATAGCCAACTTTGGTAAAATTGGGAAACTAACCGTGTCATTATCATGTGTTCCGGTGTATACTACTTGATCAAATTCATGGTTATGGGGCAAGTGTGGATTGTCAGAACCACCACCAAAAGCTGACCACATAAAAGAGGGAGTAGGAGTATTTAGATATCGAATCTATATATTCAAGTATACTCACAGCGCCTTCTCAAAAGAGAAGTATACACATAATCTGCCTTTGGAACATTACCAAACTGAAGAACTGCCATTCCAGGAGCTCCAATAGACTTCCTTAGGTCAACGACATCCTCTGTTATCACCCCCTACAAGTAGTATGAGATATCATCAGATAAACCATAAGCATGTCAGAATTAAATGTTTTGAGTTTTGACTAGAACTAATACTCGACTATCTTGGCACGCCATGATCTTTATGAGGAATTCTCAGTTAAATCATATTTTTTAATATTCTACAGCGAATGCTGAGTAGCTTATGAGTGTCTGGTTGCAGAAAAAACTTGTGTAGTTGACTTGCATAAGACTTGTCTGAATGAGAAGTGTGAATTTTTATCTCCATATTGGTCCACGAATGAAAAATTGATCATGGGTTAGTAGATAAAGGTAAAAAAATAGAATGCTTACCAGGTCTTCTGCTATTATATTTATTCTACCAACAGCTTTGAAGAGTGCATCAAAAAATGCATTCCTCGGTCCAGCCTACTGCCAAAGAAAAACAGGAAAGCGCACATCAGCAACAGATGTTTCTAGAAAAAATAAAGGGTGATACCAAGTATATCAAGTCAATGCTCACCCTCCAGCTTCCAACCAGCGCTACTTTTGATTCTACATGCACATGTAATCAATTAGCAAATGTAAATCTATTTTCCCAAAAGAATATATACTCCTATTATGCAGACAGGCTAGCTGGATCTATTTGGTTTACCAGAAGGAACTGCCCAAAAACCTGCAAGCCCCCGGAAATGGTCTATACGAAACTCATCATACAAATCAAGGGCACGATTAATCCTTTTTATCCACCATTGAAACCCGGCTGCTTCCATTGCTTTCCAGTTGTACAATGGACTGCAGAGTTGCAAGTTTCACAAAGGAAATACTGTTAATAATATTCAACTTTTTGCCCGATCACATTGATAGGGAGCAAAGGATTACCTGTTCCAAAGCTGACCAGTTTCACTAAATGCATCAGGTGGAACACCACTAACAAAAGTGGGAAAACCATTCTTGTCCTTTACACCAGAAAAAAACAATCAAGAACAAAATGTATAGCATTTTAAGAATTCAACGGCACATGACTACAAGGGAAAATTATTGGGGTGTACCAGCAGAAACGATTTTCTGTTTGCCCAAACATCTGCACTATGGTAGCCAACATATATGGGCATGTCGCCCATTATGCTGATACCCAGCTTCTGTGCATGTTTACGAATTCGCTGCCATTGCCTTTGAAATAAGAATTGTTGAGCCATAAATATCTCTATCTGCATAGCATGTTAAGTGGATGAGTGCACTGGCATTTGTTTCTGTAAGAGTTCATTACAATGAAAATAATATAGCTTGAAATACTTACGAAATCCTTCTGTTTTTGATATATATCTTCCAAGGCCCCAAGATGTCGATTTTTCAGAGGTTCAGGCCACTCATACCAGGATAATACGTCAATACTTCTGTCAATAGCAGCAAAAAGTGCAGCATCTTCAAGCCAACCTGGCAGGAAGAGCAACTAAGCCACTGTAATGTGTATATTACTTTAGGCATACATTTCAGGATCATTGTTATTTTCATTTTGATTGGAAAATGCATGTGTTTGTAAAAGCAGTCCACCCGACCACTGGTTTGAGTCAGTTACCTGTCTGATGGTCTTTCTGTAGCAATATCTAGCTATTTATTGGTGCTAATATAACAGGTTTAATGGGTTGCAGTTTTGTACTTGATGTATTACCCTTATTTTTGCTGACAATAGAGTTGCTCAATAAGAGTATGGAATACTAAGATATCGTGGTTTGAAATTAGCGAATCAAGATTTCTTGCCTGAAATATTTGGATTTTTCTTGAAGCAGTCATATTGCGTTCTGAGCTCTCCACGGCTCTGTAGGAGCCTCTCTGCAGCCTAGAAGAAAAGATTTATCTATAAATTTGATTCAGGCCAACCATTAAGTATGATTCGTTTCCATCAATTCAGTAGTAGTAACATTATTGTACATATTTCAAATGTTTGAACTCAATAGAGCAATCAATCTAGAGGGGGGAAAACCGTAAGGTATGCTGAACAAACAGTCGTGAAAAACTAACCTTTGCAATAAGAGGTTCTTTCAGATTGGCGACGGTGTCAAATTCAACATACTCCATATCCCTACCATCAATTTAAAAATGTAAAAGGTTTATGCCAATCTTAGAAATGCAATTCCAGTTAATCATGAAGGACAAACTTACAAGGGATCAGGTAGATCATGCTCCATCAACAACCCATCTTTTACAAGCTCTTCAAGAGAAATTAAGAGGGTATTACCACAGTTTGCATCCTGCAACACGGACCGTATAAGTTCCATTCGATGATTGCCACACAATATGCAAGATTAGCTGGATGCAGTTTCAGCTCCAAATCAAGGAGAGCACTTGCAATTTGCATGCAGTATCACCTGTCCTGAATATGGAGAGCCATCCTCCCCAGACTTCCTTCCCGGTGGAACAAGCGGAAGAACCTGTAACATGGGCAGAACCAATCAATACTACCAGAAGTGAGTGCAATTCAGTAGCGCATATTTTATCTCAATTCGCTTGTAGGAAGGCTAGTGCAGTCTGGAGATTTTCTTTTCCTGATTTTGTAAAAATGGCTATTGGCGAAGACTGTACAGTTTTCCTAATTAATAAAGCACTCCGTTCCTCTCAAAGGAAAAAAAAAAGAACCAATGAACATACATAGTACATGTTTTAACCCTGCACACTCCTAACTCTTCTTTCTGTTTTCTACTGATTTAACAAATCTTGTGCCACTTCCCACCCGTTGCTGTGGCAATCGGAGAGGACACATCCCATCGCACCAGCAGATAAGATGAGCGTCTCAAACAGCAAACAACTACAGTCGCGGTCTCCCAGATTCTCAGTACCAAACAACTTCCCATAATGTTTCAGTGAAATGGACGACGAGGCTTGCTCCACGTACTAGGCTAGCAGGTCCAGCTGCACACGAAGCCCACTTGCTGGGCCCCCGTATTTGTCTCGTCCCCCAGCCCACCAGGGCCCATACCATGGTCCACCATCGCCTGGCCGTGGTGGGCCCGCGACTGGCACGCAAACTTTTTTTTTGGCAGTCCCGCAAAATCGCAATTAGTTCGCTAATGACACGCTAATCGCGGTCTAATCGGCTAGCAGATTCGGTTAACCATGGGGATGGATGATAATGTGCAGCTCCACTCACCTGCCAGAGCGTGCAGCCGGCGTCGCGGAGCCAGTCGAGGAAGGCGAGCGCCTCGCCGCCGAGGTCGCCGATGCCGTGCGGGCCGCGCAGCGACGTCGGGTGCAGCAGCACCCCGGCTCTCCGCCGCCACGCCTCCTCCACGGTCGGCATCATCTGGTCGTACCCCTCGGGGAGCTCCTCCCCGACACCCACCGCGGCCACCGCCGCCCTGTCCGGAGCCACCACCTTCGCAACCTTCTCCAGAGCAGCCGCCACCTCCTTGTCATCCGAGGCCACCGCCATCGCGGCGCGGCAGGAGAGCCGCGCGGGGGTCCGTCGACGAGGACGCACTCGAGTGGGGAGGAAGCGGCGGCCCGGGAAGGCCTGGGTGAGGTGCGGGAGAGGGAGGGAGAGGGTAGCCATCGCCGGGGAGGCAGGCGGTGGGGAGCGGAAGGAGGAGGAGGGAGGAATGGAGAGGAGAGATATGGGCGGAGGCGCGTGGGGGGATGACACCTGGGGCCCGCTTGTCGGGCGCGCGTCCCGGGAGACGAGGCGTCGGATCACGGGACAAGGACCTCTCCCTCTCGTGGCGCGGCACCGCTTGCACGGTCGCACGTGGACGGTGCCGTGCGATTGTGGGGTCCGCACGTAGGTGTGGCCCTCCTCTGACATGTGGCCCTGGCTGTTTACGTATTTCAAGGAATACGTTTCTTACTTTAGAATACGTACATGGGCACACGGATACACCCATTTGGAAACTCAAGGTTTTTATTCAAGGAAAAATTACATCTATACCACCAAAAATAATGCATACTAACTAATACCACAAAATATTTTAGGCCTACGCGAGATTACAGAAATGCCCTCGTGACCTAATTGAAGAGATCAATCCAGGCTGAACAGCTTGAGACCACATTAATAGCCGCCGCCTGTTGTTCTCTCTGTGGCGGCGCAGGAGGAGAGCCTTTCTGGCAGCAAACGAGCCCCTCTCCAGATCTCCCCCACAATGGATTGAAGCCGCAAATCGTAAGTTTCAGTCATCCCCTATCCATTTTGGTCTAGTGGTGTTAACTTCTCTGAGCTTTGAGCCAAAATCTAGATGGTGCAGGACTGCAGGTGTGGTGATGCAGGCCCTGTAGGCAGGCCACGAACTAATGCTCAAGAACAACGGCCCCGATGGGTAAGTGGCGAAATCTTTTTTCTAGTAGATGCATTGGTTAGATGCAAAATAGTCCAAAATAAACCGAGTAGGATTTAATTGGGATTAGGTTTGTTCTAATATTATAGAACCCTATGTTGCTGTTTCAGGGTTGATCCTGATACAACATATAATATTTTTATTGAAATGCAATCTCACATGCTCAAGGATAGTAGGAAATATTATTGCAAAGGGGACAGATGGAAAGTCATGGCTGAGCATGGAAAATTTGTAATGGATAACCTTTACTCTAAAATTGGTGAGCGCTACCAATGGGGTCCGAATCAGAGAGCTAATATTAGTCACATTGATAGCATAAGCCAGTTGGTTGCAATTACCAGTGATGCTGAACTATCATATTTGTTTGATGCTAATCTCTTGGAGAGGCAAATCAATTTGTTTGTCAACATAGAGGACAATATGAACGAGATTATGGATGGTGAACATGTACAGGTAGCTAAACATGTGGCCTGCAGCATGGACCTATGTTCGACACAAGCATGAGGAATTAATGCAAGAGATAGCTAAACAGTTCCCTGCTGCAGTTGAGCACCTTGAGTTCTATCACCCACATATATGGACAAGAAGTAAATTTTGAGGCAAGTGCAAGATTGAGTATGTCCGCAATAATTTAGCTGAGTCATTCAATAATTGGAT
The DNA here is from genome assembly GCA_003991445.1 of Oryza meyeriana var. granulata. Lineage (NCBI taxonomy): Eukaryota > Viridiplantae > Streptophyta > Magnoliopsida > Poales > Poaceae > Oryza > Oryza meyeriana. Next base: position 689,057 of record RYFJ01000734.1, on the reverse strand, counting down.
CACTAATATAAAGGGCCTGCCACTTGTTGATCTTGCAAATAAGCTAAGGCAGATGATTATGAAACAGATGTCAAACAGGAAAAGAGTAGCTGACAGCTTGACTGGACATATTTTGCCTAGTGTAGTTAGAGCTCTTCATGCCAAAAGTAGAGGCCTGAATTATACTGTTGTAAGAAGTGGATTGCATGATGCTGAGGTTACAATGTTCGATGTGAAAACAAAGAAGGAACTAACTTTTGGTGTTTTCCTTGAAAAAAGAGAATGCACTTGTAGGCAATGGCAAATTTTGGTCAGCCCTGTTTGTATCCAATTGCATTCATTTGTAGCATAAGAGGTGCAAAGCTGGAGGATTATGTTGATGATTGCTTCTCTGTTGCTAAATTCAAATTAGCATATGAGGCTTCAATCATACCCATGGAAAATAAGAGCCAATGGCCCATAATAGACCCAGGTTTCAAGATGTTTCCACCGAAGCTTGGAAGAGGGGCTGGAAGGCCTCACAAAAAGAGGATACCGAATAGTGCAAGAAGGTATCAGTAAGAAGGGAAAGCAAAGGCAATGCAAAAGATGTAAATGTTTCGGTCATTTGGAAAAAAACTTGCAAGGAGCCTGAGTGGGTTGACCCTACAGACCTTGATAGCAGGCCTGTACAGCCTCCTAAATCTAAGAAAAGGTACATGCCAATTGCAATTACTATGTGATGTAGCGAATATGCAGTATTTCATTACAAAATGTGCTATCATTTTGTAGGAAAACCAAAACCAAAGTTGTTGAGATTGCACCACAGGCTCCTCCAGTGGAAATATCAACAATGACAGGCCTTAATGTTTTATCGAATTGCTCCAATTATAGCCTTTGAGCACTACCAAATTTTATCCTAGTACTGCTATCCAGATTTTGAATTGCTTCTGATAATACCATTTCAAATAGCTGAACACCAGTGCCATCACTTAATATCTGAAATCTCAAATGTCTGAACATTTTTATTTCTTAGAAACTTGAAGAATAGGAATATAATTTAGTTCATAGCATCTAATCAACACAGATTAACACACATTATTCAAAGTTTAACACACGCATAACTGATAAACACCATGACCATCCGAAAATTGATTAACACCAAAAGAAGCAGTACCATTCATCCATCCATCTTGCTTACAGAACACAACTAATAAAATTCTGAGCATCATCATACTGCCATGATTGTGGTATTCGTCCAAGCTTTTTGCCACCATTACATCACACACACCTACGAGCATAGGAAAAAACAGTGGAAAATGCAAAATAATCTTGTTGTGGTCCGCCTATGAGCACACATGCCTATTCTTCAACCCAGCCGTTTGCTCTGTGGATGAGGTGCCTACGAGCGCCGACGATGGATGACGAGCGGAGCATCAAGATGCTATGTTGCAGGTTGAGAGTTCTAGGGCTAGGGATTTGGGAGAGGAGATGGGGAATCGAGTGGGAGAGAGAAGGGAGAACAAGTTCTGGGGTTAGGGATTTGGGAGAGGAGATGAGAAATCAAGTGGGAGAGAGACGGGAGAACGAGTTATGAGTTGGCAAGACAACATCGAAATTCTTAAGTGGCGTTAGTTGGGGATGGCTAGGGAGATCACGGTTGCGGTATTCGTGGGAGATTTTAGCCTAACTCGGTGGTACCAATGAGAGTCCAAAATATTTGGTGGTATCAGTTGGTACTGCAGATGTAATTTTCCCTTTATTCAATATGGGGCAGTAAGACCATGATTTGGGGGAAAAAACTAGAGCTCCCTCCAATATAAAACATCTAGTTTTTCTTTATTTTAGCTAACATAATTACAAAGGTTGATGTAGATCTGAGACAACCTTTCTGTTTCATATCTCGTATATACAATGGAATTTTCCCTACGACCTACAAAATTTTTTGTGATTTTGTGAATCCTTCTTTGGGTGGTACTGGCTTCCCACATTGTACAGAAACTTCCTTCTGCGATCCTGTTATTGAATCTTTTTTTAAAAAAACTATTACCTGACCTTTACACAAGGGAAAAGATTAACCTTTCTGACTTCACCACCATGGCGAAGCAGTCTTATAGGAAAGCAAAAGGGAAGAACTCCGAGCTGTCCACGTCTCCATCGAGCAAAAATGAATAGACATACGGCATGATCCATCTTTCTTCGGGTTATGGTGCCAAAGGTGCCTGAATGATGCGTGAATCAGCTATCCTGGTAACTGAAGTCACCACTACATTGCAAAAGAAGCACCTTTGGCTGTTCAGGAGGTGCCTGCTTATGCAGCCGTAGCAGGACCTGTGATGGCATGGCTCAAAGGTGGTGTCTGAATCGCAATTGTAGCATATGCAGCAGTTGTCCTCTTCTTCATCACTGCCAATGCTGAAACCTTGCTCTTCATCGCCTTCCACTGACACTGTGATGCGACTGAAGTAATGGGAGAATTCTTCAAGCTGAGCTTCTCCTCGGAGAACATTGCTATGTATAAAGGTATATGTGTATTGAAACAAGAAAAGAAATGAGCATACAACGAAAATTTTAGAAAAAAAATTAATCACAAGCAAATAATCTGAGTAGATTTTTAGTAATAACCAAGTAATACTAAGGATACTGAAGTAAGAAAGAAATCTAACCCAGTTACAGCTCAACAGGTACTGCAACCCAAAATGGATTGTGGCAGGGCAACATGCTTGTGAACACTGCAATCACATCATTTAACTCCATATGGCCTGAAGTACTGCTGCTTTCCATAAGATTGAGGATAATGCCCACAAGAGGAGCCAAGATCATAGTACGATTTGTTTTTCTTGATGCTGCCCTGGCCGTCTTAGAGTCTGCAGATACACAAGTTTTTAACTGGTTAACACAATGTCCATTTACAATTGTTAGAATAAACATTACTAACTGAAAAAGCAAATGAGGGAAGCATCTGTTGAAACATAAAAGAAGAGCTACTAACATATAACAGCATTGATTCATACTTGAGTCAGATTAAATCAACTGGTGAAGCAATGCATTTTAGATTCCGACACTAAATTGAACAACCTTTAAGCATCACTATCCCAACTTAAAAGAACTACAGCACTGCTAATATCATATTTCAGATTAAGAAGATGTAGACTTACATGTCAAAGAATTCTGCATCAGCTGCTGATATGATGTGGTTCAGAATAAAGACAATTAATTTAGTCAACCTCCGCAGATTCATAACTGGTCCCATGAGAAACGCATGAGGGATCTCTCTGGTGCAGAATTCCAAAATCCTTGCAAGACTACATGATATGTTAAAAAAACACTGCACTTTAATTGCTCGAAATCAGCAACCTGAAAAATAGGACATTGGTCACAATTATTTAGCTCCACAGGCGTGGTTACACCATGGGAAGGACACAGATTTCCCCCTTGGGATATAATATTGAAAATGCAATTAACTGCTGGAGCAACCAAATTAGTAATTGATCCTAGCCAAGACTGCAGAGCTAGATAATTTTCAGTTTTTAATGTATTTTGCCTCATGAAAAAAAAAGGAGCTTTCGTTACTAAATTGACAATGTAACCCAAAAACTAAAGTATTTAATCAACAGAGTTGAAGTTCTACACCAAGGGGAATACAAAACAAAAAATCCACATGGTGCTTATCTTGCATCTCTCGGATGGACATGGAGAACTCGGTCATAGTCCCAACTTAATGTGTTGAAAAGTCGATTGAGAAAGGATAAAAACAGTTCTTCTTCATGAATACATGTCACCCTCAGTAGAACCTTCATAAAGAAACAATGTAAGATCAAATAGATAGTTCTCACACGACTGGATATGATTACAAAAGAGATTGTAATATTAAAATAAACCTGGAAAAGTTGTAGATGATGAAGATTCAGCATTCTTAGATGAAGAAAAGCCTAAACTTTGCAGAGTTGGAAAAGTATGTCGGTAACAGGTATCCATGATCTATTATCGAAAGCTGACAGAAGTGATCTTGGCATTCTATTTATAACCTCCCGATTGTTCTCAAATACAACCATGAATTCTTTGTACTGTTCAAGAACCAATATTGATTGAAGAAGAAGATCCTTCAAGTCTGCATTTACTATCCTTGGATCATCAAAGTGTTTGACAACAAGAGTGACCTATTCATAGGAAAATAGAACTCTTAGTTGGTACTGCAACACTAAATAGTATTAAACACACAGACACACACACCAGAAAATCGCACATAATTTGGCTCAGCTACCAGTGAGCTAGTTTTATTTTGCTATCTACAATAGGGTGTCACTTATCGTGAAATAAAAGAAACACACAACACTGAATGCATCAAATTTCCTATTATACACATTCAACCTCACAATTTAGCTACTAAATGAAAACCAGCAAGAACATATCCAAATTTACCTCAATTTAGTCATTTAAACATTAGTGATGCAGGCTTTAAAGGTTCTGAATGATGGGTGTAATTACGTGCTTTAAACAAATGAAGCTAGCCTATGCTTAAGAAATACTGCAGGCGAGACAAAAGGAGGATCACTCCTTCGTAGGGCATGGAAACAGTCTACCTGCACAAACAACAGAAGTGCGGGATTCAGTATATTGTTTCAATGCAAATAACCAAGTTGGCTGCAAAAGGATGCTTCAAACCTACCAATTATTCCACATAGAACTCAAGAATATAGTGGAAAATGGAAGAAGAATCGTTGAGCACCAAAAGAAGATCCACAACCCACATGCAAGTTGCATACATTCCCCTTTGCTTCCATGAAGAAAAAGTAGTGGCACAGTACCTGCATGCATCATATACCAAGTCAACAAATTAACTCCCTAGTCTACAAAATTGCAGCATCAACTGTAGTCTGTACAAATTATCATGTGAGCAAATCTTATTCGCACCAAGGAAAACAAAAGAACATGCATTATGAACACCTATAAGAGTTAGAAGCTGGCTCCTAAATTATGTAAGGCAAATATATTTCCAGAAATCTCCGGTTTCAATGATAATTTTATCCATTTCCACATAATGAATTACTGAACAACCTTTGAAATCTGTTTGTGAATAGGTCCAAATGATCATTTAGAAGCAAATATGATCTAAAAACTATTGTATACGGCAGAATTGTAGTGTTTTCATATTATCATGTAGTACTTGAAGACAATACATATAATTTGTCCTTTCAGAAACCATACCAAACACAATGCCTGACACAATCCACCAACTCCTCATGATAACTATTGCGGGCTTCCTTCAAGCGTCTTACTTGCTCCATGCATGACTTTTCTCTTATCTGCCTATCAGTTTCTTCTAGTAAAGAAATAGATTGTGATTGCTAGGACATGAAATAGAATGCCTGAATAGAACAAACTTAAGTCGGTGCCATAATGTAAAGCAGAATATGAAAGTATCCTAGTGTGCTAGTGGACATCAATGGATGTGGCATTGGGAAATACCCTAAACTGGCCAGCTGGCGTGCTTCAATTTTTTTCAAAAAGATTTAAATAAGTTAATGAACAACTAAGTTGCTTAGACATATGGAACTGTTCTTAAATAGTATAGATAACTGATGGTTTACCACTCCTCAATAGTTGCTTTCATGTTTAGGGAATGGCAAATCCTCAATCGTATTGCAAAAACTGAAGTCGTTATCTAGAAAAGAACTACTTATGCTGGCCATGCATCTCACTTATACAATTGGAAGCACATGGTGTCTAAACTCCTGAGATAATTAACATGTGCAGGTGCATAAAATTAAGACAACTCCCTATAAATAGGAAATAGATATAGCACATGATGTTATATTTACAGACCCTGAGGATATCCATCTAAGCAAACTGGTGGATCCTTACTGCAGTATGTATTTGTTTTCCTCAAGAAAACATTAAATAAACATCAACTTGCCTGCCTAAAATTTGGTGAGACACCCAAATGATATAATAGCAGCATAAAACCAAGCAGTTCTTCTTCTTTTAGTGCTTCTGATGAAAATTGGTTTGTCATTGGCATGTTTTCTAAATTATGTAATGCTTGATATCCATACTCGATTTCTGATTGAGCACTTGTGCTAGGTTTGTCTTCAGTCTCATCACTAAGACTTCTCCCACTGCATTGAGCAGCAACATGAGCAGATCTTTCATGGATGGGCTTGCATGGGCCTTTTGAAGTTGATGGTATGTACTTGGCATTTTCTTTGAATCTCATGCCAACAGTGATACCTGTGATTGAACAACAGCAAGGTTTTTGTGATGTAGAGTGTGTTATTCATGTTTCTTCATCATTTGTGCTACCTTCATCCCACTGCACCTTGTTAGATGTGTATTATATACCTGTGTATTTACCCCATTGTATAAGGGGTTTCTTGCATATATGCCACCTATACATGTATATATACTGGCCCTTTGGCCACGACTCCTGATTATTCTAGACTTCGCCTCTTTGGGTGTGTGTGCTATGTTCTTCTTGCACCTCGTGAGCGCACCAAACTGACTGCTCAGTCAATTGAGTGCGTTTTTCTGAGGTACAGTGCTGAGCACAAGGGGTATCGTTGTTGGGATTCTGTTGGTCGACGGATGAGGATTTCTTGGGATGTTACGTTTGACGAGTCTCATCCCTTCTATCCTCGTCCTTCTCCTTCCTTCACTTCAGCATTTATTGTTGAGCCGCTTTCATTTCTGACCTTTCCTTCCAGCCCTATAGTCACCACTCCACCACAGCCTTTGGTCTCTTTGGTGCCTCCTTCTCAGTCAGCCCCCTCTTCACCACTAGCATCCTCTCCCGAGGTTGCTCCTGATCTTGTTCCTTCTTATCCTTTCTACTATACCCGTCGCTCGCGAGTTGAGGATCCTTCTGCTATGCCCTCCCCTTCTGATGGGTCATCCTCTTTGGCCACTTCTCGCTATGCTCTTCGTGATCGCCAGTCTATTCGGCCTCCTTAGCGTTTTGGCGTTGCTGCTGTTGCTCTTGCCGAACCGACTTCTTATCGTGATGCTGTTGTTCATCAGGAGTGGCAGCATGCGATGGCGGAGGAGATTGCTGCCTTTGAGCGTGCTGGCATGTGGGATCTTGTTCCTCTTTCTGCGCGTGTTACTCCTATCACATGCAAGTGGGTCTATAAGGTTAAGACTCACTCTGATGGTTCTCTTGAGCGTTACAAGGCTCGTCTTGTAGCACATGGTTTCCAGCAGGAGCATGGCCGTGACTATGATGAGACTTTTGTTCCTGTCGCTCACATGACCACCGTTCGCACTCTTCTTGCTGTGGCCTCTGTTCGACAGTGGTCTATCTCTCAGTTGGATGCCAAGAATGCCTTTCTCAATAGCGAATTGTGTGAGGAGGTCTACATGCAGCCACCCCCTGGGTATTCTGTTCCTGAGGGTATGGTTTGTCGTCTTCGCCGATCTCTCTATGGCCTCAAGCAAGCTCCTCGTGCCTAGTTTGATCGTTTCTCCTCTGTTGTCACTGCAGCTGGTTTTTGGGCGAGTGCTCATGATCCTGCTCTTTTTATCCACACTTCATCTCATGGTTGGACGCTTCTCCTTTTGTATATTGATGATATGATCATTACTGGAGATGATCCTCAGTATATCACTTTTGTTAAGGAGCGACTTTATGAGCAGTTTCTTATGTCTGATCTAGGTCCTCTTTGCTACTTTCTTGGGATTGAGATTATTTCTACTCCTGAGGGTTTCTATTTGTCCCAAGAAAAGTATATCTAGGATCTTCTTGATCGTGCCTCTCTTACTGATCAGCGGATAGCTAAGACTCACATGGAGCTTAATGTTCATCTTCGTCCCACGGATGGTGAGCCTCTTACTGATCCTACTCGTTATCGTCATCTTGTTGGGAGTCTTGTTTATCTTGGTGTCACTCGCCCTGACATTTCGTACCCTGTGCATATCTTAAGTTAGTTTGTTTCCGCTCCCACTCAGCTCCACTATAGTCATCTTCTTCGTGTTCTACGATATCTTCGTGGAACTATCTCTCATCGTCTCTTTTTCCCTCGCTCCAGCTCTTTACAGCTCCAGGCATATTCTGATGCTACCTGGGCTAGTGATCCCTTTGATCGCCGGTCTCTCTCTGCTTATTGCGTTTTTCTTGGTGGTTCTCTCATTGCTTGGAAGACTAAGAAGCAGATAGCAGTTTCTCGTTCGAGTGCTGAGGCTGAGTTGCGAGCTATGGCTTTGTTGACTGCGGAGGTTACTTGGCTACGGTGGTTACTTGAGGACTTTGGTGTTTTTGTTTCTGTACCGACTCCTCTTTTGTCTGACAATACAGGTGCTATTAGCATTGCTAAAGATCCGGTGAAGCATGAGCTTACAAAGCATATTGGTGTCGATGCTTCCTACATGCGGACACAGGTGCAAGACCAGATTGTTGCTCTTCAGTATGTGCCTTCCGAGCTTCAGTTGGCAGATTTCTTTACAAAGGCACAAACCAGAGCTCAGCACAGTTTTCATCTCTCCAAACTTCATGTTGTTGATCCACTATAAGTTTGAGGGGGGTGTTAGATGTGTATTATATACCTGTGTATTTATCCCATTGCATAAGGGGTTTCTTGCATATATGACACCTATACATGTATATATACTGACCCTTTGGTCACCTGAAGCGCAGAGGCGCTATTCCTAACACACCTCATCTTCCTTGGCATCAACTTGGTGAAACATCAGAAGGTGATTTAGTGATCCACCAATTCTAGGAATTACATTATAATAGACATCATTCCTCAACAACAATTGTGTAGGAAACCTTCGCTTTCCACCTTTGTGGAGGAATCCAACAACATTTCCATAATTTATTCTAGAGGATGATGCAAGCCTAGAAGAATCCAAAGAAAATCCTTCTAACAACAAATGAGGATTACAGTGTACAATGACACAAGTACTGTGTCACTGAAAGACCCATTGGAAGTCATCCTATAATCTCCACCTCTAGCCTTTAGTATCAACTTTGTACAAATGACCTAAACACAGATCCGGGAAGCTGAGGGGGAGATCCTGGTGGAACAAAGCATATCACCAATCTGCAAAGTGCATAGTGCTTCTCCTCAATTTGTAGACGAGAAAACAGAGAGCAATCCATAGCAAACAATGAAAGATTTATGAGTTATACATGTAGGAGGAAGTTTGAAGTTAAAATTTAAAAAGATTAATCTCTAATAGAACAGATCATAAACTTTAAATGAATAAATATAGCATATAAGTTACGAGAATGAAAGGTAGCACACAAGTTCACTAAAGCAGCGAAGCAACACATTGAAAACTAAAGGAAAAGGCAGTCAGGAACTCAGGATTTGAAACATGGATATCCAAGAGTTGAGAAAAATAGTAGAATAATCCAAGCCAAAAACATATAAGCGCAAAAAAATTGTCAATGCTAGAACAAGTTATTGCAGTGGCATCATTATGTTAGGTGTCATCTATCAGTCGAAATTCTCCTTGTGAAACTAGAGAAGAGAGAGAAAGGTTACCTTCTTAATTGCATCAGTGAGTGTTGTCATTGATAATGTCATGCTAACTTCATCTTCGGAAGATCCAGGCCACCAAACAGAAGGTACAAGGTACTGCAAGTTCTGCTTATGAGACCTTTTACAATGCTTGGAAGGTACCTCACGTACCTTCTAAATCAAGCAGTATCAGCCGTTGATGTTTAAAGGGCAAATTAGGAATAGGAAATAACATTAACAAGGGTAATTTATTAATTCAATCCTCATCCTTTGCCCCCATCCTTTCTTCTGCCGAGCGGTCGCGGGTGAGGCGCAGTCGGCCGGCAAGGACGGCGGCGCTAATCACCCCCAAATCCCCTTCTCCCTCCGATTCCATTTCCACCACCACCACCACCACCACCTCCGACGACACGCGGAGCGGAGCACAGCCGAGGCGAGCTTGCCCTCCCAGCGATAGCGGCTGCGGCGGCGTCATTCCGACGCCAGAGACATGGCGCTCGTGCCTAAGGACGACCCCAAGGAGGGCGGAAGCGGATCTGTGAGCAGCGGGTGAGGCACGGTTGGCTGGCGGGGAGGACGGAAGCGGAGCAGTCGGCGTCTTCACTCGCGTAGGTCGTGGGGGCTCGCCGGCTTAGAGAGATCCGGTGCAAGCTAGCAGAGAAGAGAGCTGGAGAGGTGAGATGCCAAGTCATGATTTCTGGATTTGGGCGAAGCAGCGCCGCCGTGGAGTTGCCCTCGTTGTAGGAGAGCAGGATGGGGCAGCTGTCGGAGAAGCCAAAAGGGTAGGGGGCATCCAAGCCGCCGCACCGGCGTTGGCATCCACGGCCGGAGGCGGTGGCGGAGAGAGCTCCATCGGGAAGAATCAAGAGGAGGTGCACGCATAGGAGGAGGAGGCCGCCGGCGAGGTGCATCTCGGCGGAGTACCAGACAAGGCTTGAGCTTGGCTAGCTCGATCGGCAGACGGGGGAGGGGGTGTGTGGTGGGATCGAAAGAGAGAGACGCGGAGGATTATACGTATTTGCCCTTAACCACACAAATTAACCATACAAGACAATTACTATTTTAACCTTCCACCTTCAGTACCTGGCCTACACTTTGGGTACCTTTTCATCAGTATCTCTTATTCTACTGTGTTGGATTAGAGACGATTAACGGTCCTAATTAATTCCAAGCACTGTAGAAAGGCTCACTGCTTATTTGGAATCTTCATTGTAAGAAATCATTCAAACAAGAACGCAAAATCTTCTGACTTCCACCATAAATGCATTACATATTTATGCCTAAGAATGTGGCAAGCCAACGCTAAAAATGGATATAGTCTAGAAAATGGGCATTCTGTCAACACAAGTGGAGCAGCTTTGCACATATAAGAAAGAGCCACAATGAGCTCCTGTAGTAGTGAATTGCACCTTGGGAACTGAAGAAAAAGTTCGAGAACCTGGTCAAGGCATAAGAAATCATGTGGCTCCCGTGCCCTGAAAACATATGTACGAAAGGGGATGAAAGATCCCCAGGTAATATATTCAGAACACCTTGGCTTCCTTCAATGGCACTGAAAAATTCTGCACATATCCCTTCCGAAATTGGTCAAAATAGTTCTCGTAAAGGTGAAAATTTCTTGACCCTACTTAGTTTCTCAAAGTATGCAAATTCATATTTTTCCAGATTTTGAACTTCTAGTAGTCGGAACAAACATCTAAGAAGATATGCTGCAAATATCCAAGAACGTTGCGGTGCCTCGATTGGATCAAACCCATCTGCAGGATACCTGAATGGATTTGAGCCAAAGTTTTTTGCCGGGCCGGCCAAAAAGATTAGGCCGACCAAATGTTATTAAGATTTGAAGGGGAATTTACAAAGTTCACAAACATCAACAGGGATGCCTGTTGATTGGACGCCTAGGCCAAAACGCCTGTCACACTAGGTGTAGCCGAGCGCTACACATCCAGAAAGAAAATTACAGATTTTCAGATTTACAGTTTTAAAGATGCCCGCTTGCTGCCACACTTCGATCTCATCCTTGATTTCAGAGAAGAGAACTTGCGCTTGTTTAGAGGTTTGGTGGAAGATGCGTGTATTATGTTCTTTCCATACAAGCATGTCGATGTTTTGTATCGGCAATTATATATGGGGCTGTTTGTGAGACCTAAACTTGATGGATTGCAAAGAAACACGAAACAATTTATCCTGGTTCAGGACCTCGATGTGAGGTAATACCCTACTTCCAGCTATGGTGTATTACCTTTGAAGTTTCTTTGGTGAGATTGTTCTATGCCCTAGGGGGCTCCCTACCCCTCCTTATATATTGGAAGGATGAGGGTTACAAGGTAGGAAACCCAGTCGGATACGACTAAGGGCTTTTCTTATCAGCACATAGAGTATCCAGCTAGGACTATATTCCTTTACTTGTCATGTAAGGTAATATAAAGCTGAGTCCTACTCTATCTCCAATTGCAGGAGCTGGCGCACCCTCCGTCAAAGTGGCCGTAATTGTCTTCCTTGAGGTACCCAGGGCCCATGGCCTCCACAGTAGCCCCTGAGACCTTCATAGTTGAGTCACAACTGATGACGAGTGCTTATCCTCCACGGTGAAGAGATTCCAGAGTACTTTGCTCCCGAGTACTCATTGTCCGAGTACTTCTTCTCCCGAGTCCTACTTCATGTCAGTTGGCAACGAGGCTATGAAGGGCTTCATAGAAGAATATGAATAGTATGTGCCAAATAGGCGCACCTATTAGGTGTAGCCCCTGACTTTGTGCTTAATTGTGAAACAATTAAATATAAAATCAAAGATGTTTAACTTTTTAGCCTTTCCTGAGTAGTATACTATCCAGAAATTAGACTCTTCAGCATTATGTCAGTTGGAAGTATTTTTGCTCAAGACAATTTGGTTAAGTATGTAAACCGAGTATTACTATGGAGTAAATCCAATATGTGATTAAGTATACTTGAGAGATATCTGCATCCCCAATGTTATTGGAGACTAGCTATTGATCCTTGTAAGGATATATCCTCAATATCTTAAAATAATCAAGATATCCAAGTGTATACACCGGCTATAGGCTTAGTATGAAACATATCTGATTATTTAATCGGTTCTTGTAAAATAGCACCTGTATCGCAATTTTAACGTGACCAGCTGGTGATCCAATAGGACATATTATTTAAGAACTCATATATTTGGCCTACTACCGAATAACTCGGCCCAAACCGACATACCCAGCGTAGCCCACAAAATTGGCATCCCACGCATGTTTGAACAATGTCATTGGCGTAGTCGGCCAGAGGAACTCTTGTCTGTAAGCCTTTTCGATTTACGTTTTGGATGCAACATGGTTGCCATAGATGCTCGAGTGGATAGATTGTAGGATCTGCTTATCCTCCTCAGGTGTGACGCAGTGTATGAGAATTTCGGATGCACGTTGACAATATTGGTCTTCTTCGACTGTGATAAAGCTTTTGCTCCGTCGCTTAATACTCAACTTCGTTGCAATCTTTATGAAGTTCATCTTCCAGTAGAAATCAAATGATTGGGGTCTTCCAATCTTGAAAAATAATGAACACTCCGTAGGTTCTAGGTTTAGTGCTACCTCCGACTGAAAGCTCCAGTAGTGGCTTCTATCCTTGTTTTGGCCAAATAGGTACCCGAACGCTGCGCTAACGCAGGATTCGGCTAGCGACCCTCTTGGAGCATACCCAACATGGCAAAATTGTAGCCGAATAAGGTACCTGAACCTCGCATTAGCATAGGATTCGGCTGACGACCCTCATGGGGCGTATCCTACCCAACAGAGTCATGACCAAATAAGGTACCCGAACCTCGCATTAGCATACGATTCGGCTGGCGACCCTCATGGGGCATACCCTACCAAGCAGTATGGTACCTGAGCCCCAACTGGTGCCGAAGGTCGGTTATTAGCCCCCATGGGGTGTACCAAGGTAAAGGTGACATTCGTGTCCCGACTGGCGCAAGTACTCGGTCATTACCCTTCATGGAGCCTTTCGAGTGATTCTTAAAATGTCGCACTCCAAGTGTATCATGGCAGACTGGTCCAACCCCCCAGCGTAGGAGATAGGCTCGTAGTCATGAGTTCCTGTTACGCGCATCCGAAACTGGCCCTACATTATAAACATATCGGATGAGTAGCATCTGATGAAGAAAACAATCATCCGAAGAACATTTATGTATTTTACAATGTATGTAAATATGTGTTTCTTCTCTTATTGATATTAATTTCCCCGAGTAGTTGACCCCTTACGTTTAAACACTCTGCCTGACTAGTCATAGCCCCCGAGTGTCGGGAGTCGGCTCATGGCTCTTTTCCAGACACGCATTTTGGGTGACTTGAGTTTATCTTTCATGGAGCAAAGCTTCACGGATCGGAATTTATGCTACTCGAGTACTTTTGCAATCATTAAGAGCAAAAATAGAAAATGCGCAGTATGTACACCTTTAGGTGTAAGTGACTGCGGCATTGGCGAGGCCGAGTGAGTAATTGACGATCTCATCCTCCTAGGTCCGATTCTGACTGGTGTTAAGTCGTATCTGAGTCAAACCATAAGAAAGTGAGTTGCCTCCTGGCCCATTTAGATAAGAATATCATATAAAGGAGAAAATATTTATCAGAAAGCGACTTAGCTGTTCGGTATTGCACAAGTTGGGAGTGGGGATGCCATCCTTGCATTTGAGTTTGTGAGCCCCCGAGCATGTCACTTGTCGTTCTGATAATCTTCAGTTCTACATGGTTAAAGACGGTTGCAACCGACTACCACAATGAAGTCGTCTGACTTGCGTTTGCGGTTCCCAGCCTTAGTCGAGGCCGCGTCATCGATGTCCTTCTGCTCTTTCTGTCGGGGTGCCTTTTTGTCATCGAGGGCCTTAGCAACAGCGTCGGCCGAGTCAGCGTATTTGTTCGCCATGTCGAATAGAGGTTTGACAGAACTTAGAGGCTTCCAAGTGAACTTAGCGATGAACATGGTGTCCTTGACTCCTTTTCGAAAGGCGGCGATAACGACCTCATTCTTGATCTTCGGGATTGAATTCCTCTTCTCTGAAAACCTCTTAATGAAATCACGAAGAGACTCGTTGTTTCTTTGATGGCATTGATACAGGTCGTACTTGGAAGAGGGCCTCTCGTACGTCCCTTAGAAATTGGCGATGAAGTATTCCCGAAGTTCTCCCTAGGAGCCGATTGATCTCTTAGGAAGTCCTGTTAGTCATGTACTCGCAAAGTCGGCTAGAGCGACTGGGAGGTAGTTAGCCATGGCCTTATGATCTCCTCCAGCTGCTCAGATTGCCAGAGTGTAAACTGTGAGTCAAGACCGGGGTTGGTCTTTGCATCGTATTTTTCAATTCCAATCGACTTGAAGCCTGACGGCCAGTCGACTTGTTGCAGCTTGTGGGTGAAGGCCAGTATACTTTCATCTGTGTGAAGACTCCGACTCTGACTACGGTGGTGAAACCGCTCATGGTGAAGGCCGAAGCGCTCATTCTCGTCTTCTAGTCGGCGACGCACATCTTCCTCGCGTTCACGGCGTCGTGCGTGGATGTCTTGCCGAAGATCACGTCATAGTCAGCCTCGGACATCCTGGTTATCCCGACGGTCGTCTTGATGTCGGCGCCACCGATCGTTATTGTGGTTGCCAAGTGACGTGTGGCGTGACTCCATGTGCGGCTGACTGGAGCCGGCCACTCGGCGTCGCGTTGAGGCAGATGAGACCGCCGTTAGAGAAGCCGACCTGTTGGTCGGTATGAGAGTGTCACCCGACTGTTGACGCTGCTGGCATACAGCAGCGGTGATCATGGCTGTAATCCTTGCTATCGTCAGGGTGGCCTGGTGATCAGGCCCAAATTGCAGTGTATCCAGTAAGGTTGCAATAGCCACAACGTTCTGTTGAGGGGTCACAAAGACGTCATGGTCGCCGACTCGGGTCTGGAGGATCTCTTGTTGAGCAGTGCGCCCGGCCTTGCGTAGATTGTCGTTGCAAACATCGCGCTTGGCCTGCAGGCTTCTTGCGTCTTTCTCCTGTTGTTCACGTAGTCAGCGGGCTTCCTCTTCTTGCAAATCACGTAGTCGGCGTGCCTCCTGGGTAGGAGTTGAACCCTTGAATGCCATAATGACTTCACGTGGTGGAGAAAAACTCGCCGAAGTGCTGTCCAACTGAGAGTCGGAGTCGGAATAGTTGAGGGGAGTAATAATGACCCCGACCTCCCTAGACCCAATCTCAAGCGGCTTTGAGCCGTATCCGAGTTGAACTCCAGGGGATCAGGTCTGCCGCATCAGATGTTGATTGAAGAAATCCGCAGCGTCACCGAGTCCGAACGGGAGATTGACGATCTCCTTCTTTCTTAGCCCGATCTCGGCTGGCTCGAGATCGAGTCTGAGTCGAACATTGAAAGAAAGAGTTGTCTCTAGAATCGGGCATATTGGAGGTCGCCGTAGCATGTCGCTGAAAATTGCTGCGGCGTTGCGTAGGCTGACTAGCGCGGAGTCGGCTTGGTCCCTAGCCGATCGGATCGGATCTGAGTCGGACAGGGTAAGGTTGCCGTCGACAACGAAGTTGAGGCTCCCGAAGCTAATTGTTTGCCCAGGGAAGAAGTTGATGCTGTCGATTCCGGTGATTGGATCCATCAAGCTTGTTGAAGATGATCTCGCCGAAGCCCCTACATGACGCCCCAACTGTCGATGTTTTGTATCGGCAATTATATATGGGGCTATTTGTGAGACCTAAACTTGATGGATTGTAAAGGAACACGAAACAATTTATCCTGGTTCAGGCCCTCGATGTGAGGTAATATCCTACTTCCAGCTGTGGTATATTGCATTTGAGGTTTCTCTGGTGAGATTGTTCTATGCCACAGGGGGCTCCCTACCACTCCTTATATATTGGAAGGATGAGAGTTACAGGGTAGGAAACCCAGTCGGATATAACCAAGAGCTTTTCTTATCAGCATATAGAGTATCCGGCTAGGACTATATCCCTTTTCTTGTCATATAAAGTAATATGAAGTTGAGTCCTACTCTATCTCTAATTGCAGGAGCTAGCCCACCCTCTATCAAAGTTGTCGTAATTGCCTTTCTTGAGGTACCCGGGGTCCATGGCCTCCACAAAGCCAGCAGATCAGTATCAAGGCTGAATCGAATGCACTCCTGTAGCTTGTCCGAAAACAGCTTCTCGCCTCCAGCCATCACTCTGATAAATCTCTAGACTGATCGCCTGGCGGTCCAAAGTCAACCCCCGACCATGCTCTCATCTGGCTCTACACCTTGTTTGTGTATGCGCAATCCACGAGCAAGTATTGGCAGGTTTTCTACAGGGTTTGACAGAGTGGACATGTTTATCGATTGGGCCATTTGAGCCAAAGTTCAGATGGCAACGCTCACCTTCTGAGAGATTGTAGGGTAGTAGCCTTTCCTAGGCCTCACTTTGCGAATCCCATCGAAGGCAACACCAAGAAAATGCCCTTTCCTGTAGAAACTGATCTCCCCAGCATCCAAGTTGGTGCAGCAACCAATCACATCCCCAACTGCCTATAGCTGCCCATATGGCTTTGGATCATTGTTCCATTTGGTCACCCGCCGGCCATCAAATGCATATGAATCATCAGCATGACCAACACCTTTCTGATCAGTGAAGGGGCACAAGAGAGTAGCCCATCCAAGCTGCTGAACTCCAGAAGTCTCCAGTGTCACCTCATACATCCACTTGCCATTCCGCACGCAGGCATTAACTCTAGCACTGCTGAATGATGCAGAGCTCTCAACAAGCAAAGGTCCCCAAATGCTCTTGAACTTGCCACAGATGCTCGCATAATCAAGAACAACCTTTGTTTGCCTAGCACCTTTATCCGCAATCAAGACGCCATCATCATATTTACGTCTATCTTTGGCACAACCAGGATCAAACTTTCTTGCTTGATTCCGCAACATTGACCGCACAAATCCCACATCGATTGGACCCCGAGGCCGAACCACCGACTGATGAGGGAGATCAAATATATGCTCTATCGTCCTCTCAATATCCTGATGCCCAATCTCATCATGGAAAGATACCAAGTGCGACTTCTGGGAGCTAGCCTTGGCTTCATCGCCAGATGATAACAACACAACCAGCCCGGGGGAGAACCCACTCCTTGGTAAAATTTTGGCTATGAAGATTGAATTGGCATTCTTTTTTTTTCATCGTTGTTGGTCAACATTAGATTATGTAAAACATGTACCAATTGAACACGTGCTTCAGACTTAGCTACCGTTGCTGCTAGCTAGCAAGCTAACTGACTAGATCTACCGTTAATCATTACAAACATGTCATATTAAAAGGAGTGCTAATATAATTAGAGTTGATTACCTAGAAAATTACTCCAACCATACTTACATACGCGAGTCGAACTGGCGCACCGGCGTGCTTTGTTTCGCTGCAATGGCGGCACTTCAATTGGGACTTTTTCTGTTAATTGGGTTGATCTTTCGCTGCTTCGTTTGCCGGCCGGGTTGATCTTTTACTGTTTATTTGCCACAAAAACAGTGATTGCAATTGGCCTTTATAATGCTTTGTTTGCCGGCAGTTGTGCTGTTTGTGTTGATTTACTTTTTCATGCTTGATATGTACTGACGGCCTCTCACGAACTTTAGTAAGCTCTCAATTGGTTAGGTTTTACGGTTAGAGTCAGCAGGAAAGAGGGAATGTAATAGGTGCTCCTAGCCTAGAGGAATGGCCGGACAACAGCGGCTCGACGATGGGCCGATGGATGTGGCAGGGCAATGAGGCGGTGGTGGTGCCGCCTCGGCCACATGAGAGGAGGAGGGCATCGGCCAGTATTGGTAGCAAGACAGCTCGTCATTGTAGTTAGGAGGTGATGGAATGTGGCGGAGGATCCGGCAGTGGGAATCGCCGGAGATAGAAGAGGGTGGTGGCGCGAGGCACTATAGCTAGAAAAGATGGAGGAAAAGTGATGAAATCAAGCGACAGCAGAGAGTGGGGCATGATTCGGTGGGCCTCATCGGCACAAGGAGACGCCGATGAGACAGAGGTAGAGGTGGCCGAAGAATCACGAGAGTAGAGCAAGAAATGTGTCCAGTAACATATGGACAGTCGCTTATGGGAATTAATTTTCTTGCAGAATCATCGTGAAATTTCTTCATCCATCTTGACAGGATCCACGCTGACATTGCTACCATTACCAACTGTATTAATATAGGTGGAATCTTACAAATGTCAACCTATGAGTTAGAGTATAGCCTATATACTCCTAGGTGAGTTATCGGTCTTTTCTCTTAGACTACAGTTTTTTAAGTTAAATTGACTGGTACATATAATTAGGGATGGTTTTTCACCTTAGAAAATATCCCATCATTTATTACATAGCATCCAAACAGTTGTACAAACATTTTAAAAAGATTTGACAACATAAATAAATCTATAATATATCATCACTAAAAAATATGCAAATTGAGATTCAGACTATACAAGTTGAAAAAAAGTAACAAGACTTTCATCTAGTGAACTTTGTCTATTGTTCCACACTCAGTTTTTTTCATCCTATTCATTGGATTATTATCGTGGATTTATTTACTCCATGTTTCTAAAAATATGTCTTTTCTAAAAAAAACCTTTTTATTGCATTACTATATCACTTGTTCTTTGCTAAGTTTATTTTCTCAAAAAAATAATCTATCGTTATATTAAGTAGATCCGTGACAATAATAGGATGAACAGTCTGTTTTAAACGCCACCTCACCAACCAGCTCGATCAGCTGACGCCGAACAGGATGAACACTGACGCAGAGATGGCTTTACCCTGTGAGGTTGTGACCCTGTTCCTCTTTCGAAATTTTGACAAATTGACACTTTTAAAAAAATTATTTTTAGAATAGACTAAAAAAGCTAATTTATAAAAATAGATCATTTGCTTAGCGCCAATCTCAATAACGCTGAAATCATGTCCGAGGTGATACAATTTTATCATATCATCCGAGGTTAGTGTCACTACAGGTGATACTGACTTGACTTCCACCTTGTAAAATAAATACATGGACTTTAATAAACACTAATAAAGTGCTAGCCTAGTGGTAGAGTTCCTTGCTAGCACCTAAATAGATTCAACGTTTGAATCCCACCTTTGCATCTTTTTTTATTTTTTTCTCTATACTTATCCTCTACTTGAGTAATGCTCTCCTAATTTTCTTTTAAAAACATATGTTTTATTTGTAAATTTATTTTATTTTTTAACTTGAAATTAAAAAATTTAGAATTTAAATTATAATATGTATCTTAATAAAGTATTTATCTTAATAACTACAATTTTGCTTTTTAAAAATATAGAATGAACAAATTTGAGAATTTAAATTATACTATTTGTCTTAATAAAATATTTAGCTTAATAGCTATAAATTTATATCATTTAATTGAAGAAATAAATTTACAAACAAAACAAGTGATTCATTTTATAAAATGGAGAGGAAAAAAAACTAAAGGATAAATATTATATAAGTTAAGTTGAACTTTCGAGTTTTAAAATAAAATAAATTTTGAAAACATGTGATTTAAGAAAAAAAAACTTAAAAGTACGAGGGGAGGATTGGGTAGAAGAAAAAGGCGTCTCTACTGGGATGGAGGATTCAAACCTTGAACGTGTGGGTGTTCAACGGGCAGAAGAAAAAGGACTTCTCCACTAGGCTAGGCCTATCTTAATATCAATGTGATACTGCTCCAATACGAAGGTCAGTGCCACGCTAAGAAAATAGATACGACCTCAGCCTCAGTATTTATGACGTTGAGATGTTAGAGCATCTAATAAAATGACTATTTAGTTCTCTAAGCTAAAATTTAATCACTACAGATAAAAAATAAGTTCTAACAGACTATATTCGAAACTCTTCGAATGGCCAAATATAGTCAGCTTCCTCCACTGTCCAAAGATGAGTCCCACCACTAGCCCCATCACTTTCTCCTCTCATGGCCAAACGAACAGCGCGTGGCCGAGCAGCGCGTTGACGGGGTCGTTGACGTAGCTGCTGAAGGGGTAGGTGTTCACCATGAAGGGCGCACCGGTGTCGGCGAGGAAGCACAGCATGGGGCGGAGGACGGCAAGGGAGGCGGCGTCGAACGCGTCAGCCGAGGGCGGGTACGACGCGGCGAGCAGCGACGAGGCGTGCGCCGACGAGACCTTATCTTGCCGTCGAGGCCGAGGGCGACGAGCGCGGCGTGCAGGTTGTGCATCACCGGCACCAGGTGCGGCGCGTAGAACTGGTTGTTGTACAGCACTTCGTTGCCGACGGCTAGGTAGCGGATGCGGTCGGCGGGGGCGTGGGCGAGGACGCTGGACTGCAGCCACCGGAGCGCGCCCTCGGGCCCCACGGCGCAGAGGAAGGTGAGGTTCTCGTTGGGCACGACGACCATGAGGTCGATCCCCGCGGCGGCGAAGGCCGGGAGCACGGCCGGGTCCGGGAGGAAGAGCCGCGCCTTGGTGATCCCGTCCGCGACTTGACCGAGATTGGGTGTGAAGAAGGGGTAGAGAGATTGATAGGTGAGACCGACTGTAAGATTTGAGGCTCATGGTGTGAAAATAAAAAATAACTCTCTAATTTTATAGCTAGCTGATCAAATAAAAATTTAAAGATCTAAAAATATTCATTCGGTTAGAGATGCTCTTAGATGCTAAGTAAATAGTATATTTTTATAATTAATTTTTAAACTCAATCTATTTAGATTTAAAGATTTAAAAATAATCATTCTGTTAGAGATACTCTTAAATGCTAAGCAAATAGTATATTTTTATAATTAGTTTTTTTAACTTAATTTATTTTTAAAATAAGTTTTTTAAGTCAATTTTTCAAAATTTTGGGTTCCTCTTCATATCAAGTTCAGAGAGAGGATAATGCTTACTTCAGAATGAATCTTCCTGTACCCAGTCTACGAACGTCCACACAGAATATCATACGCGTTCGCACCGAGCAGTCTCGTCACCCATAGCTCCATCGAAACGCCGGGTCCATGTACCGAACCACCATATCCATAGCGGTCCACGGACTATCTCCTACACCACCCAAACCCCGAACCCCCCTCTCCAGTTCGTCTCCCGCCACTCGCTGTCGCTGCGACACCCATGCACGTCCACGCCGCGCGCCCCGTCCTCCCCGCCGCGCCACCCAAGCTCCGCCACCATGCCGCCCTCCGCCTCACCGTCACCTGCGCCGCCGCCGCCGCCTCTGTGTCGTCGTCGGGGAGCGACGCCACCGGTGGTAATAAGGCCGTCATTGTCGGTGGCGGGCTAGCGGGCCTCGCCGCGGCGACCCACCTGGCCTCCCTGTCGGTGCCGTTCACGCTGCTCGAGGCCTCGGACCGCCTCGGCGGCCGTGTCGCCACCGACGAGGTCGATGGATACAGGTTGGATAGGGGATTCCAGATCTTCCTCACCGCCTACCCGGAGTGCCGGCGCCTCCTTGATTTTCCGGCGCTGCGGCTCCGGCCGTTTTACCCTGGGGCCCTCGTCTTCCTCGGCGCCGGCGAGCCGTTCCACCTGCTGTCTGATCCGTTCCGCCTTCCTCTGCGTTCCCTCTCCGCCGTCTTCTCCCCCGTCGGCACGCTTGCGGACAAGCTCCTCGTCGGCCTCACCCGGCTCCGGGCGGCGTCCACCCCGGACGAAGTGATCCTCTCGTCGCCGGAGACGACCACGGCGCGGCACCTGGAGAAGCTCGGGTTCTCGACGTCCATCGTGGAGCGGTTCCTGCGGCCATTCCTGGCCGGGATATTCTTCGACCCGGCGCTCGACACGTCGTCCCGCCTCTTCGAGCTCGTGTTCAAGCGCCTCGCCCTCGGGGACAACGCGCTGCCGGAGGCCGGCATCGGTGCCATCGCGTCGCAGCTCGCGGACCGCCTGCCGGCGGGCTCCGTCCGCCTCAACTCCCGCGCAGCGGCCATCGACCAGTCCAGCGTGACGCTCGACACAGGCGAAACCGTCTCCGGTGAGCTCGGCGTCATCGTCGCCGTCCAGCAGCCCGAGGCCGAGAAGCTCCTACCGCAGCTATCAAATCCGGCGAAACCCACCAAGAAGTCCGAGCGGAGCACCGTCTGCCTCTACTTCGCCGCCGACCGAGCGCCGGTGCAAGACCCCATCCTGCTCCTCAACGGCTCAGGCAAGGGGATCGTCAACAACATGTTCTTCGCCACCAACGTGGCGCCGTCGTACGCGCCGGCCGGGAAGGTGCTGGTGTCCGTGTCGCTCGTCGGCTCTTTGGCCGACCGGGCAGACGCCGATCTCGCCCGCGAGGTGGTCGGCGAGCTCGGCGGGTGGTTCGGCGCGGGAGAGGTCGCGTCGTGGACGCACCTGAGAACGTACCGCATCGGCTTCGCGCAGCCGGACCAGACGCCGCCCACGGCGCCAGCGGGGCGGAACCCTATGGTCGGCGACGGGTTGTACGTGTGCGGCGACCACTGGTGCTCGGCCACGTTCGACGGCGCGCTGGTGTCGGGGAGGAGGGCGGCCGAAGCTCTGGCTAAGGAGAGGGGATTATCCTAGCAAGTTAGCATGATCTGAGTTGAGTTGGGTGGGCCTAAATTATCTGGGCCTTTCTTTTTCATAAATGGTTTCGGCCCAACAGTGTACATTTTTAAATTTTGTAAATGTTACTGCCTTTTGTTTGTTCATTTTCAAATTGTAAATCTCATTGAATAAACAGTTAACTTTGTGCGTACTACTGCTACCACAGATGCATTACTCCTTCAAAGAATATTTGAATTTGAAAATAGTTCTGGTTCTTTTTTTTTCAAAAGAAGGCAAGAGACTTTTTTTTTAAAAAAATAAATTGGCAAGTCAGTATATCAACCCAAACACCACAATTGTAACAGTAAACTAATGTTTTGAATTGAAAACAAACTAATTTAAATTCAATTTAAAACAGAACCGAACCCAATTCAATTTTAAAGTATCAAACAGACCTGACGCAACTGAGAGCGTCACTTATATGTGGGCCCCACAGAATAAACCATTCGTCCCAACCGGTGATAATAAAGATCTAACCCAAAGCCCAAAGCGGGGCAAGAGGCCCAAGCCCCGAATCGCTCACTTCCGATCCACTCCGACGACGAGATGGGCTCTATGGAGGCGTCGACCGCGCCGGAGAACGGCACCGCCGCCGCGGCCGCCGGGGCCTCGACGGCGTGTAACGGCGCTGGCGCCGCCGCCTCGAACGGCGGCGGGGTAGAGAGGAGGCTGAGGTCCTCCGCCGCGTCCGCTTCGTGGGCGTCGCATCTGCCGCTGGAGGTGGGGACCCGCGTGATGTGCCGGTGGCGCGACCAGAAGCTCCACCCCGTCAAGGTCATCGAGCGCCGGAAGTCCTCCACCTCCTCCTCCCCCGCCGATTACGAGTACTACGTCCACTACACCGAGTGTAAGCGACCACCCCACCTCGCCCTCACCAGGATGCTAAGTTTCTAGGGTTAGGTTTAGGGTGCTTCAGATTGGGGAAATCTGGGGCTTAAATGGTTGATTAGGTTTAGGGGTTATAAAATTCGAGGCGATATATTGATGAATTGATATATAGTATTGCTTTTGCTGGGGCTGGATTGCTGGAAATGGTCGTTCTAGTCTCATGTCTGAATAGTTTCAGTACAATCACAAACTAGTACCCGATTTTGTTAGCTGAAATGAGATCTTAGTGCTTCATAGAAACCGCAGCATGTTTTGTTATGGGCTTGTGGAGCTATGTCATATTGACATATTCGTATTTAAATGATATGAACTTGCAGTCAATAGGAGGCTCGATGAGTGGGTTAAACTTGAACAACTTGATCTTGAGACTGTTGAGACGGATGTTGATGAGAAGGTAGAAGATAAGGTAAGGGAAATTCATGTTGTTCAATTATGGTAATATACACATCAACCATACCTGTAGAATTTGTTTTCTCCTTAGATCGGCAGCTATACCGTCCAGGTGACAGTTAAAACTTAAGAAAACCATCCTAAAACATAAATAACCATCCATTATTCAAAGGAATACTCATATGACTCACTTCTAATATTTACTCAGGCAACAAGCTTGAAGATGACACGGCACCAGAAGCGTAAAATTGATGAAACCCATGTGGAGGTATGGAATATATTGTATCACTGTGGATAATTTGATTATCCTTTATTCTAACTGTTATGAGGATTTATTTTCCGAAAAGATGTTAGTTTGCTATGCATTGACTACAAAAATTTTGCTATGCATTGGCTACAAAAATTGATGAAACACATGTTGATTCCTTGTTTGTGTTGTGATGTAATTGTGTTTTCCTTTTTGAAATAGTATCCTGAAACTAATCTAACTTTATACCCATTCCATTATAGCAAGGTCATGAGGAGCTTGATGCTGCTAGCTTGCGGGAACATGAAGAGTTCACAAAGGTGAAAAATATAGCGAAGATAGAACTTGGGAGATATGAGATAGATACGTGGTATTTCTCTCCTTTCCCACCAGAGTACAATGACTCTCCAAAGCTGTTCTTCTGTGAGTTCTGCCTCAACTTCATGAAGCGCAAAGAACAGCTTCAGAGGCACATGGTGAGATTTAGTTATTTGTTCCTGTATTGGGGATTACTATCTTTTCAGCCAGACATGACTAGTTTGCAAATTTGGTGTTTGAGATCAAAGCTACCTGCACTTCTTTAGCTCCTCCTGTGTTCTTTGGCCCATCTATCTTAATTTGTTATTCATTGTACCATTAGGCACCACTACATTCTCTTAATCTTTGTTTTTTTTAAAGGCCCTGTTTGTATTGCAGGAATTTTCCCATATAGCTGCAGGAATAATGCTGGCATTTGGTGTGAATTTTGCGGGTTCCAAAAAAGGCCCTTTTTTACCATACCAGTGGTCCCTAGCTCTGAATTGATTGCAACTGTTGCGTGTTGACAGTTATTTAATAATTAGTACAACGAACTTCATAAGAAAAAACACAACCCCTCTGCTCCCCCACTTATTGTTCTGGTGTCTCAGAAAAATCTCCTTTAACAACCTGAAGTCATGGCTGGCTCTTATTGGCATTACAGATAGATACCATAGTTCAGATCAACCTTGCTGGCATGTGCAACATATTCTGTTCCTGAGTCGATCATTTGGTCTATGATCATCTTCGAATGCATTTTATATCTTGTTTTTTGTGCATATATTTCATTTTAGTGGGTTCTGATCATCCATGTTAAATTATCATAAGTCATAACCAATGATTAATGCTATTCCCTTTACTTTACAGAAAAAGTGTGATCTTAAACACCCCCCCGGTGATGAAATATACAGAAGTGGAACCCTGTCTATGTTTGAGGTAAGTTTGATATCCATTTTAGCTTCCTACAATGGCTGCTTGCATGTTATGTTGATTGAGTTTCTGAAACCATATAGTTGCTGTTGTAGCTTCAGCTGTAGGCATAATGCCTTGAAAATTCTAAGAAAAACAGAGTGGAAGTTGTGCAACTTCTCTTTTAATTTCAGTTCTCTTAATTTTTTTAATGAGAACAATGCTTGCACAATTGCAGGTTGATGGCAAGAAGAACAAAGTTTACGGGCAGAACCTTTGTTATCTGGCCAAACTATTTCTTGATCACAAGACACTTTATTATGATGTTGATTTGTTTTTGTTCTACGTCTTGTGTGAATGTGATGATCGGGGGTGTCATATGGTGGGGTATTTCTCCAAGGTAAACTTCACAATGCTTCTCTGTAAGCAGTTTTCACGAATGTTTACTTTTTTCTTTGTTTTTCTGAACTGAAACTTATAATTATGTGGTTCTACTTCAATAATTTGTGTGCGAGATGTATTTCTTATTAGTAGTAGTGAATCGTTTGATGTTTCAAAAACTTTCTGTGGTTTGTTAAATTGTTTTTTATCATTTTCCAGGAGAAACACTCTGAGGAATCTTACAACTTGGCTTGCATCCTCACTCTCCCTCCATATCAAAGAAAAGGATATGGAAAGTTCCTGATTGCCTTCTGTAAGATCTTATGCTCTGTTTCACTATGCCTGATAAATTTTAGTTCCTACGCATTTTAGATCCTAGCACACCAAACTATAACTGTACTGTAGCATTTTGTTCAAGAAGATATGTTTTTGTTTTAATGGCAGCCTACGAGCTTTCTAAGAAGGAAGGTAAAGTAGGGACACCGGAGCGCCCTCTTTCTGATCTTGGTCTGCTCAGTTATAGAGGTTATTGGACTAGAGTGCTTCTGGAAATTCTAAAGAAACATAAGAGCAACATATCCATTAAGGTAATGACCACCTTCCTTTCTCTCTTTGTAGCATTATAGCTTTTTTTTCCATTTTAACATTTAAATAGATCATGATAAAAATATGCATCATTTTCTTTTTTGGCATCGGATCAAGTACCCACACTTGAATATTTGATCTCTATTTGATCATCCTGTTCATTGCTGATCTCAGCTAATCTATTACTGACAATCATATAGGATAAAGTGCCATCAAGTTAATTTCTAGTTCTAAAATGGTCAGTTTAATATATGCTAAAATGGTCAGGTCAGGTGTAGCCAGTTCAGTCAACAGTAAGATCATGCCACACAAGGACATTGGGTTGCGCATTAATAGGCTTTTCACTTTATGTCTTCCTGTTCATGTGCCCTGGGGCCTGAAACTTTTGGACTATGTGAAACAGGCCATTTGATGCTACATATCAATGTTTGGATGTTTGTGGATATCCATGAGATTTTGATTATCAACTCAAATCTACTGTGATACCTTTCATGGAGACAGTAGATACATGCAGCCCAGTAGCCTGAAGCGGGGTTGTAGATTCTTACACCCTGTTTACTTCTTACAAATTAATATTAAAATCCACCAAGCCAAGCAGAAATGCATGTATAGTCAATTTTTGTCCACATCTAAGGATCATTTATGTAGATGTAACCACTACAGTATCGTGGACAGCTATAACTAGTAGAATATCTTCGCTCAGCTTTCTTCTGGGCATTATAACCATTTTTCTAGCTCTTAAGGATTGCATGAAAGAATAGATTAACAATTAGATTCTCCAAGCTGCTTTATATCCTTAAGCCTTAAGCCTTATTGAAGAAGGTGTATCCTTTTCTTTTGAACCCAAATATATGTAGACAGGATCACATGCAACTAGTGTAATCTGCAGAAACTTCCTCTACGGAAGGACATAGATCCATGTGTTCTCTGGCTTGTCAGCCTGTGCCTTCCTGTTCATCTTTCCCCGACCCTCTAAAACTTTTGGATGTATGCAAATCAGACCTTTTGACGACACACAAGAACAATTGGATTCTGAAAGATCATTGTTCCTGCATCCTTGCTCCCTGATGCACTAGTACAGACACTGGTGCAAACAGACCCATCCGTGGAGAAGTCAATAGGATGGGTTTTGTACTGTTATAATTTACTTTTCGTACTAATTTCAAATCATGAATAAATATATACTCCCTCTGCTTCAAAATATAGAGATTTATGCCCTTTTTTTGGAGGAATTAAGGTTGCAGTTAGTAATAGTTATGATCTGTTGAGATAAAAAAGTAGGTGAAGAAATTAAATGGGAAAATGTTGAGATTGGTTGAGATATCGAGCTAGGTGGAGAAATAGTTATATTTAAGACAAATTTGAATCCCAGCTATCTTTTGAGAACGAAGGGAGTATATGCACTGCTTTCCTACCCATAGACCATAACTCCACACAACATTATTTTCTTTTCTATCACATGATAACCATAGACTCTTTCTAACACGCTTGCATGCAGGAGCTTAGCGATATGACGGCAATAAAAGCAGACGACATCTTGAGCACGTTGCAGAGTCTGGACCTGATCCAGTACCGGAAAGGTCAGCACGTCATCTGCGCTGACCCCAAGGTCCTCGACCGCCACCTCAAGGCCGCCGGCCGGGGAGGCCTCGAGGTCGACGTTTGCAAGCTTATCTGGACACCCTACAAGGAACAAGGCTAAGCATATACACATCCCATCAGCTCCCATGCCATGCCAAGAAGAATTAGATAAAAATCTGACCAGCTCAATCCTGTACATTTTTCATTAGGAGATCGCTCTCTGTCTCTCTCTCACTTGTGTACCTTAACTGTAGCTTTGTAAACATCGACACTGTTACTATTTGCGTTGCAGTAATCATCCATGAAAGAAACAATAACTCTTGCTTCCCTGTGTTTGCACCTACTACTGATCCTGGACACATGTATTATTGCCTCTTTTCCCTGATATACTCCAATTTACACGAAGAAGAAGAGAACGAAGCCAGCAGCAAACAGTGGCTCGTCTTCCTCCTCCCATGATCCATTCAGCTGTGTGTGTGTGCGCTGATCTGATCTCTCTCACCGGATGCATGCAGATCTCTATCCAGACCAGCCACCCACCCACCCACCCACGCCGAAAGGAGAGCCTGTCTGTTTGTACTAGTAGTAGTACGTAGTTGTACATTTGGCAGTAGCAGCAGTAGCAGCAGCAGCAGCAGCAGCAGCGTTGCTTGCACTGGGTACACCTGTACGCCCATATGGGTGGGGCAGGGCAGGCACGTTGATGTGCGAGGGAGACAAACTGGGGTTAGTCGTAGTAGTGGCAAATAGCAAAGGGACGGGGTTCGACAGATGCGGCTGCGGATTGAGAGAGTCATTTGAGAGGTGATGAGATAAGATGAGATCTATCTCACCTGCAAACACAACACAATCAGCTGCCTCCTGCAGCATGCCGCGGGCGCAGGCGCGTGCAGGTGCAGCCCCCAGGCAGGCCACCCGTTCCGGCCCCATCGGATGATGGAGCGGACAGAAGCAAACGCCACTCGAATGCTAGTACTCTATACTTGATGTGTACATCCGTGTTGGATGTAAAGACCGGGTATTTAATTTATTTTTATCTTAAAAAATTATACTTGCTTGCTTCATATCGAGAGTCGGTATCTCTTGTCATTATCACGTATATATGTGTGCGTATGTTTGTGTGTGGATGGAGGGGAAGGGATTTGTGTTGACGTTGGTAAGTGTTATAAAAGTTGGTCCATATAGCGGATGGATCGTTAATCTTTCTGGTCTTATCAATTATGGATTAATTAAGACATGTTAGGTGACGATACAAGAACACACAATATTTATTAACGAGACTCAAAAAAACCTAATCCTTAGGGGCTCTGATTGTGGGTACTTCTCCCTAATCAATATAGCACACCTAGCTGTTACGAGTCTATAGCCTTGCTGCCATTCTCTCCCTGTACGTCTGTACTATATTGTCGTCACCATGATTACATTGTGTCGGCCCCTTCTATTTAAAGGGTTATTGGGTTACAGAGTAACTTTACCCCCTGCCACCTAATACAATTTCAAGTCCAATTGTAACCTATCAGGACTAGTATATTCGACATCTATTTTAACAAACTCTACCTTGATAAATATATGCTACCTAGAAGCAATAGAATCACCATGCCGATCCACCGGTCCTCCAAACTTAGGTTGTCTTTTTTTGCAGCTTCACTGCGAGCTACCCAATGAACATGCATAGGCACGGACAACGCGTACGGAGTAAGCGCTATACACACAAGTGGTATCAGGGCAGATGATTTCAGTATTGGATCAAGTTGACATACAAAGTAGGAAACATGAGGTGGGATCGTGCATCGACAGGAGATTGTTAGCCGTGGCGATGAGGCCGATGGTGACAACGAAGACGTTGCACAGGCAATGACCTCATCTCGCGATCAGATCGGCAATGGCAGAACGTGACTGGAAGACAGGGCCAGGTGTGACCGAAGACGACCAGAGAGATCAGAGGGGCTAGCGCTACGCCCGACGCACGCTGCGATCATGAATCTGCGGCGGCAGGGCGAAGCTGGCGAGCGTGGCGTGGCACGACGGACGTGTGGGGCCAAGGACATCGTGGTTATGGATGGTAAATTCGACGGCTGTGATTGCGGTATGTACAGAGACACAAACCTAAGTCTAGAGGACCGGTGGATTGGCATGTTGATTCTACTGTTTCTAGGTGGCGTATATTCGTCAAGGTGAGTTTGTTAGAATAGGTGATGAATATATTAGTCCTATTAGGTTACAGCTAGATTTAGAATTGTATTAGGTGTTAGGGGGTGGAGTTAGAGTCGAACTCTGTAACCAGACAACCTTTTAAATAGAAGAGAAGTGTCACAATATAACTATGATAACGATAATATAGTGCAAGCGCGCAGGAAGAGAATATCATTGAGACCATAAACTTGCAGAGGCTAGGTGTGCTAATTGATTAGAGAGGAGCGCGAGCCAATGCAGCCATGCAGGGACTCATGCTGGCAGAACATGTTGTTGCCTGCTTGGCCGGGCAGATGCATGTTTCTCACGATGGAAGAAGTGTAGCTGCTAAAAAAAAGGGGTATCTCCGTGGGATTTGCAAAACCGGCTATTAATTACTCTGTTATCATAGTTATCGCCACCTTATCAACGGCGTATGAAACAATAAGATCGATACGATAGAATTCAACGAAACTCGACCACGGGCGGCCTGTCGAACACCGATCCCGATCGGTTTTGCGCGACATGGACATCACATTAGCGAATGAGTATACTAGAATTCGTTGCCCAACCAAAAGACCAAAAGGCTTGGTTTGGGAAGGGAAGCAAGGGGATTGAGAGAGGCAACGAGGCGGCGCATGATTGGTGCGGTGCCGGTGCTCTGCTTGATCCATCGATCCCACCACCTCCGCGCCACGCCGCGCTTCGCTTTACGCGAATACCGATGCTAGTTGCGGCCCACGCATTTCTTTCTCACCTATCCAGTAGTTAATCCTCGGCACGTAAGTGTTGTTGCCTGCGCCAGGTACAAGAAGGTAGTGTAAGTGGACTATACAACTTACCATATTATATTTATTTTAGGTTAGAGATGAGAGGAGAGGAAAGAGAAAAGAAGTGGATTTAAATCTTTACCCAGCTGCAGCAGCACGGATTCCAAAACGTTTTGTAAGAGATTGAGGTGAGATAAAGAATTAACGGTGTAATATGTATACACTGCTAATTATTGTATGGATATGCTATTAGATTGGCTATAGGTAATATAATAATATATATAGCCAGCAATTAGCTCTTTTATTATCCTTGCTCTAATTGTAGTCTCCGGTGGCATACACATCACGGCAATGACATAATTATATTACTACATGTTATAAGCCCGTTGTTTGCCTCCATAGCAGATAAACCGTAGAATATTGAGCGAAGTAACTAAAACTTATTTATGGAAAAATGTATAATGAAAAAGAATTTTAAATCAACTTTAAAATTAAGTTTTAAAACTCAAATTTTGACAGCAGCGGATAAACCAACTATCAACCAATAGAAACGTCTAGCTCGACCTTGAACTATAAGGACCGGCTAATTCCGACCATCACCTCGCACGCATGGCATGGATCGATTCTCAGCTGGACGAGTAGCAGCAGTGCCGGCGATCGAGCGGGAGAGGCTATGGCGTGGGGCAGCTGCGCGAGGAGTGGAAGCTAGGAGAAGAGAGAGCGGCCGGGCCCGCTCTGTTTTGCTCTTCGCAATCACATGGACACATGCGTGGATGCATCATGCATGGATCCATGGAGAGAGATCGATCGATCAAGGGGCCCGGCGGGCCGTCTCCTACAGTCGTCGTCTTAAATGGCATCCTGGTCGCACGTGAACAAGCTCAGGATCGACATATACTGGAGTCGAAGGGGAGCAGCAGACATGGTGGCTGCATGTACACATGTTGACATGCACGGTTTCTTCGTCGTCGGCCGACCTCTGCTCGCTCCTCCCTGTCGTTCGTGCTGTGTTGCCCATTTTTGTTACGTCCTTTGTCCTCGGTTCAGTTTGGTTTTGGTCCGCTTCGTCAATTATCCCGGTACGCCAAGAGTATGGGCAGTGACAGGGTTTCTCTTACCGTCGAAGTAAGGGTTATTGCATTCCAATAATAATCACGGTAATCATAAATTTTATATAATTTTACAGTAACCAAGGATGTATCTAGAAAAAAAGTTCACCTGATACCCTATTTAACATGGAGTCATCTTCATTGTATAAATAATTTTACAATGGTTTTCACCAAAAGTTGTCGGAGTCGACCCCTACGATTGTAGTACCGAAGATCCGCTCCTCATACCAACGAGTTCAATTCCTACACAAAGCCTATAAATTTCTCCAAAGAAAGCTATGAATAATGTACATCTGAGCTCCGGATAATTGCTAATGCCCCAGTTCCGATCGATACATCACAATCTGAAGCCAGCCAATCAGCCGTAACCGATGAACTGTCCGGCCTGCTACACAGATGTTTGAACTTTGAAGGCCATACATCTTTGACCACCAGATACGGCCCTGTTCTAAACACGTGAGGGGTACACATCACATTTCGCCTACTACTCCACTCGATGAGATTATATCCATGATAGCAATTAGTCAATTACATCATCTTTATCCTGCTAAGTCTAAATTAATTAGCACAATACTATACTTACGGTCTGTCGTAATATGGTTATAACTCATAAATTCTAATTATAAAATAGAGCTACAGAGCGAAGCCGTGAAGCAACCCAAACCTTGCTTTATCTATGTAGTCTGTTTTTTCGGATCACTCTATTTGTTTCACTTTATTTTTTTTATAAAGCTGAACCGTTTAGCTAGGTTTTAGTTTCAGAAAAGATGATTCGGAGCTGAAGCTCTACCGAACTTACCCTTATTATATTAACAAGGGCGTGCGGAGGAGGAGTCGTGCTGGGATATGATGGGCGAGTGGGCGGGCGGCGGCGTCCCGGCGACGAACCGAACGACAAGAAGATGCATGCAACTAGATAGCGTAAATGCGCTGTAATCCGCAGGGATTTCTCCGTAAAGCATATGGCGCCATGGAATGGAACACCACCGAACACACGCTAGCCTGCCTGGTGCATGCACTCACCACACTCCCTCCAGGGCGGTGGTCTGCTTCCTTCGGCTGTGTTTGGAATGTGTCTAAGATGAAGATTATTGCTGACACTAAACAAGATAAGTTATTAGCTTATAATTAATTATATATTAACTATTATAAATTTTAAAAAACAGATTTATTTGATTTTTAATTTTTACATAAAATTTTTTTACGAAACATACAGTCTAGCAGCTTAAAAAATATGTTAACGAAAAACGAGAGAGAAGTTACAGACTCAAAAACACATTCAAACGCAGCCGAAGGAAGAAGCCTCACTCACTTCCACATATTCTATTCTCTCCTGTTCCTTGCTTTCTTTAATTACCTCTACTAACCACTTTTACTTAGATTAAAATCATCCTGTGTCTGTCTGTCTGT
Organism: Oryza meyeriana var. granulata; assembly: GCA_003991445.1. Classification (NCBI taxonomy): domain Eukaryota; kingdom Viridiplantae; phylum Streptophyta; class Magnoliopsida; order Poales; family Poaceae; genus Oryza; species Oryza meyeriana. The sequence goes on along the minus strand of RYFJ01000734.1, from coordinate 655,356 downwards.
CTCTGTATATGTGCATGGAAGACTTTCTGAAAGAGAGTCTTCAGCCAGTCCGGTCAATCACCCTTATCCTCCTGACAGCACGGGCCCATACAGCCTTTCACGGACAGAACGGCCTGTCAGTCCTTGGGACCCACCAAACAAAGGTCACACACACACAGTGGCAAAACCATACCAATAGATACTGCTGTACGCCAGTCTGGAAAATGATCGTCAGTTAATCCGTATGAATGTAGTATGATGTACTTTAATGGCTCATTATTCAGGTTAAGCTTGGTTCTCAAGCCTCCAGGCTGCTTTAGTTTACCCTTAATTAGTACAACTTGTACCATTGCACCATGAATCCATGATGCATGCTCATGGAGTTAACTCAACTCAGGCCCCAGGTTTAGCTGCAAAAGACGCATGAAAAACATCATGCATGCTGTCATGCATGGATAATGGATTGGAGCAGCAGCAACTTTTATTTTTTCAGATGGTTTCAAATTCAAGCAAAGCCCCGGGACGCCTAGCCATTGAGGACAGTGAGCACAAATCAAGCAGCTTTAAGGGCCACACCAATAGTCTTTTGGTTACTCTTTTTACAGTGAAAGTGTCCTGGTTAATCCACACCTTTTGTACTGCCCATATCTTTGCAGTCCTTTTCTGCAATCAGCAACAATAATTCTCCTCGTCCAATAGCACTGCAATTTTCTTTTTTGTAATTTTCTCTTTTGGAATTTTGTACATTTTTTTAAAAGAATATTTTTCCTTTGTTTTGCAACACGTCAAGTTCAACTCGGTTTGTGGTTACAGCTCAGGGGTTGGTAGCCTCAACTAATCTACTCGGTGTTTGTTTGATTCTTCGGTGTGAAACATTACTTAATTCCCCGAATAAATTAGTACCTGCAGCATGTTCTGAACCAGTTATACTGATTAGCATTTGCATTTCCCCAAGAAACCGCAATTCAGAGCAACACGGCATGACAATGCAGTACTCATAATCTCGCACCTAATCAAGTTAAGAAACTTCCTAATCACTTCACAAGGACTACAAGGACATCTATTTATATATGTAATTGTATATATGATTCATATCATTATCTTAAAAAATATGATTCATGTATAATAGTCTGTCTAATTGCCAGAACTTAATTACAGTCTTTCGAGTTTCTGCATATGGTTTATAGTGTGATCATGGTCTTAATTAAAGTAATCAGAAAACAACCGCTTCTAACACACATGGCTCGATGCTAACTGCAATTTAAGTCAAGTTTTTGAACCAATTAGGCATTCCTTGCAGGAATTACATCCAGCTCAGGACCAGTCAGGACACTCTCATGCACATCCAAACGAGAGGAAAAAATTGGAAGAATATTTGACTTATGGAACTCCAATCATGCTGGCCCCCATTAATCCAAAAATATAATCCTAATTAAGTTTCATGTCCCTTTGCGAGACACTCTTATCCTGCTAGTTAAATTTTGTTAGCACTACTGTCTCTGTCAACAAACTCTGGATTTTGATGCCAGGAAACTCCAAACACCAGAGCCCATCAATCTCTCCGATTGATTAGTGCTCTACACCATGTCATTTTCATAGCCTATATTTCCTCCTAACAGCAAGCATCTGGGTTAGGATATGGATATATTCTCTAAATCCACTGTGCAGTGACTGTTTTACGGTCCTTTTAGTCATCCTTAATCTTAAACTTCAGAAAATGGCGCGTTGGATGTTGGCAAGATTCACAAACAAAAACTGCATTGATCCTGAACCAGCCAAATTTATGAAATGACTAACTTCAATCTGACAGAGAAACTAAACAGTTAAATACTGTGTCTCCCTTTTCTTTTGATGAACAGAGGAACAGCACAATACAAAATGTCTTGTAACATGTCAATGTGAAGCCCTGATATTTTCTGGAGAGGTAGAATTTTCTCCTGATCTACCTGGTACCCAAAATATATAATTGGACATGCGACAGGCTCCTGAATCTAAGGTCTGTATGTCTCTCTAAACCTCTGTGAGCTACTGAAATAAATACTACACTCCATTTACTACTACCACCATATCACATCAATCTTGCACAAGGTAGAATATCACCCCATGACACTTGTCCATGACAAAAATCTGTACTTTATAACTGTTGAATTTTTTCCAGTTCTGCTTGGATTTTTTTTTTAAAAAAAACTCTAGTCTTATGTGCTGTTGAGTGGCCTGAAGAAAGCATGGGAGGTAAGGAAAGGGAGGAAAGAAAAGAAAGCAAGAGGGCAGCAGCCCAACTGAGCTGGAGGAAGGGGTCAAAGCCTGAAACAGCCTTGGGGCATGTGGGGCTCTTATTTTCTACCAGCTCCAGTGTCTGCACATTTTTGAGAGTAGTTGTGTTTTTTTTGCCCTTCCTGATTATCCCCAATGGGTGGTACACTCTAATAATCTGCTCCCTTCGTCTCAAAATATAAAAAATTTTAGAGATAAATAAGGATATTAAGGAAGCTAATGAAATTAAATGGAAGAAGAATGTTATGATTAGTTAATAAGTAGAAATAGGTGGAAAACTTTAGTGGTGGAAGTTTCTAATTGATTGAAAAGAGATTATATGTATAGAAATTATTATATTTAGAATATATTTTGAATGCTAGAAATTGTTATATTTTGTTACGGAGGGAGTACTAATTAATGTATAAATGAATGGTAGCTTTTCTTATTTTTATTGCATGTTTCCTAATCCTCTTTCTTAAGATATCAAGCTGGCGCTGTAACCAAAAATATTTTGGCATTAAAGATTTCTGCGTGTTTTGGTTTTAGGAATAGTGAGTGTGACATGTCCTTTTTTTCCTTTCGTAACTAATAGTATCACAAAGCACTCTCGGATGGCATTTTGCTGCTCAAAATGCTACTAATACCATAGAGCACCTCTACCGTATAAAAGAAAAAAATAGATCTACCATGCCAAAAGATTCGACTTGCATTCTAGGAGCAAAAAAAACCTATCTACAATAAAACAAAAGCACAAATCAATCAATCAAAAAAACATACCTCCAAGCTCAGTTACATGAAACTATGAAAATATGAAAAGGGCAGCACCCTAAAGACGACATTTTTACCCTCACACAATTTGCTCCATAGCCCAACTGCCCAAGTACTCCCTCTATCCTAAATGACTATAATTTATCTAGTTAAAAAATAGATTACTTATGAGATTAAAAGAGTACTATGACATTCATTAATACAGAGAGAAAATGAGACGAGAGTACTGCCTCTAAAAAAACAGTCTTCATGGTACAACTTCTCAAACTAAAACTACAGTCTTTTAGGACGGATAAAATACTTTCACATAAACAGTAATATAGCACTAAACAACTCACAAGCACTCTCTAACTCTCTCACAGAGTCGCAGTTAAACTAAGCTAAACACTACACCATCTAGTCCTCTACACTACTTCTTCTACATCTTCTACAGCACAAGACAACCACTTGTAACTTTCCAGTCTGTACTGGCATACACTCCTTTCTCTCTCTCTGTCTCCCTCTCTCTCTCTCTCTTCCCCAGCTGGTGGTATTATTACCATCCACCCCTCCCATTTCCAAATATTTGCATTCCTCTCACACATCTCACCACCACCACCTCCCCTCCCCCTTCTGTCTCACACACACGCACAGAAAGAGAAAGAGAGAGATACAGAGAGAGAGAGAGAGGAGACAGCTAGCTAGCCCCCCACCTCCAATGGCAGCCGCCGCCACCACCTGCTCCCCCGCCGAACCCTAGCTCTACCCTCTCGCTGCACGCATCCATGGCGGCGCTCATCGTCTTTGTGGTTTTGGTGGTGTTCGGAGGCGGCAGCGCGGCCGGCGACGACGTGGCGGCGCTGCTGGAGTTCAAGAAGGGGATTTCGGACAGGGCGAGGGACCCGGTGCTGGGATCTTGGTCGCCGCCGGCGACGCCTGATGCCGGAGGGGGAGGTGGGGGTTGCCCGTCTGGGTGGAGGGGAGTGGTGTGTGATGGCGGCGCGGTGGTCGGCGTCGCGCTCGATGGGCTCGGGCTCGCCGGGGAGCTCAAGCTGGTGACGCTCTCCGGCATGCGCGCGCTGCAGAATCTGTCCCTCGCTGGGAACGCCTTCTCCGCCGCCTGCCCCCGGCATCGGGTACCTCTCTCGCTCCGCCACCTCGACCTCTCCGGGAACCGCTTCTACGGCCCCATCCCCGGCCGCCTCGCCGAGCTCTCCGGCCTCGTCCATCTCAACCTCTCCCACAACAACTTCTCCTCGGGCTTCCCCACCGACGGGATCCGGCAGCTGCAGAACCTCCGCCGCATCGACCTCCGCAGCAACTCCTTCTGGGGCAATGCCGGCGATCTGCTCACCGAGCTCCGCAACGCCGAGTACATTGATCTGAGCGACAACCAGTTCACTGGGGCCGTCGATTTGGACCTGGAGAGCTTGTCCAGCATAGGGAACACGGTGAGGTATCTCAACCTCAGCCACAACAAGCTGCAAGGTGGCTTCTTCCGGAATGAGACGGTGGGGGCTTTCAAGAACTTGGAGGTTCTTGATTTGAGCAACAGTGGGATTGCTGGGACAGTGCCGAGGATCGACGCATGGTTCTCACTGGCGGTTTTCAGGGTCGCCGGTAATGCGCTTTCCGGTATGATGCCTGAGGCGCTCCTCCAGAACTCGATGCGGCTTGTTGAGGTCGATCTCAGCCGGAATGGCTTCTCAGGTATCTTCCTTTTTCCTAGTCAATGGGTGTGCTATTTTGTCAAAATGTCTTGATCTGCTAGTAGGAAGTGACTTGGAACCCCAGCATAGGTCGAAATGGTTTTGATCTGGTGGTTGATTGTTGTTGTGTTTGGACGCATTGGCAATGTGGAGTGAATTTGCTGTGAGCTTCCACAGCGTGATGCCTAAATTGCAACCTAACAATAAAATGTTTATGATTCGCAACATGAATGTTTCTAGACTTGTTGGAAAACTATTCAATGCATCTTGAATCTGGTTGAGTCCATTTGCTTTGAGGATTTGATGAGCATATGTAACAATTGACTCTTGCATAATTGCCTCTTGTGACTTGCCGTGATGCTGCATTGTTGGCTTTTAACTAATTTTAGGAGCATTTTTATAATTCATGTTTGTTGCTTCGTAACAGTGGTTGTATAAATGATAGTTATTTACATGCCTAAACATAGTCTTAAGTAGTTAACATTCTTGGTGCTGATTGATAAGCCCAGTCAAATTAGCCTTTTACACTGAACCAACTGTCGTATTGACACTTGATTTCTTCTACCATATACTTACTGATGGCTCCTTGCCAGCTAACATGACTTTTATGCAGGGAATTTTATTCAATCAAGAATGTAACAAACAATTCCTATGCTACGGCATGAGATCTACTATTGAGAACATATATACATATATTTAGTGCTTTCCTGACATTTGAGCATGTATCTGTTTAAATAATTTGCTGCCTTGCTATGTCTACTCTCTTCTTTTGCAGTTATGCACAAATTCCATTTTCATTCGTGTGCCCTTGTAATTTTGCAGGATCAGTTCCAGTTGTGAACTCGACGACTTTGAAACTGCTGAATCTCTCTTCAAATACGTTCTCAGGTTCCTTACCATCAACTGTTGGCAAGTGTGTTTCAGTTGACCTGAGTGGGAACCAGCTCTCTGGGGAGCTAGCTATATTGCGTGCTTGGGACGGTACAGCAGAGATGATTGACTTGAGTTCAAACAAACTGGAGGGAAGCTACCCAAATGATGCTTCCCAGTTTCAGAACTTAGTCTCCCTGAAGCTGCGGAACAATTTATTATCAGGATCTATTCCTTCTGTGTTGGGAACCTATCAGAAGTTATCATTCCTTGATCTCAGTCTAAATGTACTCGGAGGACCTGTATTGCCCTTCTTCTTTCTGTCACCCACTTTGACAGTGTTAAATCTTTCTGGAAACAACTTCACTGGGACTATTCCATTTCAGAGCACCCATTCAACAGAGTCAATTGCACTATATGTTCAGCCTGTTCTCAGGATCGTTGATCTGTCAAGTAATTCTTTGTCTGGTCCGTTGCCACCAGACATTTCTAACTTGCAAAGACTTGAGTTCCTTACTCTTGCGATGAATGAGTTGTCTGGGGAGATTCCAAGTGAGATAAGCAAACTCCAAGGATTGGAGTATCTTGATCTATCACATAATCACTTTACTGGCAAAATTCCTGATATGCCCCAGGCTAGTTTGAAGATATTCAATGTATCTTACAATGATCTGCAAGGAACTGTTCCTAAAAGTGTTGAAAAATTCCCCTTATCCTGCTTTAGACCCGGAAATGACCTATTAGTTTTTCCAGATGGCCTTCCTGCTGGAAATTATGATGATACTGGAGTTGCTCAGAGCCAATCGTCTCATGGACATAAGGCTGGTGTTCGATTTGCTCTTATTGTTGGCTGCATTGGAGCTGCCTTGCTTGTGATCTTCATAGCATTGGCAGTCTATGTGGTCAGGTCTCAAGAGCTTTGCGGAAGAAATGGATTTAGAGGCCAGATTACTATTAGAGATCTAAAACTGGGGAGATTAAGCCGTCCAAATCTGTTCAAGCCTCCAAAAGATAATGTTATACCAACTAAAACTAGTTTCTCAAATGACCATCTCTTAACATCTGCCGCTAGATCAATGTCTGCTCAGAAAGAGTTATTAGCTGAAGCTGCTGTTGAGTATGGCTATGCTGATCCAAAAGAAGTTACCGAACCCTCAAGTTCGGGTGTGGCTGAGACCTCTGCCGCAGTCCCTGTTCTGGAGCCCTCTCCACGGACCGTGCTGCCAACATCACCACATTTTATTGATAGTAGATGCCATGAGGAACCTGTGGCTTTTGAAGTGTATTCACCAGACCGCTTGGTTGGAGAATTGATTTTCCTAGACAGCACTTTGGTTTTCACAGCTGAAGACCTGTCCCGAGCGCCAGCAGAGGTTCTTGGAAGGAGCAGTCATGGCACAACATACAAAGCTGCACTACAAAGTGGCCATGTCCTGACAGTGAAGTGGCTGCGTGTTGGTCTCGTAAAGCATAAAAAGGAATTCACTAAGGAGATAAAGAGGATTGGGACCATCAGGCATCCAAATATAATTTCATGGAGAGCCTTCTATTGGGGTCCTAAGGAGCAAGAAAGACTGATTATTTCTGACTATGTCAACGGGGACAGCTTGGCTCTTTATCTTTATGGTAACTATCCCATGCTCACTTGAATCTGCAATGGATTTTTTCCTTGCTAGGTTGACATACATTGCTAATTACAATGGAATATCTAATATTTACACCATCTGCTTTATTATTACTATCATATATGTTGCATGTATTTGCTGGTCATTCATGTCAACACTTGCTACTTCCATTGCTGAAATTTTGATCTCCTTGCATGTGCTTGCAGAGTCAACTCCCAGAAGATACTCCCGCTTGTCAGTTTCTCAACGGCTCAAAATTGCCATCGACCTGGCACGCTGCCTCCAGTTCTTGCACCATGAGAAGGGCCTGCCTCATGGCAACCTAAAGCCAACCAATATATTCTTGATGGGTCCTGATCTCTCCCCAAGGCTGGTTGATTATGGTCTGCATCGGTTCATGACTCCAAGTGGCACTGCTGAGCAAATACTGAACTTAGGGGCATTAGGGTACCGAGCCCCAGAACTGGCAAACACAACCAGGCCAATGCCATCATTTAAAGCTGATGTGTACGCATTTGGGGTGATTGTTATGGAGATGTTGACGCGGAAGAGTGCCGGGGACATAATTTCGGGTCAATCCGGCGCTGTTGATCTGACCGACTGGGTTCAAATGTGCAACAGGGAAGGACGGGGAACTGATTGTTTCGATCGGGACATCACAGGCTTGGAAGAATCTCCGAGGGTGATGGACGAGCTGCTTGCAATCTCTCTTAGGTGTATTCTTCCTGTAAATGAGAGGCCTAACATGAAGACGGTCTGTGACAATCTGTGTTCCATAACAGTGTGAGTTTCGTTTAATTTCCCGTGTACATGTAACCGATTTTTCGTTCATCCCAATTTTTTCTGTGGGTTTTCCAGAGCCTTGTAGCCAGGGTTTGTTTGATTGGTAACTCAGTAGTGTAAAGAGGATTTGATCCATCCATCCATTGATTGATTGATACCATTGCCACCTTTCTTCGTGACTCAAGAGGCCAATGCCCTTACTGTCCTAATTATTCCTACTCATCAAAACTTTGTACAGAACAGATCTCCCTGTTCTGAACTGTTTTCAACTGTGCATTCTTGTCAAAACTAGCCAATACTGTAGCTGTAAATTGCAATCCTGCAGCTGGCCTGCAATTCTGAAGTTACTCCGATTTGGCCTGGCCATCGCTAGCTTTTACAACAGGGCACATGCTATTCTGATTTTCTGAAGCAGCTGCAGCATGGCTTGCATGGGGTATGATATCCAGTGCGCTCTGTACCAGCCAAACTGGCTCATGATTTATTGAATGAACACCCATGAGGCGTTTATTGAGCCGGTCCATTTTGCTGTAGCCTTCAATGTTTGCTGTGGAGAGACAGGCATTGCCATGAACTCCCAACCTCAAGCTGCTTCTCCATCCCTGATACAACCCCCATCTGGCCATTGATTGGCATTCCATCAGATGCCAAGCCAGATGGACGGCCGCGATCGCGCCAACGGCTCGCTGCAACCGACGGCTGGGCCCGGGCCCAGCCGGCAGTGAGAGATGTTAGCCCTGGCCGGCGCACGTTGGTGAGGGTCCCAGGTTTGATTACCAGACAAGCATCTGGGGACAGTGGTTTGGTTGCAGGAGCAGAGAACATATGGGTCATGGAGCCATTATGATGTGGTCCTTGTCTGAAGCAGTTTTCTGTATTGACACATCTGTCATCACATGAATATACAGCTTCACCTGCCCTAAACCACCATTCATCTCTCACCATCCTGAAATTTTGCTAAACCAACACTGTTTAAAAGCATTCTAATTCAAACTGAATTGAAATCTTTTCATTATCAAAATTCTGAGATCTCAATTCTTATTCCGTTCCATTCCGGGAAAAGAACACACCCACATATGAATTTCTTAAAGTACTATTTTAAATCCATTTTTAACTTCATAATTATTTGTATCTCAAATCATTCAGCATTCCATTCCATTCCATTGGGTTCAAAAGAACACACCCTAGGTCCAGGACAATGGACACTAGTAGGGGGGGTAGGGCTAGTAGCTCTTCATGGCCTAAGCTGCTAGGCTCCATGCATGGCGCCGTGCCTGCTCTGAATGTCCCTGCATCGTCGCAGCGAGACGAAATGAATGGCAGCCATCGTCGCCGGCAGCGACTGGCTCCATGAATGCAAGCAGTTAAAAAACCGATCAGCTTCTCCCATTGTACCGCTCTGCGCATCCAAGAGCAGGGTGCAGGTTCTGAAACTGAATTCTTCATCATCCGATCCGACCACCGGCCATTGCTGCTGAAGAAGCCGCTGTAAATGAACTGGCATGCGGTGATATGGACCGTGGCGCAGCTGCCGTTGTCTGCCAGTTCTCCTTGGCTTGCCGGCCGGACATGGTGCGGCGCCGAACCGTCTCGCCGGCGCAGAGAGAGAGATGGATCTCGGGGAGGGGGAGCCACCTCTCGCCGGGCGCCGTTGACTACCCACCCCCACATGCCAGTGCGAGAGTGCGATCACTAGGCCATCCCTGACCGTCGGATCAAACTTCAGCGTCCCAGATTGGTCCAGGAGGAGAGGTGAGGTGGATGGCTCCAAAATAACAATACAGCTCCTCCAGATTTGGGGATCATCTCGCAGCTGCTGCTTGTCAGATTTTCACCTAGATTCTGAGAACATATAGTTATATAACCCAGAAAATCAACAAGAAGCCACAACTAGAAACTGGTTTTTTCTAGGTTCTTGCCGGTTAACTATTCACCCGTTGCTTCTCAAAATCTCTCCCCAACTGCCCAAAGTCAGGATCATCCACCATGGGCATGTGCCAGCGAGGCAAGTGACAAGTTTTCAGAGTTAAAGAGAGATTTGGGTGCCCACGACACAGGTTGCAAGTTCAGTTTGATCAAAACATATCGACGCTCTGAAACCGCAGTACTCCTGCTCAGTAAAATAAGCTTGGATGTTTCTCTAGTATTTACAAAGTGCCAGAAATAGGGGCACACACAGAATGCATTTTGTTTTGCTTGGACAAACAAGAAGACTATAGAGTTACCCTAGCATAATTACAATTTGCATGTAACAAGTATACATATCTGATAGCCATATCCCTTGCAATACTGTCCATCTTCTGCTGGAAACAACGGAAGAGGATCAGCATAAAAAACTTTGATTGAATCATTCTGCGGCAGTTGGCCCTGATGGATTGCGCCATTTGCCATTTCTTTCTGCTCCATGAGAGAATTATAAACTTGCACCAAGAGGATTCCTTTAGGGTCCAACAGTTAGTGTATGATCCAATGCTTCCCTTGAGCTCAATTTTTCTTGCGTCAATATATATTCACTGAATGGAACTTTGCTGAAACCTTCTAGTATATGCTGGGAGAAGCGGATGGAATTTGTGAAAGAATATTGCATAAAGTTACTTTAAGAAATTTTTGTTCTCATCTTCATCTGTATCTAGCTCAAGCCCCTCAAGAGCTAGAAGTCTACTGATCTCTTTCTTCTTGTCTTCCTCTGCCTTCCTGCGCATGATATCCCTCTTCCGCAGGACAAGGGTGTGCCTTTTTAGAGTGGTGCTGTAGAATTCCATAGATGCCTTCTTTTCCTTGGCAAACAACTTCCTCTCCTCCTCAGGATCAACCTGGATCCAGTATTTAGCAAATCGGACTTTGAAATAAAAAAGCATGAGGATAACGCAATGCGAACACCATCAAGCATCAATGAAAGGAAGAAGTGCTCTAATATAACCTTTGATCGTGAGCGACGGCGTGCACGTAGTGTCATTTCACGATGCTGTTGCTCAGCCCAAGCTGCTACTGCCATGTCGCCACGTTGATCAAAAGCTTTTCGCTTTTTCATCACCCACTCCATCCATGCCTGAGAAGCCTGATTGATGGAAAAAAGAAGCTTTCAGAACAGTAAACCTCTATTGACTAGAAATTGCTCTGCAATACAATTCAATGCTCACAGTTTCAAATTATAAAAATGATCTAGAAAATTTGACACAATAATCAATAAGTAGCCAAGGAAATCCGGACCTTCATTGGATTCACATGATGCTCTCTGTCATATGCCTTTCTCCTTTGGTCATCAATCAACAGCTCATATGCTGCTTGGATTTTGATGAAGCGGGCTTCAGCAGTTTCCCCTTCCTCAAGGGTTCCCTTACCATCATAAACTAAGAGGACAAAATAATCAGATGAAATGAATGGACAGAAAAATATTATATGGCACCAGTTTATCCACGCTTCACTTATCTAGCTGCAGGTAAACTACCAATATGCCACTTCTCTTCGGTAGACACACTTTGGTTAGTCTTGAATTTATTTATTGGTGTATATTCTCCTTTCAATAGGCTTTAAGAGGACCACTTGAGTTTGATACTTATGAATGGATGGATCAGAATGTTAGTCCAGCACAATTTCTGCAACTCTACACTGCCATAATTGTGTCTAATTGTCTATTACACTATAACCCCGTGCTAGATAAATGAAAGTTTACACATGCAGAAATAGCTTTATGCTGTGCAAAGTATGCCTCTAAGACAAGAGATCGGATTTTTTACAGTCTTACATCCTTTTAACTTGACAAGTTAGTAAAGCAAAAATTCTCAGTGACCAAATGCAACTGATTCTTAGCCAAAGGAAAGGCAGCAAATAATAAATATATACAAGATGCAAATTCTGCAAATAAATAGTCACTAATGCGCAACTTATATTTCCATGTTAATCCCATAATCTTAGAAGAGCAACAGTGTGAAAGACCACAAAGTACATAGCTTTCATACTGATCGATGATGCATTGTGTTGTGGCATCCTCAGTGACATAAAAACATATGCCTACAGCCTACTTACTTATGCTATTGCTTAGTGAGGACTGAAATGCAATAAGGAGGAATAGAAGATTGCTAAAGAGGAAAATAGAAAAAAATAGAGAGCAAACCATCAGGATGATAGAACTTGGCCAATCGCCTGTATGCCGTCTTTATGGTCTCCTCATCCGCATCCCTGTCCAGCTCTTCGAACCATACACCGCACCAAAAAACACATGCATAAGTTTCACAGCTAATTCCATGTCCACACTACACAGTACATGTCATTATGTCAAAATAAAATAACCTAGGGCACACTAAGACTATCAAAATCTGGCAACTACTCCACAATTTTGGCATCACAAGTTCACAACAGTAAGCTCAAACGATCGAAATCTGGCAACCAATCCCCAATTTTGATCACAATCGAAGTCCCATCAGATCAAAGCCCTTAACAACGGAATCAATCAGGCTCCGCACAACAAAAGCAGGTACTAATCCTGATCCCAAATGCATCCACTCCCTCTCACCAGCACAGGCCATAGTGTCACCATACCGAGCGTCTCGTACGGAGATTTCTCCGAATCCCAGCTCGCTGCGCGTGTAGACACCCTCCTCCGCTCGCCCCGCGCCGCCCTCGCGACCTCGTCGAAGACGAACGCGGAGGGCGCCCTCCACGGGACGCGGAAGCTCCGAACGAGCGGCGGCGAGAAGGCCACCCGCCTTGCGCTTCCTGCAGAGGCCGCGGCGCAGGTATGGAGGAGGGTGGAGATGGCTCGGAGGCCGCTCATCGCCGGCGACGCGGGGGCTTAGGGTTAGGGCGGGCACGGAGAGGAGGGGAGGTGGGAGCTTGGAGCGCAGTTTTTTCACATTTTGTGGTGAAATGGAGGGAACGCCTTGCGATGGTGACACCTGGCGCCTCGTTCTCTGCACACGTGGATTAGTTCTCTTCTCAAAAAAAATCATTTTTTTTATTTTGCAGGTGTTATTTATACGATTTCCTTTCTGACAACGTGTATCCATATACGATTGCGGTCTTGCTGAAAGCAAAAGAATACTCATACAACAAATCTTCAAGCAAGTACAAGTATGATAGATCATATTGCTCGTCTTGCAGTTGTAAGTGTAGCAATATGAACAGAGAGATCAGAGATCTTAGTATGTGAATGAGCAGACGCATTTCAACTATATTTGTTTATTGCATACAATATCCTGTACAACTACATGTATATTTACAAATTGAAGGTGCTTTACAGATGCCAGATGATCACAATTACACCCTCTTCTCTGCAGAACTCAAAACCACAGGTTGTGGTTAGTTCTGTACATCAACTAAAACCTTTATGATCAGCTGAAGCCTATCTGCCTATGCAGACTTGCAAGTGTTCTAAATTAACAGCTTGGCTTCAGAGAATACATGAGCCGAACCATCACTTCTTTTTGGAGCCACTGCGATTGAAGGTGTGGGCTCTTTCCCACTGCGCAACGTCTTCAACTCGCGACGGTGGTGGAGGTAGGATGTCACGCTCTACCATATCCCAGCCCTCTAAAATGCTGTCTGGAACTCCACCATGCTTTGTCGGTTTACCGCTGTACAGGAAGCTTGTGTTGGAGTTCAGCAGGAGGTTATCCAGAGAGCTGGGCTGATTAAAGCAGAGATCCTTTCAGGTGATGTCACCACATTGAAAGTACACACAATCCACGAGCAAAAGAAAGGCAATAGGTTACCATTATAGTTGTGTTCACACTGTCCATCAGGCTGCTGTTAGATGAGATAACTGAGCTCGCCTTCCATATAGATCTATTTAGTTGCTGTGCTTGCTTCTCTGATCTGCACGCAGAACAGAGTATTGAACTTCTGTTGTTTTCTAGAACCAAGAATATGCAATCATAGATACATTAATTATGCATTGTTATCCAATGACATATTAATTATACCTTGAAGCAACATTCGCTTGAAACGACATATTAATTATACCTTGAAGCAACATTCGCTTGAAGAGTAGTACGAAGGGCCTTGGATGATGATAGCATATGGAGCAACTTTGCAAATGCTTCAAAAGTGGAAAGATTGGATGGCACATTCATACCCAATGAGTTATAATAGTAGGTAGTAATTGCAGTAACACTTGTCTTTAGTAATGATATTCCTCTTTGCAAGTCTTGATGCCTCTCCATGGAGTGAGAAGATGCAATAGAGAAGTTAAAGCTATTGCTTCTCTTGGAGTCAAAATACGATTTCTTGTCTGAATCAACAGACTGAACACCAAAGTTACCCGAACCACTTTCTGTCCATGAATTCTCCTCACCAACAGAGCAATTATTTTGCCTAGGTATAAAAAGTGGGTAGACTTTGCTGAAAAGAAGAAAACATTATCACATCAGAAATGTTTTTGTATGTTGCAGAGAAAGAGCTGTATTGCACTTTCCCATATACACTACCTCTGGGACTGTCGTGTGCTCCAGTAGGAACTACGCTGCCATACACGTGAACAGGAAGCCTAATACATTATAAAGAAACAGTATATCAGTCATGCAACCAATTGAGAAAACATATGCATAGGCATAGCATCATATGCAGAAAATATTTGCATAAAAAAGCCACGATCCTGACTATGCTCAGACAGATTGTAAATACTAAAAATCCAGCAATAGATGAATTCTTAACGAAAACAACCATAGTTACAGGACAAGAATGACTAGCTAACTGAACCTGCCAATGTAGCACGCTGACAACAAGGGCAAGCTTGTGATGATAGATTACATGGCACTGAATTTCATCTTACCCCAAAGCCAGATACATGGAGCGCAGGTGCAGATAGGATAGGAACTGCAATATTGAGGAGTTGTAACATGTACCTGTAACAAAAAGAAATAAATTTAAGTTCCACAGAATTGAGATCCAAATGCACATGCTAATATATTATTATGTGCAAACTGTTCTACAAAATGATCTGCTCAGCCAAATAGAACAATATATACAATACAATAACACCTCAAATAGTTGTATGTGACAAGGAACACTATTTGTATCCATACATATCTTCCTCAGATTTTTACTACCATAAACTGATGAAAACTGGTAACATTTCTCTGTAGCACTAGAGTTTTTAAGAAACAAACCACATTATACATATTCTACATGAGTTAGAGAGCATGCACAAGGATGAATTTATCAAAGATCATGTAATGAGTCATAGAGTAGTCATTCATCTAACCATTTTAACCATTTACAATTACAACATTCCAATTAGGTAATAATCAAATTACAGTTTATACAGGTCAGGTCAGAATAACATGTAAGTTGTAACCGGAGCAAAGAAGTACCCCAAAGAAGCCGATAGTTCTTCGGATGGAACTGAATGTGGATCAAGACCATGAGGTAGACAAGCATTGCATATGACATCATATGGACCACTGTAGCCATCCTTCTGATCGCCATCTATAATAACCTACAAATTGAAATGAATACATACAAATCCTTATCTAAGAATGGAACTCCAGACAATATTTAAACAATATTAAGAAAAAGGAAATCCTTTTTCAGGTAACAAAATTTAACAAGCGAACATGATGAAGAGGGCAAATAGCAGCATAACATCACTAACATGTGAAGTTAAACAGTGAAAGATGTCTCAGTAAATTTCAGGAAGCTACGTACTGCAAAAAAAAAAAAAACTATAGAACTTACTCGTCGCAGTGGGAACAATCTGCAAAGTTGCTTTATAGCTTTTGACTGCATTTTGAGACGCTCTGAGGCAGTTGCCATCTGCCAACAAAATATGAAGTCCCTCAGTAACAGGGGAAATAGGCCCCACATAGATAATGGATAACAAATGAGGTTTTACTACACCAATCAAACAAGTAAAGAAGCAGAAGCACATATGACTCACAAGACCCATCTGTGCTGCTTTCATGGCATTGGTGTGCATCACCGATGAATCACCTCGCTTCTTTTTCAGCTGGCAATGGGAAACAAGATATATGCAAGATCAGTAACCTGTCAGTTTTTAAAAAAAAATCAAGGAAAACACTGAGAAAGACTCATACTGTGACAAAAGCCAAATTCAATGATGCGGTTCTTTCTTTGAGATCACGTGATGCCTGCTCAGCTTTCTTCTTCTCTGCAAGCACATCGATTCAATAACCAGAACTCACTATCACTAACTAGCACCTTAACATACACGAAGAGTATTCGATGTTAACCTGTCGCATTTCGCCTTTTCAATTCTGTGAGATGATCCCTCAGCTCCTTGATATCCTGCGCTTTGCTCACCCTCCAGTTTCTCTGCTCGTCCCCTTTCCTCTGTCAAAAAACACAGAAAACAATTCAAAGTACAGTCTTTCAGGATAATGGCCAAACCAAACACCAAAACGCTACAGCTATTCAAACAAAATTGATACGGCAATTGCCATCCTAGGTTCAGATGTACCCTTCAACTCTCGACACAAGAAGATTTTTACATATGCAGAACTTATAATAAAACAAGTCATAGAATCCAAACTGAGGCATCACGCGTGGAAACTAGCAACCAAGCTAGACCCAATTTTCTACTAGCTCGGGGGAATGGGGCAGGGGCCGAGACCCACCAACCTTGGCCTCGAGGCGCGCGGCTATGCGGGAGTTGAGGGAGTCGCGGAGATTCTTCATCATGCGCAGCTTCGCGTGGTATTCCGCCAGCCTGCACAAACCCCAAATCCAACAGCACCAGACAAGAGTAAGGATCAATCCACAGAGACGCAACCTCTGATAGAATCGGAGGCACAAGTCGAAGGCCCTACTTGGAGTTCACGCAGGCCGAGCAGCAGGACGGGAGGTTGGATCCCTCGCAGAGCGCGCAGCTGCTGCTGGTGTTGCCGCCGCTGCCCCGCCGAGACGCCATCCTCGCGCCCAATTCAACTGAGCAGGAGGAGAGGGGAAGGGCTACCGGCCGGCTGCGGAATCAGGATCGCCGGTGGCGGCGGCGGAGGAGACGCGCCGTCGCGGCAGGTGCGAGGAGGGCGATGTGCTGTTACTGCAAGTCGTTTGCGTGGGGGAGGACATGAGAAAGATAATTCTGGCGTAGAGAGAAGAAAAAGACTCAAGTTAGGAAAAGAAAACTACGAGGAGTCGGAAGACCCGTTCCTCCTACGGTTCGAATTGGGCCAATAATGTATATGGGCCGTGGCCTATAGACCAGTTCTCTGTGAAGCTCATCTTTTTAGCCTGCATGCAAATATTTTTTGTGAAACAAATTAAAAGGCTCATTTTTGAATTTTTTTATACATCTCTTAATTGTAATCGTGTTTACAAACTTGTTTGTAAGGTTGATGAAGGATTCAATAGAAATTCAGAGCCTGATTTATCAGGACAAAACACACAAATAGAACCACCTAGTTTTTCTCTTCTTAAACTATCTCCAAGAACAGAACTCCAAATACAAGACCCATTCCATGTTTGGGTAGCGCTACAGGTAAAGAGTTTAATATTTATTTTTGGTCTTCTCCAACAATAAGACCCAAAAAAGAACCCTTTCTGTAAATGGGTTTTCAGAAAAGAGGATACTCAGATTTAGATTGTGTCTCTCCTGTCACCCAAAATAGGCCTCCTATATAGGTACTCTGTTAGAGATCGATATAGTGCTGTTGAAGACCCATTTTGGGTTTAGGTGCCTTTATGGGTCACTTGTTAGAGAGCAATGCAGATGCAGTCATCCACCCAACTCAGAAGTAGGGATTACAAAACATTGCCAGGTTCACAACGGAACCAATAGATTGTGCGATGACGAGTTCAGGGGAAATGCTGCGACTTAGCACATATGCACTCCCCAAGGTCATCAAAATTAAGCTAAGCATCGTCTCCATCGATCAGAAAATGAAGAATTAACATACAACCCAGATCGAGACGGGCGAGCAACCGTTAACAGTTTTGGAGATGCAGGAAACTACAGCTAGTTGTGTGTACACCAAAATGACCTTCTCGGCTCTAAAGATCTAGCCCTTGCAAAAGCCCCAACAAAATAACACCACCAACCAGTACCTATCAAGTATCAGCTAGTACCACACATGGCAGCAGCAGCAAATTTGAGCCATCCTACGCTCCCCTCTTCCCTTTGCCGCGTGCTGCAAGCTTGGCAGACACCACCTCTTCCGATAACGGCATGTAGTAGATCCTTGGAGAGGCCTCTGTCTTCCTGAAGAGATCATCGAGTGTCACCACAGGTGGTTCCGGGTTCTTTGGAGGGGGCGGAAGCTTCTTCGCTGCTGGTCCATTGTCGGAGGTAGAAGGCAGCTTAGCAAGTATTGGGAAGGTGCTGCCTTTGGTGTTGTAATAGACCCCTTGAGGAGTGGGTAATAGGCCCCTTGAGGTACCAGCAGCATGGGGAGGCATGGTTTGGTTGGCATTGGATTGTTGGGAAGATGCTTCCTTTGGTGTTGTAGCTGCGCTGGGGCTGATAGGTGCTGCGGGAGGGGGCTCAAGTTTGCCCTTCACCTCATGTGGATCAACAAACTCCGCGACTAAGTAACTGCCATTGTTTGGAGGCCATTGGAGGTTGTAAACAGCATTCCTTGTAGCCAGAGCTTCCTCCACCGAAGAGTACTGAAACCAGATGTTGGGGAAGAAGGCAGCTCAACACAATTATATCATTAGAAAGAACAAACAGTAAAGAAAGCAATATGATGAACTATTTTGAAGCCTGAAATAACAATCAGGTACAACAGAAAAATAAACTTAATACTAGCAAGGCCAGATCCAAAATCAATTGGTCAGGAACAAATTAAAGAGCTGCAGCAGTTATGCAGTTGCCATCATGAAATTTGCAAAATTTAGAAGTAAAATATATACAGTGCCAGGCACATGAAAGGGGAAAAAAAAATCTAGTCTTGGAAAGGCCATAGTGATTTATAAGCATGAAATGCAATTTTGATAATATTCTGCGGATGTAACATAATTTATGGAAGCTAAGGACATACTGTGACATAGCAATGGGTCTTGATGTGATCCATCCAAAAGCTACAGACAGATCCAGTTTTACCAAGAAGCTCCTGAACAGCTTTTAAAGTAAATGGGCGGACAAATCGATCAATTCTCAAGGAAGTTGTTGCAGGTTTCTGGGGCGGCGGTACTGAAATATTAGTAGGCAAGAGATGAATTTGGTAACAATGATGAAGTACATACTTTATTCAAAAGGCAGAGAAACCTCACCTATCCTCTCCTTCGGAGAATCTTCACGTGCTGTTGAATCAGACCTGCCAAAAGAACGTCTTCGAGCAGGCTGATGTACATCCTTTGAAGAATCGGAGCCACTTAGTTTGGAAGTTGGTTGCTTAGGTTTGAAAGTATCCACATTCAATAGGCGCAGACGTTTGATTGGCTCATTATTTGCAACAACTTCTTGACCTGTGCATTAACAATGAGTTAGAACAGAAAAAAAAAATTCAACCTTATATCAATTATTATCAAATTCACTTGAGGAATGTGGCATGTGAAATGGTCATAAATCTTACTGAAAGCACTAAAAAAAGTGAATGCATAGAAAATGTAGAAGAGCAGAAAAAATAAGGTACGGTTGTTCCAGAGAACATAGTATCAGACATTCAGATAGTAGATATAATGCACTTCACTCCGGATGCTCGTAGATAGTGTGCATCAGCAAGCAGACGAAAACAAAATGTCACAAAAACATGATACAATTAAGAAAGCAATGCCTCATCATAAAGTAAAGCAAGTAAGCAACACAGGAAATGACTGAACAATGTAATAAGGAGATAAAGACACACCTTCGGCTTTCCTCTTTTCAGTTGGCACTACTGTCTTCTCTTTACTTATATCTTCCTTTTCATGTACAGATGAACCGACAGTGACAGTATCAGGAAGGATCACCTCTTTTACTACATGCTCTCCAGTGACCTCGGTCTTGTCTTCGAGATAATCGGATTTTTCATTGGAACTCCCATGCTTAGTTTCCATCACATCCTCCTCCATTGATTCATCACCTGAACTCCTGTCCAAATTTAGTTTTTCAGGATAAACACTATCAGGACTGCCTTCTTTCTTGTCCAAGTTCATATCAGTATCTTGCAAAGACATATCGATCAGATCTTTGCCATCACCCAACATCTGCAAACCATCACCTACAGGGGGATTGCTGGATGATGACTTGACCATATCCTGCTTAGACTCTAGTTCTAAATCAGAACTGTCAGCATTCAGGCTACCTTCTACACTGTTGTTTGCATTAACTGATATATTATCATTTGAAATTGACACACACTTAATTTGAGACTCTAGATCTGGGTTGACTTCAGATACCTGGTCCTTTGGTCCAGACTGTATGGGTTTGCAGTCACCATTTATGTGCTTAGAATCCTTTTGGTCCTTCTCATACATCAAATCATTGTCACTGAAATTTTTCTTAAGAATCAGGCTATCTGCATTCTGTTCCTGTGCACTTGCAACAGCATCAGCATGTGAGGAAATAACATCTGGAGGTGATGGTTTTGCTTCCTGTTCTAGAATCTCACAGCCTATATCGAGACACGGTTCACCTTTAGCAGATGATTCATCCAACTTGGTAACAGTAATGGTATCATCAGACGATATGTCATCAACAGTTATTTTCTTGCTGTTGCCATTGTCTGGAGCCTTCTCTGCAATAACCTCAGAATGAACTTCAGCATGTGAATATACTTCTTCCACAACATTACTGTCACTTGGAACTGATTCTAGATCATCTCCTTTAGTTGCTTCTGCAGCACCTAGAGAAATTTCATCAGTTGCTGCCACATCAACTAAAGGAGCCTCGCTGACCTCTGTAACAGCAACCAGAGTCTTCAGGCTAACTTCTGCAGTATCAACAACTGCTTCCTGACTAGCAATTACATTATCTTTACTAGCTTCTGTAACAGAGACAAGGCTTTCATTCTGTGCAGCAACATCAGAAGGACCTTCATCAACACTTTGTTCCATTGAAGCCTCGCAACCGGATGCATCAGCTGAAATAACAGTTTCGTCCTCTTTCTGATCCTCCGCAGGGGGAATTCCACTGACTGTTTCTTCGCCACCATCAATAACCTGCCCTTGAAGGGCCTCAGCGAGCCTCTTCACAAGATCATCCTTCAAACCTTTGATAGGCAGCTCCCTCCTACGGAGCTCATCCTTCAATTCAGTGACCTTCCACTGATCAATTGGTCGGTCGTTCAGCACAGGATACGTTGACATTGTGACTGCCAAAAATTCACACTTATCTCAATCAAAACGGCTAAACAATTAAATATGAACATTGCATAGCACTTCTAACATATAGAACTGGAAATTTACAGGTATAATGAAACAAAAACAGATTGAACTATCAAACTGTAATCTTCAGTTGAAACTGCTCAATTACGCTAGTTAAGAAGTCATGCCATGCATATGCATTCTTGCAGTAGGAATTCTGATGAAGTAGCAGTTTATATGCAGAGAAAATTTTGTTCTTCAAAAGATCCAACTCCCAGATTCTGTTGCAAAGTTTTTGTACTGAAATGCTCCATGTCAAAACAAAATTTTACATTTGACATGTGCTATATGCTACATAAGAGGTGACAATGCAATTGTCAGCAATTCATAAATTAAGTATGAAAATAATTCATAGGACATTTCCGCGCATAAGGAACAAGCAAAATAACATGAAGCAGGTAGAGGCTTCAGTTCGCAGCATAGCCGAAACACACACATCGCGCAACTGCAAACGTCTCCGATTAATTTCAACCCATATCACAAGTGATCCCCACCTAAATCCCTAACACCCAACTTGATATATAATTACATGCAGCGTAGTAATGCCAGTCTAGAACTCTCGATTGTGTTCTAAACATAGCGAACATCGAATGGACCCTCGGGTTAAACCCTAAACATCGCAAAACGGATGGAAGCTCACTTCTCACCTAGCAACAGCAATGCAGAGAAATCTCAACAGTGCACACAGCAAAGCACGACCTTTCTCCCAAACCGCAAAATCCAACCTACAAGCACGCAGCAACCGGATCAAAACCCACCCAACAAAAAAACCCCAGCACGAACGCAAACGCACACACGAAGAGAAACGATTCCACCGACCAGCACCTCCGCAAATCCACTGACCCCTCGCGAGCCCCCTGAAACGAAAAAAACCGAAAAAATGCACGAAAAAAACCGAAAAAAAATTAAACAAATCTCAAGGGGACCGAAGCCTCTCGATCAGAGAGGGAGGACAGGAGCGGGGCTCCGCGCGATCGGAACGCGCGCTTCCTCCCGCCCGCGGCGGTTTCGATCTCTACGAGGGTTTTGCGCTTTTGCTCCGCTCCGCCGAAGCGTGCGAGACGACAGAGAGAGAGACGGCGTGGTGTGTGCGCGCCGCGAATGCAGCGCCCGGGAGGCAGCGTGTTGTGGACTCATATGTTGCGTCCTTGTCTCGGAGCGGAACATCCACCACGCTCACTGACATGTGGGCCACCGGCTTCCGGAATACGCCTTTCGTAGCGGCAGAGAAAATGGATTCGCCTTCGAGTTGGGAAGACGGATAGTATTCACGAATGGGCAAAAATAGATACACTTTCGTGTTGGGAAAGCGGGGTAATGTTGTTACGTGTTCGTGTTCTAGTATAAGGCTCGTGTCGAATGGGTCAAAACCCTAACCCCCACCACGTGATTCACGGGATTTACCGAAATGCCACTCTTCTCATCCAAATTCGCGCCGCTGATCCCCCGGCTCCGCCGCCTCTCCACGGCGGCGGCGACATCCGCCGGAGAGGACCCGAAGCTGTCGCGCATAGCGGACGAGCTCCTGGCTCTCTCCCCGGCCGAGCTCGACGACTACGCGGCGCTCCTGCGGCTCAAGCTCCGCCTCTCGCTCACGTCCAGCGCCGCATCGGGGGCGGCCCCTGGGGCGGCCGGAGATGGCGCCTCCGGTTCCGCGGGCGCGGAGGAGGCCGCGGCGGCGGTGAAGACGGCGTTCGACGTCAAGATCGAGAAGTACGAGGCGGCGGCGAAGATAAAGATCATCAAGGAGGTGCGCGCGGTGACGGACCTGGGGCTGAAGGAGGCGAAGGAGCTCGTGGAGAAGGCGCCGGTTGTGGTGCGCTCCGGGCTTCCCAAGGAGGAGGCCGAGGCCCTCGCGGCCAAGCTCAAGGCCGCCGGCGCTGCCGTCGCCCTCGAGTGATCCCGAGCAGAAGAAAGGGTTCGCCTTTTTTGTTCCTATTATCCTTAGAAGATGCAGCGTTTGTGCGTGCCTTGATTTGTTTGAATTGGAATTCGATGCGATTGGGGCAATTGAGCAGGTGTATAACAAGATGCATGTCTTGATTGCATTGTTGTTTTTTTTCACTAGTCTCAAGCCTAAGCACTGATTTATGTTCTTGAATCACGCAATAAGCTCTGTTTTACTGGTCTAGGTAAACTGTATGCTATATCTGATTAGCTGACGTGACTTGACTGATCGGGGTTACGGAATAATTGTTGTTGGCTTTACTATCACCCCTGAAGATTTACCACATGATTTAGCCCTGAAGATTTAGCATATAATTTAGATACTGTTTGATAGAGCTCTATCTCCACTTAAAAAAAATTGAGTAGAGTAGGTTGGAGCTGCTCCCAAAAATTAAATTACGAGGTGGAGTGGTCTTCACGAGGTAGAGCGGTCTTTGAGTAGCTTTACAACTTCAGATAGCTCTAGCTCTGAGAGTTAAAAGCTCTGCCAAACGGGGTTTTAGCCTTTGAAATGCTGTGATTTGTATAATTTATTGGTGACTTTTTTGGGGAGAAGCCTTCCTGCTAAGGTTGATTTTAGCTCTGCCCATGGTACCATTTCTCACTGTTTCCTGTATTCTATTTTGAATAATGCAGAAAAGGAGATTTGAGCTTTTGCTACAATTACTAAAACAGAAGCAAATGATGCTCGTAAATAAATAATATAAGAGTGAATTTAAACAGATATTAATAGGCAAATGCAAATTGTACAATCTAACATTATAAAAGATGTCGCAACTCATAGTGATTCAAAAAATATAATTATAGAATAATCTGGCCAAACAAACATGTAAGATATATCACGTACATATGGTCATAGGATGAAGCAAGAACAATGAGTAATTGGCGATATGAAAAAAGAAAGCAACGGCCTCCGCGGAGGCGATCGATCGCCTCTGCCGTCACCGGAGCTACCGCCGGTAAGCCGCACGGCGAGCAAGGAGGGCGACTGCGGGGTAGTCAGATCGGGATGCCGGTGGAGGAGTTTTGGCGAAGCAAGGAAGGATACGATACCACGAGAAGGCTTAGGCTCCGTTCGGGAGTATACATTGGCAAGAAATAGTTCTTATTTTTTTTAAGCACATTTTTTAAATAGTTAAACGATACTTTTTTAAAAAAAATTTATATAAAAGTTGTTTTAAAAAATCATATTAATCTATTTTTTAAGTTTGAAATAATTAATATTTAATTAATCATACGCTAATAGCCCACCTTATTTTACGTGATCTTCTTTCTCTTCTCTCACCTTCAAACTATCCCTTAGAAGGTGTTTGAATCAACTTGAAGCTTCTAGTTTCTTGGTTTCCGTTAGCACGTTTCCTAAAACGTATAATGGTGTATTTTTTAGTAAAATTTTCTATATAAAAGTATATTAAAAAATCAAATAGATTTATTTTTCAAGTTTATAATAACTAATACTTAATTAATCACATACTAGTGACGTTTCTTATTTTGCGTGAGACTTATAAGCTGTACGGATAAATCAATTTAAACATTCTTTTATGCTCCGTTCTAATGTACTTATGAGTTATACTTATTCCCTCGATTTTTCTAAGGACGCTTTTTGAAAGCAACCTAACCTTGAGTACGGTGGGTCTCGCTCGACTTGGTGCTTGGCGTGGCGGTGGCTGATGGAGACAAGTTGAAAGAAGGAGCTGTAGGGCGAAAACCTAGCCCGGATTCTACGGGCCGACAACAACGACGCATCAAGCGTTGTGTTCCCTCCAAGATGTGGACATTGCATTGGGGGAGAAAAATATCTAACACACTTTCCAAACAAATATAACCAATTGTGAAGTAAGAGAAAATAAAAAAGAATGAGAGTATTTATTGTTGGCTGAACTTATAGACAATGCATTGAGAAAATTTCTATAGTTAACATAAATGAAGATAGCCATTGCCCATTTGGAATCCGTAACAGTGTATGAGTAATAATTTGTTCACCATATAGGATGCGTTTTTAGCTCTTTACGCCCTTTATGCACACCGCTAAAAAATAAAGGTATAACAAAAATTAAGAGATAGTAATAAAACCTCAGAACCATTTTTTCTTGGTGATCTTCTTTTTCTGCAGCTTCTCCTTTCTCTCCTCTTTCACCTCCCTTTCGTGTTTCTTCTTTGCCTCCTCCGCCCGCTTCTTTTTCTCCACCTTCGCCTACTTGCCAGCTTGCAGTTTCTTCTTCTCCTTCTCCCTTTTCTTCTCCTTCTTCTTCCTCGCTTTCTCTTCTAATCTCTTCTGCTCCTCCTTCGCTACCTTGGCATTCTTCGCTGACTTGGCGTTGCCCTGAGCTACTCTCATCTTCAACCCCTCTTTCATCTCATAGGCTGCCAAATTCCTCCTCAAACGGAAGCACATCGTCTTCTCCTTGCCTTTTTTTTCTTGCTCGGAACTACTCCTTCCGGCGTGCCGTCGCTGACAACCCCTAAAGCACATAATGGTGCTTCTTGATTGCTTGCTGTGGTCTGAAAGAAAAATTGTGATTAATTAAGCTCGCTTCCGTGCTATGACTAGAACTAATCCTGAAACTCTTATAACATCTGTGATATATGTACAAGCCAATGCTCCTGTTTAAACAATTTATCAGTCGTTGTGAATTGACGAGTACAATTCGAGGTTTTTGTCTGAGGCGTATGCACGGTACCTGTGGGCTGTAGCCGCCTAGCCGGCCGACATTTGGCATTGGCTGGCTAGGTTTAACTACCTCTTCCAGTACGGCCAAATGTTGAGCAATCAAAAGAGTACGAGATGAGTACCACCACTCGAATTTAAAAAAAAGGGGGGCTTCATTAAGGATGACATGGTCCTGTACCAATATTCAGTGCGTAATGTTTTCTTTCTTTCATGGGTGAAAACTTCTGGGGCAATTGTAAATTTACCGCCATTTAGATCGTTATTGTAAAATTATCACTAAAAAATACAAAAATACCACTAAAACTGTCATTCGAATGACATTCTTGTAAAATATAAAAAATCAGTGGCAAATTTGTAAATGCCCCAAAACTTTGTATTGTTCATTTATAGTAGTAGTATATTACTTCATTTAGTCATAAATATTTGACGTTTAGAGTATGATTTAGTCGAACTTTTAAAACTTTGATGATTAATAACTTTTTAAAATTTAGTTTAAAAAATATGCATAGATTTACTTGAAAAGTACTATTATAATATCATAAATTTATTAGAATCTATAAATTTATTCTAATATAAAAATTAATGGTAAAGTTTCAAAAATTTTATCATTCTTGTCCTATAGATAACCAGAGAGAATAGTATATTTTTTCACGATTACATAAAAACGTACACCCACACACTCCACTATGCACGCATAAAAATCACACTCACAACCAACGAGTGCACTTCCTAATACGGGCTTAAAGAAACCAAGGCCAACGATAACTTTTTAACCTCACAAAAATCCTGTTAAAAGCTATATTATGGACACCATGATTTAAATCACGACAGATAGAGTCACGGTTCTACCACGACACCACCGGCAAATTCTCTTTTCAACAATATGTACGGCGGTGGCTGTGAAGCGGACGTGAGAAGGAAATTGGTGTAATCGTCGACTCATTCACCCACAGGCTGTAGTTGGCTCGTTGAGCTGTTGCTTCAATCGGGGGACGAGTCCATGGGCTCAACCCATAGATTGATCCTTTTTGTCAGCATGCATCCACTCCAGCCCAAACCGCTCTAATTTGAGATGAAATCTTAGACCATTCCAAACCGAATTTTTACTGTTACTAATTTAATTTTTTTTTAATTTACAAAACTAATTTTTGATTTGGATCATTTGCAAAACTAACCTCTTGCCGCCCTGGGCCACGGCGGTATTTAAAAACCGCCGTGGCCCAGGGCGGCGAATGGCATCCCGTCACCCGGGGCTAACGGCCCCGGCGGCCGTTAGCCACGGGGAGGCCACGTGGATTCGCCATCCTGGGGGACGGCGGCGAATGCCCCCAGGGGGCCGAATGCAAAATTGCATTCGCCGCGGGCGAATGCATAGGACCGTCCGCACAGCGATCGGACGGTCCGAATCTAGGGGGTCGCCTGCAAAATTTTTTTTTCTTTTTTTTTGATATTTTTTTTCTCAACTAGCAACACGAGAATAGCAAAATCTCGTGAAGGTGCAGCTTAAACCGATGTAAGATGTGGCCTGTAGAAAATTATGAGTGTGCTTTAAAAACCGTGCTGAAACTTCGAACCTCAAAAACTCAATCTTCCCGGCCGAATTTCGCAAAATTTTTTTGGACAAACCCGACAAAGTGGGGGGAAGCGGATGTAAAATTTTCTGTAGATGTCCGTAGAGTACTTATTTGCCCGATTCCGAGACCGTATGCGAAAGTTATGACTGTTTTAAGGTAGTTAGCGCACGTTACAATAATTTGCCGTGGATTCGGACCGTCCGATCGCTGTGCGGACGGTCCTATGCATTCGCCGCCCTGGGGGAGGGCGGCGAATGCCCCCAGGGGGCCGAATGCAAAATTGCATTCGCCGCCAATTTGCCGTGGATTCGGACCGTCCGATCGTTGTGCGGATGGTCCTATGCATTCGCCGCCCTGGAGGAGGACGGCGAATCCACGTGGCCTCCCCGTGGCTAACGGCCGCCGGGGCCGTTAGCCCCGGGTGACGGGATGCCATTCGCCGCCCTGGGCCACGGCGGTTTTTAAATACCGCTGTGGCCCAGGGCGGCAAGAGGTTAGTTTTGCAAATGATCCAAATCAAAAATTAGTTTTGTAAATTAAAAAAAAATTAAATTAGTAACAGTAAAAATTCATTCCAAACCAACCAACACAATCCAAATCAATATCCAGCCCATTTAACCCAAACAAATCCAACCCATTAGCAGGCCTACCTACAAGGACACCATACTATTGGCCTGTTTGGCAGGGCTCCAGCTCCTAGATCCTAACTCCTGGATCCAACTGCAACGAGAGCTAGATCCTGTAGAATCTGGAGGTGGCCTAAAAGTATTTGGCTAGCCTGATCAGCTCCAGAAATCCTGAAAGAGATAGGTGGAGGAAGATGGACAATTTTACCCTTGGTTTTTTTTACTAATTGATAATTGTTGATTATGACATGAATGTACCTTTTGAAATTTATCACTAATATATAAATACTAATTTTTCTTGTATGTTTTCAACACCATAAGTACGAAAGGTAAAAACAAAATATATGATAATATTCATACTCGTAAAAAGTAAAGCTAAAATCTATGCATGGCGTTTATATAATAAATATTCAATAATAATAATTAGTAGTATAGTCATCCAAAGACATTCTAAAAGACCACAAAAAACCATGCATTACTTGTCCATTATCCTATAATACGATGGACTAGGTCATCACGAAATGCATCCATTGATGCATCACTCGCACCCTCGGTTGATGTATCCGATGTATCTTGAGAGATGATATATCTTCTATATCTAGATGGAATGGTAGGCACATAATCTGGATTTCTATCAAACCTCTGAAAATGCCTATCCGGCGCATCATAGTCACGAATAAAATTATGCAATGCCATTGTTGCCGCCACAACCATCTTCTGTTTCCATATTAGAAAGCTAGGCATCTTGAGAAGAATTCGCCACTTTATCTTCCATACACCAAAGCATCTCTCAATGATATTACGTAGACTTGAGTGCAAGTAGTTGAATTTTTCTTTCACGCCACT
Organism: Oryza meyeriana var. granulata; assembly: GCA_003991445.1. Classification (NCBI taxonomy): domain Eukaryota; kingdom Viridiplantae; phylum Streptophyta; class Magnoliopsida; order Poales; family Poaceae; genus Oryza; species Oryza meyeriana. The sequence continues at coordinate 626,481 of RYFJ01000734.1, read as the reverse complement.
TGGTGCTGTACCTCTTCGAAATTCCGGCACATGGTACCTTTGACCCTTATATGGTGCTAAGGCAGTGTTCGGCAGTGCTGCTTAAGCAGCTTATTTAAGCAGCGCGTAAAACGAGAAACGTCATTAGCACGTGATTAATTAAGTATTTACTATTAAAAAGTTAAAAAATAGATCTATTTGCTTTTTTAGAGCTACTTTCATATAAAATTTTTTTTGCAAAAAACGCACCGTTGATCGTTTTGGAAAGCGTGCGCGTGGGATACGAAAAAAAAAGTTAGAGGAAGTAGTGGAAAAGAACAGGGTGTAAGTATCCTGGGCGGTTTGGATAGCCAGCATCAACAAGATAATATTTCCCTACAATAAAGATAAACATTAATATATCATTTAGAATCACTTACCAAAAAATACAACATATAACATGTGGTAATTACCTTAAGGAGGATGAAGAAAGATAGCTCTATCTGTTTCCAATGCATTAAATAGAACAGTTGTGTCATGCATTGAACCAGGTTGTCCAATAGATGCATATGTAAATCTCATATCATGATCATAAATAGCCATCACATTTTGAGTAGTAGTCTTGGATCTACCAATATATCTAACCTTCTCTTCATTTGGAACAACAGCATAGATATGAGTACCGTCAACAGCTCCAATGCAACCCTTAAAATATGGCCACATACGACGATCTTTTCTAATTCTTTTATGGACAATAGGGAAGTTTGGATCCTTTGGACGTACGATGTCATGTCCCAAGTCTACCACGGCAAACAAAACTTTTTCAAACTTTCTCTTAATTGTCTCACCAGAATGCTTGAAATGGTTTTGCACCCTTTGGTTCGATGAACCATCACCGACTATGAAGAAAAAAAATAGCAAGTGCCTCCATTATATGCATGTGTATAGTAGATGCCAACTTATATTTACTAACCAAAAGATCATGCAAGGCAAGAAAGGTATTGGCATTCATACAAAGCATGTGATAGCATTCACCTGGTGTGGCCAAAGTTTCTTGCACCCATCCCATTCCACTAAGTCGTAATGTCCTAGGCGCAATCTTTTCCAAGTAGGTTGAGTGGTAATTTTCTACAATTCTTCTAGACGAAGAAAGATTACTTGTAACGTTTTGGTACAATTACATAATAAGCATATCACAATCAGATTCTTTATCTGAAGAACCATCCTCTCCACTCTCACTTGACATCTACACATAAAGTCACATACAAAATAAATTAGAATATACATGGATATAGTGCTAAAACAAAAGTATACATAAACATAGAGCTGAAAATAAAGTAGCATAAATAAGGTGATTAAACCCAACAATAGTGCAGGACATTCATAAACATAGGTCTAAAAATATAACACCACAAACAAGGTGATACAATCCTACAATAGTACTAAATTAAAGTGATACATTCCATAGGCACACCACACATAAAATTAATTTCCATACTTTGCATCATACTTTTTCTTAAGCCATGCGAAACATCCTGCAGGAGTACGCAATGAATTAATAAACATCTCTCTTTGATCCTTCTTGACAAATATTTCAGTTGCAATGAAGTATTCGTTTGTCCCTTCAACAGCACCACATTCCTCCACCAAGGCCATAACATCCTTTATTGAACAACCCGGAGGATCCTCTCTCAATCTACTAAATGATTGAATAGATGATAAAGTTTGTGCAGAGAGTTCATAACTCTTTGATATTTCCTCTACCATCTTTTGAGATCCACTCTTCTTCTTCAGCTTATCCACCTTTGAGCCACAACCTTTCTTTTTCTTAGCGCTTGGTTCATCTTCCTCTGTCTCGTCATCCTTTTCATTGTCTTCATCAATATTAATTGCATCATTGGTAGCTGTTGGTATGGTGCTTTGCGATAAAGACTAATGGTCAGCACCACTATTGCGAATGTCTTCAAACATTTTTGCCAGTAACTCTTCGTTTTGCAATCCAACCTTTATAAACTTGTAACAGCCTGGTATGTCCTGCATAATAATACATTATAAAATGAGTTAGAACATTGAATTTGGATTCCTAGTTCTTAATATAACACCGCATACAGAAAAACTTACTATTTTCAGCTGAGCCCAACGTGCTGCAGTTGCCGTCACTGTTTTCTTTGTGTCATCCCATCCCAAACATGTTTGAGAGTTTAATTTCTTCCAGCAATTGTACTCGATCCTAAATTTATCCCATTTGTTCTTAAATTGACATCTAGTGTACCTAAGACCGGTTCTTGCAGCAAATTGCTCAATGACTTCGTCAAACCCCGTGTTAGATAGATGGGTATTTGGACGATTACCCGTAGCTACTTGATTTAGCAAAAATCTCACACACAACTCTAGTTGTTGATAGTTAGTCCAATCAGCAGGGTTTAGGGGTAGTTTAACACTCCCCGATGGCATAGTTTGATCCATGCTTGCCATCCACTCACTCACACCAATCTTTTCTCAATACTAGTGAATGCATTTCAATTTAGTACTGGTCTCTAATAAAGCAAAATGATTCATCTCACTTCAAGGAAAATGATCCACAACTACTGATTTATGACTACAATATCTATAATTCAATAGCTAATAGGTTCATTTTTGCATATCAATCACAAAATGAGTACTAACAAAAATGTGAGTCAGGTGGATCTAGTTGTACACACCATGTTTCAGTTCAGATTTATAACAACAAATTTATCTTCAGAGCAACAAAATCAGTTTTGGAGCAAAATCATGATAGAACAAAGATTCATACAAATCATTTCCACCGATTAATAATCAATTTGGGTGCAAAATTTGATGGAAGAGAGTGGGGAGAAGCTGTAGGGTTTGGAGAAATACCTCTCTTCAATGGGGATTCGACTGGAGAGAGATTGCTGCCGCCGTCTGCTTCCCCTCCACGCGCCGTCGCAGCCTGCTCCCCTCCAGGCGCCGCCTGCGTCCCCTCCGCGTCGCGCCTGCGTGCCCCCCTTCGGCTGCCGCCGCCTGCTTCCCCTCGGCCCCCGCGGGCCGTTCCCTATTGGGATCTGCCGCAGTCAGCCCGCCGCTCGTGCCGCTCTGGCCGCCACCGCCTGCTCCCCCTTGGCCGCCACGGCCGCCCCTGGATTTGCCGCAACACCGCCGCTCGGGGTAGGGGCGGGGATGGAGATGCCAGAGGGGGGGCGAGTTACATCGCCGCCGCTTGCTTCCCCTCCAGCCGCCGCCGCCTGCCTCTACCCTCCGGCGTGGGCTGACCGCCCACCTCTGGAAACCTATTGCGCGCTGAGGAGTCGAGAAGGGGGATTTGGGAGAGGTCGGGAGAGAAGTCGGGATTTGAGCGGGACCCGAGAGGCTGGTCTTGTGATAAGGGTATATCAGCTGGCATTTGCGGGTAATTACCAATACAACTTCTGTGGGTACATATGTAAAATGGATGGAGCTGGAGCCATGGAGCTGGCAGAAGGTCGCTCCAACTTGCTAGTTCTTTTTCTAGGAGCGATCCAACCTGATCTGATCTATTTTTTTGTTGGAGCTAGACCGTTTGGCTGGGCTCTAGCTCCACCAAACCAGAATCTAGGAGCTGGAACCCTGCCAAACAGGCCCTATACTTTCAAAAAAAAATTATCTAAACCGTGCGATGGTTGCACATGAAATTCAATAAGATTATTGTTAACAATTAGTATGTTGACAGTAATTACGTGTGTACATGGTCATGTCGCCTTTCCCTTATATGTGATTATATGCTACGGAAAAGATTTTATATAAGTTCGAGCCTACTATTTCTCACACTAATTTTAGGGAGTTGTTGCAATCTTGCCGTAGTCAAATGACGTGTGTTCCTGCTCTAGAGATATTACACTAATTTTAGGGAGTTATTTCCATACTGGTTATATCTCTTTTCTTCGCCGGTGTATCTGTTTTACATGTGTGGTTAAATTTTATATTTTAAGTTACACTGACGATTATTATTTTTAGACCATTATTGAACAATATCAATTTTTTCATAGAAAGTATATCAATTCCCAATAAAAAAATTATTTATTTGGACATGGGGGAACCAAGGTTTGCCATACCGTTTGGGGGGATGTTAGCCAAGGGCCCCCACTATATGGGCGGTAACCGTTTCAATAACCGCATGAATTTTTATCTCTAAAAATTTGAATTTAAAATTTTAAATATCACATAAGGTCGGGCGGTTACCGTAAATTATGAGAAAAACTTATAAAACGTAGTAAAAATTCTAAAATATTATAGAAAATTCAGGAAAAATTATGGATATATCTAGAAAAATAATGTAATATTGCATAATTTTTTTATAACCCTTGCTATCGTTTTTATACTTAAATAAAGTAGAAATTATATTCTAACATATCTCTTATTTTTTTCAATTTTGATGGAGCTCCAAAATATAAAGTAAATTTCATTATTTTCATAAACTTTATTCACCATAGTGATCCATAATTCAAGTACTACCTACTAGAATTTTTTAGATTTTTTTATTTTTTTAAAAAAATTAAATTCGGATAAAATTTAGATAAACCATACCGCCAGTTATCGTATCCCAGCGGTATGCGCGGTTACCGCGATAACCGGCAGTATCGGATACCCTGGTGAGCACACCATACACATGAACCAAACTTATTTCTAACAATAGTGCTAGTCAAACTAATCGACTGAGTAAAGTAATTAGTTTTAGTTCGATATATATTCATTATCTAACTGTCATCTGCACGCTGGGGCATTAGCCAGACAAAACGAGCAAACAACACTGAAACACGAATTGCCACCACATAGGCTACAACTTTCAACCACACGTCGCTCGTCTCTTGAGCAAAATGGTTGCCAAGAGCTCCTCCCAAAGCTATGCAATGAGGGTAAATGACTAGGAACCACACCTGCAGACAGACATGAAGTTTAATCAATCATAAATTGTATTTCAATATTATGTAAAGATTTAATTTTTTTATTTTTTAAGGGATAAAAATTACTATAAAATTCGAAATGCAAATTACAATGCTTACTATTTTCCTGTCACAATATAAAATTAGAAATAGACATACCCCATGATACCACCAGGGAATGCGATTTTGTTTGCACACTGCCCTAGCCGCCTTGTAATGTTGCTCGTCAGCGAATTAGAGACCACCGTCTCGATGTGGTACCAAAACTTGTCCATGCGACCCGATTTGGTCGCTGACGACGGACTCGATCCCGGTGAGGATATCGGCACCGCGCGCGCAATCGTCCCCCCTAACGACGACCACCTTGGGGTAGGGGTTCTGCACAGGCAGCATAGCACTAGATTTTTTTTATATTTTAGCCCTTTTAAAACTTATTCTATAAATAGATACTTGGAGAAATTTATTCTAAGAATGGACCCTTTTCTTGGCGCCAGAGTAATTGATGGTGAGATCGTGGACCTCGGCACCAATGACGTTGGCGTCGACACCGTCACCCCTGTGGCAGTGCTAACATGGAGGGGTCGGCGCCAAAGAAACTAGTGACAAGAACCTATTTATAAATAACTTATTTACAAACAAGCCCTCAGAAGGGTTTCACCTTTATGGCGGAATTCGCTCTATTCCTATCTCGCTTCTCAGAAGGTGCTGCCACACCACACAACCTATACTCTTTTCCACCTCTTAAAACCAGGAATTATCATCTGTGGTTTACCATTTTATCAAAACATACACTCATTATGTAAAGGTTTGAGTAGATAACCTGTATACAGGCAGTCCTCCATATATAAGTAATTTTGTAAATAACTTATTTACAAATAGGTTCTCGACGCTAAAGAGACTGACGTTGAGGGTCTATTTTTAAAATAAGTTATTTATAAGTAGGTTCTTGGCGTCAATCTCTTTAGCGTCGACCCCTTTCACGTCAACGGTCAGTGTTGCCATAGAGACGAGGGTGTCGGCTGCCGGCGCTGAGACGTTTGACCTTGGCCCTAATAACACTGGTGCTGAGAAAATGATCCATTTCAAAAATAAGTTTTTTTAAGTGTTTATTTATAAAATAAGTTTTTAAAAGAGCTAAAATGTAAAAAATCATATAGGAGAGCATGCCTCCCTTGATGAAGCAGATGTGGACCATGCAGGAGCAGCAGACGACGCGGTGGCCGCACGGCCCGTTCGCCGTGTGCGGTGACTAACAGCACGTACGTATGCTTAGGGTCTACTAGTAGGAGCGAGGTCGACGACTATACTTGTTTGGCTCAAGGAGCATAAGAGTCCGACACGGACCCTTCCGGGCAACCCGACCTGAGTCCGACACGAGACACGTATCCGTGTGTATGCGCACAAAACGTACTAAGTTTGCCCTGGGCGCGCCGCCGACGGTTGTGGTGCTGTGCGCGGGTCGGCCGCGCGGTGGTTACAGCGTTCTACACGGCAATCACGGCGTGAGAGCGTGCGGCGACGCACCGCTACTGTCGCGCGAACCCCGTTCGGCTTGCGTAAAATTACGCCTACGCACGCACGCGTCGCACCGTGGGACGGCGGTCCGGATTTGGCACGGGTAAGCTTTATATGGACGCGGCGGATTGGGACGCGTCGAGTCACGGGGTGGAAACTAAGCGTGCGTGACACGCACCGCTACTGTCACGGTCTGCGCGCTCGCGGGCGGAATGCGGGCCAACATTTGCCAAATTGTACGCCCACTTAATTTATTATTCAAAAAATACTGTAAAAACGGTGTACGGTATACCGTTTTTTCTAATATTCTCTCTTATTATTACTACTTACTGTTATATAAATAGACATCGTCCTAAAATACGTGTAGTTAAATTTTAAAAACTTAAATAATCAATTAATAGAAATATTAGGATTTGACATTAAAAATAATATAATAATAGATTTGTTATGAAAAGAGCTTTCATATGATGATATTTTAGATAGCTTTTACAAACATATAATTATAAAAAATAGTGATAAAACATGTGGAGACTGCTCCGATGTCCAAAACGACAAATAAAAAAGAACCGCTCTTTCGGTTTTTAATGTTTGACGCCGCTACTTTTAAAGATACGTTTGACCATTCATCTTATTAAAAAAATATTATTATTTATTTTTTGTGATTTGTTTTATTTTTAAAAGTATTTTAAGCATAACTTATACTTTTACATATTTATATAAAATTTTTAAATAAGACGAAAGATTAAACTTATGTCTAAAAATTGACGGCGTCAAATATTAAAAACCGAAGGAGACACTGCGTGTTGCTGTGGAACAAAAGCATAGAACTGAAAGGAATGTTGGGTTACCACTTCATCATAGCTTAGAGGGAGTGATGTGATAGTGAATTTAACCTCGTTCGTCAAAACTTAGAGGGGGTGAGGTGCTAGTGAATTTAACATCGATAACCAAGCAACAAATTAGGCAATCAGGAGGTATGACCAAAATATATTAACCGACGTAGGAAAAGAGCAGTTTTTACGATTGAGACTATTACTATACAGATGCTCAAATGTACTTATCATGTAAGATCCAGATACCTGGATTGATAATGCTCACTCGTGTGGGTAGCATATCCATGCACACTACTAACTGATTAGAAGCACAAACTACGACTTTCATCACACCTACTGATATATCCAGATGATTTATGGCCATGATCCATGAATGTGGCTGTGCTTCTCGAGACCCATCGCTAAAGGGCATGAGTGGAAAAATCAGCATTGAATCGAAGGTGCTAAGTGAAATATATTTAGCATCTTATTAAACTATATAAATTTTTTAAAACTAATACTCTAAAGATAGAATATTTAATTCAGGACAAAACTAAAATGAATATAAAATTAGCTATGAGGACAAGGGAAAAAAAATACACGCTAAGACTATGTTCAAATCTCAATTATAGGAGAAAACTCCTCTTGTTATCTGTGAGGACATTTCTTAAAATTTTTTTTATAGAAGTTGCTTTAAAAAAATTATATAAATCTATGTTTTTTAATTTTATAATAACTAATATTTAATTAATTATGCGCTAATGGCTTATCTCAGTTGCACTTCACTCACGTTCAAACTATATTTAATTCTGGCCGATTTGATGCTGCAGCATGTGCAGTCGTAGCTGGAAGACACGTAACAAACAACACCGGAGTTTGGCTGGCAGCTGGCCACATTTTGAGCTGTCCCGGCTAAAAAATGCCTAGAAAGATATGGCATCTTTTCATCACATACATGGAATGGACCAACTTCTTTTAGTGGATGAACGATTTCTCATCAACGGCTTTAACAGCAAAAGAGAGCAGGTAGCAGTAGATCTGTATGCACCTAATCCATTCTCATAAACCAAAACTTACGGCTAATCATCCAAAAATTAATTTGAAAATGGAGTCAAACTCAAAATGGTGTAACTAACCACGCCGCCGCGTGCAGCATTGAAGGTCGCGCCAACTAACCAGCGCTTAACCGAATCCCTGTGCGCCCGGCCGCGATAACGAATTCTTCCCTATAATAATATCGCGCCGGGTCGCCTCCCCTACCGGAGTCCTCGCCGCGAGCCACCACCACACTACCACTACCCTCGCGGAAGCATCTGGCTCCGTCCTCGCCTCGCCGCCGCACTCACAGTCTCCCACTCGATCGCGCTCAGCTATGTCGCGCGCCGTCGCCGTCGTCGTGGCGGTGCTCGCGCTGGCGTGCGGCGCGGCGTCGCAGGCGCCCGCGCCGGCGGCGGCAGGGCCGTCGGCGGACTGCGGGTCGTCGATCACCGCGCTGACCGGATGCCTGAGCTACATCACGCCGGGGAGCACGGAGGCCAAGCCGGCCAAGGACTGCTGCGCCGGCGTAAAGAGCGCGCTGAGCAGCCCGGCCGCCGTCGCCTGCCTCTGCAACGCCCTCGGCCAGGACTTCGGCATCAAGATCAACTACACCCGCGCCGCCGCCCTCCCGGCCGCCTGCGGCGGCGACTCCTCCGCCTTGAGCAAGTGCAACAGTGAGTACAACACACTCCTCCGATCTGTTTCTTCCCCTCATTTTTTTCCTTTTATAGGTCATTATTATTTTTTTTACTTTTATTCTTCTCTGTTTTTCTGGGAGATTATGGTTAATGACATCTCTACACTCCCCTTTATATAGTACTTTACTTGTTACAAATCAAGTTATGGTCTGTATCTGTATTTAATTCGATCTCTTTTTTCTTGGCAGAGAAAATTCCCGGCGCCTCTCCTACTGGAGGTAATTTTGCAAAATCCCTGAACCTGTTTGATTATTTTCTTCAATCTGATTTTTTTAAGAAAAAGAAGTACGTTTGAATTTTGATCTAGAACCCTGCCTAATTATCCTCAATTTGCCTCCCAAGTAAGTGTAATTTGCCCTGAACAATGGCCTTTTTTAACGAAAGTAACAAGATGGACCACCCAAGAAAATTTCTAAGTCATCAGCAGAGTAGATTGCTTGTCCTTCCTGATGGCTTCCTCCTCATTAGTCATTACTAGTAGATCAGAGTACTTTGCTCATGGTATGCTCTTTTCGAAATATGGGTGAAATGGGAAAAGAAGATTAGAAACTTAATCTTGTTTTGTTGTCTATTGAAATATCATACTATATGACGGAGGAACCTCTTGTGTTTGAGGTTTGAGTCTAAGTACTTAAGTTTTTGTGTTATAAGACTTTTTTGTATGGTGTGGAGTTTATGTATTCTTGGATTTTATTGGTTGTGTACATCCACATTATAATGTAGAGGCCGGGTTTTTAATGCATTATCTAAAAAAAGTAGTGTACCTGCTACCTAGCATAGTGGTTGTTGTGGTACAGCCTACAGATGTCAGATGGTCGATGAAAACTTTCTCGTTTTCCGTAAGCACGCCTTTTGTCAAATGGTGTGTTTTTTACAAAAAAAATTTCTATATAAAAGTTTCTTTAAAAAATCATATTAATCTATTTTCCAAGTTTAAAATAATTAATACTCAATTAATCATACGCTAATGACTCAGCTTGTTTTACGTGATCTTCTTCCTCCTCCATCTTCCCTCACCTTCAACCTATCCTTTAGCCGCCAAATTTTGCAATCCATCATGCACACTAACTAAACTTTCTATTGGGTCATCATCTAGTGCTCATTGATGAGGATTCATATTTCAAGTTATCTGAAAGTTCTGACTTCTGAATCAATGTGAGGTCTGAAAGCACTCCGAAGAACTAATTACTGCTAGATATTTTGATTTGATAAACATTTTCTGACTTTTACTGTATTATTATTACAAACAAAAAAAAAATTGATCCTGGAGTTCTGAACCCAAAGAAATCTTCGGTCCTGCTAAGAAATCTTCGGTCCTGCTGACATGTATTCACCATTCATCTTTTAGAATTGCTTGATTGTGTGGTATTTGGCCATCTCACAAATCTGCATCCATGTTGCAGCACCTGAACCAGGGTCAGGATCAACACCAGCGAATGGCGGCACCCCATCTTCACCGAAGTCAGCGGCGACCCAATCTCCAGTCTCGGCGATGCTCATTGTAGCCGCGGTTGCTGCACCTCTGCTTTCTTACTATTACTTTTGAAGATTTACCACATGATTTAGTTTCTGAACCAGTGTGATTTGTATGCGCATTGCGCTGTGATTTATTAGTTATTACTCTTTTAGGGGGAGACCTTTTCTGCTATTGTTGATTTTAGCTGTGCCCATGATGCCATTTCTCACTGTTTCCTGGATTGGATTATTATTAGTTTGTACAATATTGGATGGACCTTCAGAAGAAAGTTGATAAGTGCAGGCATGCAGGCTGTTGTTTTTTCTGAATGATGCAGAAAAGCATATCTGAGCTTTTGCCAGAATTACAACAGCAGCAGATGCCAATCTAAAATAAAAGAAATATGACTGAATCTTTCAGCTCTGCAAATTGAACATATCCTTTATCTTTATGTAATTCAAGCGGATATTTGCCAGGCCTGGGAATCCTTCCAGGCATCCAAATAAGCCTACCAACCTTGGTACACAGAACCAGATACTATGAACTGATGACTTAAATCAACGAATCCCTGCCTAATTATCTTCAGTTTGCCTCCAAAATTAATCACTGAAAATTTAAGAACTGTACATATCGACTGAAATTATGCAGCAATTCACAGGGAACACTAACAAAAAGAATGCAACAGAGCAGCCAATATTTTCTGAAAGCAACAGAGCAGCCAATATTTTCTGAAAGCAACAGACAACACGTTCAGGTATCTGGAACAGCACCGAATAATTCTGAATTCAGAACACGTACAGAAGTTTCATAAACCAAACAACACAGTAGAACTCCATTTGAATGACACCGAAGAAAGGAATTGGGTTAATTTGGCCAAACAACTCAGAGGTCTGAACATACTGTGAGATCAAACCGAACAACTCATCTAGAAAATTTTCTGTAAAGTAGGATACCATCTGAATGATGCGGAAGAAAGCAAAAGACAAGCAGTGATGCAGGGAATTGGGTCAACTTAACCAAACAACCCAGAACATAGAATGCAACACAGAACATATCTGATCAGTCCAAATGCATATCTGAGATTCGAAACTCTTCAGATTCATAATAATTCAGACACATGCATGGGGTTGGGTTAATTAATCAAACAACAGACTAAGTACTAACGAAGCAATCCATTATCCATGCATCTCTGAGACGAAATACAGCATTCAGAGAAGGTGCAACGATGTTTTTCCCTTCTCTATTCAGTTCACACCAGAATCCAAGGTCCAAGCAGAAAAGCAACCCCAAACTTGCACCCAATACAAATTCATGAACAGGAAAACATCCCCAATCGATCGAGCAATGCTGCAAATCTGCAACCGAATCTTTTGTATTCGAATCCCACCAACGAACCACATGCGAACGAGGAGACAGAGTCTTAGAGACAGAGCAAACATAAGATTACATGCATGAAAAACCAAGCAGACACAGCAAACAATTTGGGGCAAAATATTCACTTCATTCAAGCGATCCAGCAGTTGAAAGCATTCAACGACACAGCCGACTCTGTTCTTCTTGGACAGGATGCACGAACTCAAGGTAAGCCGATTCCATCTGAATCTACCAGAGACACAACACACAACTTCGAGAGAAGAATCTACCAGAGACACAACACACAACTACGAGAGAACAATCATTACGACGAGGACACTATGGCTTACGGGACAGGTTTGTACACCTCGAAGGCCCTGGCGTTCTCCTGGAGGATCTCCTCCTTGTCCTGGTCGGTGAGGTCGTTCTCGATGTTGAAGGCCGTGCGGATCTCCTCGGGGGTCTTGCCCTTGATCGTGTCGGCGACGCTCTGGATGGTGAGGTTGAGGAGTCCTTCGATGTTGAGGAAGTTGGCGGCCATGATGACATCGAAGAGAGCGCCCTTGTCCTTTTCCAGCTCGCCGATGAAGGTCTCGTCCCACTTCTTGAGTCTCTCTTTCTCCTCGACGGCGTTGGACTTGCTGTTGCCGTGCTCGTCGCAGTACTCGATCACCTTCTCGAGGGTCTTGGAGGCGACTTCTTGGAGCGGGATGGCGCTGTAGGCGCTGCCGGAGTCGATCATTTCCTCGATGATCTTGGACAGCCTCGCCGACGCCTCCGTGACCTTGGCCAGCTTGCCATCCGAGCTCTGCAGGGTGATCATCCTGCCGCTCTCCTCCTCCCGCTTCCCCGCATCCGCCGCCGGCGCCCTCTGCACTGCCTCCCACACCCCCGCGAACACTCCCTTCTTCTCCACCGCCGCCGCCGCAACCGGCTTCTCCCCCTTTCCCTCCTCCATCACTCACTCTCGCTCACAAAACCCTAACTTCTCCTTCCACTTATGAGGATGCAGTGGGACGAGCCGGATTGATCGGTGAGTGGTCCAAGCCAAATGGGGACGCCTATATATAGCCCTGAGGCGGAGCCGCGGAGGCGTGTTCGCTTTCGCGGCCGCTACGTTTCTTCCCCTGCAAGCCTAGCTGGCTCGCCAGCTGGACGACAGCTCGCTGTTCTGCAGGCCGTGTTGGGCCAGAAGGTTGTGGGCTATGAGCTGAGAATTTGTATTAGATTCGGCCCATTTATGAGGACCATGCTACCTTACAGTACATGCTCCATTTTCTTTTTTTTTTCTTATCTGGGAAAAGTATTTGTACGTTAAATCTCCTAGGGTTTATATATTTTGTACTTTCCTCACACTAAGAGGTCCTACTATGTTAGATATTTTGGAGAAGTCCTTTTCATTTAGGAAAATCATTTTCGTTCCGCTTAGCCTTATCAAGTATTTTAGTGATAAGTTCTATAGGAACTAGATGATTCTATTTGGTCAAATATTTAACGAAAAATTCCTATTTTCCTTTCATTAAGGTATGAGGGCTTAAAAAAATGGCTCTACTAGTCTTTACTCTTGTGGTTTTCTCAGTTTCTATTTTCTTATTCAGGATCTTGCTTTTCATGGTTCTCATCTCTGCAACTCGCGATTTTCGCGAGAGAACCAAATCCAAGTTGGTCAAGATCATCATTTGGGTTGGCATAGTAGTGATTACCTTTGCAATTGCGGTTCAAATCTATCCGATCTTTATCTTTTTCTCAAAGAACGAATAAAATCCCTTGTCGAAGCCCTTTATGATAAGCTTCCCTAGATCTGGGAAGTTTCTCTTTCACGTTATTAGGATCGTTTGATCAATTTTCTTGATCGCTACTTATGGATGTGCACTCAAAGGATACAAATAGGGATTCGCAAACAAAAAGGGAAATTCGTAATCACTTTTTCCTGTCGCGTAATAAAAAGGCTTTACGTGAGAGCAATAGAGGTTGGGATACATCTCTCTTCTGAGCAACCTCTTTTGGATTCTTAAGACCACCCTTGCAGTAGGATATCGTCTACTTTGAGTTCTTTATTATATTATCTCCTTCGAGGGATTTTTAGGATCGTTCAAGCTATATTTAGTCTATTTTGGCTTTTACTGTCTCCTCTTCTCGGGGAGGGAGGGGTGGTTAAGGACCTCAGAAGATAGAGGAGAGCGCCAGGTGCAGATTTCTGGAATGCTTCTATGGGGAATACTCATTAAATACGCATTCTCCATCTTATGCCTTGAAGACGACTCGTACCTCCATGCTCTTTAGCACGAGATTTTGAGTCTCGTGTGTCTACCATCTCACTATCAAGACATCTTGAAAGTGAATCATATTCCATGAATATGATATCTATCTAATGTGATATCTTGAAAGTGAGTCGTATTCCATGAATATGATATCTATCTAATGTGATATATGGGATATATGACAAAGGTGGAGTCTTGGAGTATTTCGATCAATCGGTCACATAGGCCTGAGTCAGACATCAAATAGCTTCGATTTGCATTATCCATAGGACACCTTATATGTATCAAAATCAAAAAGATATACAACCCAATTTCTCGATTCAATAGAAGCCCAAAAAGGAGGTGGGGATTTCTATGTAAATAGAGTATCCTATTTCCATATGCTCGAATGACCCCATCTCATAATAAGAATGTGCATGGCCTGGTCCGGTATGGAATGAACTTATATTCTAATGATCGAGTCGATTCCATGATTATAAGTTCATAACCCTAGCGCCCATTCCCATTTTGGGTGGAACAGATCTACTAATTCTTTTATTCTAGTTAGTAAGTGTTGATGTTTTATATCAAGCTGTATTGAATATGGGGTTATTCATCAGACCTAAACTCGATGGATTCGAAAGGACATAAAAACTTATCCTTGTTTAGACCCTCGAGGAGAGGTAATACCATACTTCCAGCTGTTGTGTATTGCTTTCGCTATTTCTCTGGTAAGATTGTGATATGCCCCACAGAGCTCCCTACCCCTCCTTATATACTGGAGGGATGAGGATTACAGGGTAGGAAACTCAGTCGGATACGACCAAGGATATTCCTTATTAGTACATAGAGAGTCCGGCTAGAATTATATCCCTTTCCTTGTCATGCAAGGTAACATGAAGCCGAGTTCTACTCTATCCCTAATTGTATGGGCCGGCTCACCCCCTATCCGAGTGACCGTATTTGACTTCCTTGAGATACCCGAGGCCCATGGCCTCCACAGTAAGAGGGATCTTGAACTAAGAAATAGACCTAGCAGCTAAAAGAGGATATCTTGAGCAATTGCAAGAATGGGGTTCATTGATATTCTTGGTATAGTAGATGCTATCACACATACAAGTTATACTCAATTCGATGGAATTGTTTGATCTTAAAGGGGATCTTCTATAATTTCCACATAAGGGGTTATTTCTCGGTTTCGTCCTAGGGATAAGAGACACAGGGCTGAAGAGAGAGCCAAAGAAGGATCTTCCGTGTATAGTCCTACATAATCTCGAATGTTATTAGTTCCAGTACATAGATCAAATAATACAATGCAAGCAAAAGTTCCTAGATTGATGGAGATATAGAAAAGCATATAAGCTATCATGCTTGCATATCCATCATTTGAGTCTCCAACAATTATTCCAATAATTACATATTCGATTTTCCGTATGGACGAATATGCAAGCACATATTTCATGCTTGTTTGAGTAATAGCAAGGAGATTCCCCAATATCATGCTAAGAATAGCTAGGATTTCTAGAAGAAGATGCCATTCATTTGATGAGAAATAAAAAGGAATATCGAGAATTCGTGTGGCTGAAGCTGAAGCAGCAACTTTCGAAGTAATAGAAAGAAAAGCAACAACTAGACTGGGGGAGTCAAAGTCGAAAAGAGGATTCCTCACTTCTTTCTCTTATGCAAAACCGTGTATGAAACTTTCATCTCGCACGGCTCTCAAGTGATAAAAGAAAGAACTTGTCTTTTTTCTTTTCTGATTACCTTCCTTGCGTATGTCTAAGACAAAATCCATTCTTTTTCGAATTCGATTTTGAAAAATGATCCTTAACCAAGGTCCCGTAGGAGCAAGTCAGAAAGGTTGAGAAATAGAACCATCTGATTTGATTCGTTCCCAATAGCCATGAGACGGTCATCTTAGGGTGATCCTTTTGTCAACGGATGATCATACTACACTCTTAGTCTATGAAGGATGAGAACCCACTATGAAACATCTACATCACATTGTACACGTCATTAGTCTAATTCCATATTCTTCAGTCATTGATAAATAGTTTGTCGGACAGTACTCAACACAATTACCACAAAATATACAAACTTCGAAATCAATACTATAATTAAGTAATCGTTTCCTTTTAGTATCCTTTTTAAATCTCCAATCCACAAGGGGTAGATCTATAGGGCATACGCGTACACATACTTCACAAGCAATACATTTATCAAATTCAAAGTGGATTCGCCCCCGGAAATGATCCGATGTTTCAATACATTTATCAAATTCAAAGTGGATTTGCCCCCGGAAATACTCCGATGTTATTGATTTTTCATAGGGGTAGTGAATTGTCATAGGTAAACGATTTGTGTGGGATAAGGTAATTATGAAACTTTGACCGATGTGCCTTGCTGTGTGTATTGTTTGTTGACCATAACTCATGAACCTAGTTTCCATACGGAGCATATTCGAAATATCTATGAAAAAGGTATGCTTCTTTCTCTTGTTTGAGAGAACTTTTGTGTTCAAAATATTCTTACTATTATTGTATTTTTTTATTTTATAGTGAAACAAGTTGGGAAGAAATTTTCATCCAAGATTTAATAACTGATCCATTCTCATCCTAGGTAAAGTCCATCTTATTGTGATAGAAATGAAGAGAAATAAATAAGCTTTAGTTAATGTAATAAGGATACCCATGGTCATTTCTAAAATTCCAACCATTTTATTCATTTGGAAAAAATTCAAAAAAGGATATATAGGGAATAGACAAATTCCACCCGCCTAAGTAGAGAATTGTTAAAAATAAAGAGGAGACTAATAAATTTTGGTAAGAAACAAGACAAAATAAACCATATTTGATACCAAAATATTCGGTTTGATGACCTGCTACTAATTCTTACTCTGCTTCTGGTAAATCAAAATGTAATCTTTCACATTCCGCCAAAGAAGAAACTAGAAAAACCAGAAAACCTATAGGCTGACGCCAAAGATTCCACCAAAAAAACCATATTTTGACTGTGCTTCAACTATATCAAGTGTACTTGAACTATTGGATAATCATGGTCGACGATAACATTACAGTTCCTACCGCTATTCCAAAACCATACATGAAACCTTAGTTTCATACGGCTCCTCTATGATCAAAAAAGGGAAAGTACTATTTCATTTTGTTATTATGTTCCTGGGCGTAGTTAGAATTATCTAAGAAAATCGATTTCAATGTCCTAAATTAGACCAAAGGAATCCTGTCTGCTAGAATAATAAAAAACGCTTCTGAATTCATCTCATCCTTCAATACTTTTTCTTTGTTCAACAATAATTTAATCATGGAAAAAAACTGTCGATGTTTTGTATCGGCAATATTGAATATAGGGCTACTCGTCGGATCTAAACTTGATGGACTCAAAGGACATAGAAAGTTTATCTTAGTTCAGGCCCTCAAGATGAGGTAATACCCTACTTCTAGTTGTTTGTGTATGGCTTTTGCAGGTTGAATTAATTATGCCCAGGGGGCTCCCTACCTCCCCTTATATACCAAGGAGGGAAGGTTACAGGGTAGGAATTGTAGTTGGACTCGACCAAGGGATTTCCTTATCAGAACATAGAATAACCATCTAGTACTATATCCCTTTCCTTGTCGTGTAAGGTTACATGAAGCCGAGTTCTACTCTACCCTTAATTGTATGGGCCAGCCCATCTTCTATCCGAGTGATCGTATTTGCCTTCCTTGAGATATCTGGGGCCCATGGCCTCAACAAAAACACTCATTATAACAATTAATAAATGAAAAGAACTAGTTATTAGATCATGAAGAATTCAACATGAATATGGATAAACAACGGAAAGAATAAATAAAGATATTTTTTTATTGCATTTCATATCTTTTGTCCTATTCTTCTTTCTTTGGGGGGCATTTAAAAAGAAAAAAAAGGAATAAAGGGTTAATTCGTTCTTGATAGCCATTTCCTTAACAAGTGAATGGGAACATGCTTTGGATCGAAATCCGAAGAAAGTACTACTTACTCATTTCCACCAAT
Source organism: Oryza meyeriana var. granulata (assembly GCA_003991445.1). Classification (NCBI taxonomy): domain Eukaryota; kingdom Viridiplantae; phylum Streptophyta; class Magnoliopsida; order Poales; family Poaceae; genus Oryza; species Oryza meyeriana. The sequence goes on along the minus strand of RYFJ01000734.1, from coordinate 608,460 downwards.
TTAAGTCCTTATTATGATTCCTTTTGTGAGGAAAAATATCTACTGCCTTAGATTCCCTCATTACTAATCCTTTATATACTTTAGTGCTCCTAATCCCTCACTAACTTTTGATGGATTCCCTTATGATTACAACTTTCTGTATTGTGAATCCCTTATTATTGCCCGCTTCATATCAAAAAGTCTCAACCTTGGGGTACAAAATTTACACTGCTTATGTTTACTTCCATTTTTTCTTGTATGTAGGAAATTAGATTTTTTCTTTTTACTACAAATTAATAAGCAGTTTTGTTTCCCTCATATAGCTATCTAGTTTAACGTACTAACCTGAACATAGAATAAGAAAAGGAAGATAAATATTCAATGAATTTTAGAGGAAAATGATCCTATTTTAATGAACCACACGTAGATATATTGCTAGTACACAAAAAGTTAATGAGATTTCATAACTATTAGATTGAGCAGCAGCTCGTAGACCGCCTGAAAAAGAATATTTATTATTTGAGCTATATCCTACCATAAGAAGACCAAGAGGAGCAATACTTGAAATGTCAATCCATAAAAAAAACCAATACTAAGATCGACTAAAACAAAGCGATATCCCAACGTAATAACTAAAAAACTTAATAAAATAGATATGATTGTTATAAACGGTCCAATGCTAAATAAGGGAATATCCCCTCTGAATGGCAAGATATCCTCTTTAAAAAGTAGCTTAGTTCCATCTGCTATAGCTTGAAGCAATCATTTCTCAAAGTAATGGAAATCTTTCTCTTATAGGAAATGGTTTGAAAATCACTATTCCACCTTTTAGGTATTGTGAAAAGTGATACCTTTGAACATTGTGCATTTCAGTCACATTCAGATCTGTTTTTTGAGTCAACGATATAACCAAATTGGATGGATCTTCCATCCGTTTAGCTAAGAAAGAGTAGATGCAGAGGTGGATAATAGATCGATATGAAGATCATGAGCTGCCCCATATTGAAACCACCAGGAGTCACGAATATCTACTTCTTCCCTAATCCAAGATTGGAGAAAGAAGATCTAAGAGGGACCCATGGAGAATCTGCTATAGCTTGAAGCAGTCATTTCTCAAAGTAATGGAAACCTTTCTCTTATAGGAAATGGTTTGAAAATCGCTATTCCACCTTTTAGGTATTGTGAAAAGTGATACCTGTGAACATTGTGCATTTTAGTCACATTCAGATCCGTTTTTTGAGCCGACGATATAACCAAATTGGATGGATCTTCCATCCGTTTAGCTAAGAAAGAGTAGATGCAGAGGTGGATAATAGATCGATATGAAGATCATGAGCTGCCCCATATTGAAACCACCAGGAGTCATGAATATCTACTTCTTCCCTAATCCAAGATTGGAGAAAGAAGATCTAAGAGGGACCCATGGAGAATGTGGTTAGAAACCCATAATAGAGTCCGACCGCAATGGCCAAATTAATTATCCTCATCGAGAAACTTAGACTACTAAATAGAAAAGATTTGAAAACCATGGCATGGGTCTCCTTTTTTTTTCTTTCTTTAGAGTTTTCTATATGCACAATTTCTTGATGTTTTGATGAGAATTTCTTGACTTTCCATATATAGAAAGAGATAGACTATAAATTACATCTCTTATGTCAATAAGACCAAAGGGATGGATATTAAATGATAGGAAGTGCTAGAAAGTGAAATAGAGCCACTCTGGGTTTACCTATGAAATGAGGCATGGAACGGAGAAACTACGAAGAAATTCTAGGAGTTACCAAAGAAGCTGCGGACTCATATTGTTCATGGGTTGAGAGCGGGAGTTGAAGTCTAGGAGGCCGAATCCCCCCTTGTTCCTTACTAGCTTAGTGGTAGAGTGGTTGGCTATTAACCGACTGGTCATATGTTCGAATCCTACTTGGGAAGATTTGATTCATTCTTTAATGTAAGAATAAAGAATTGAATTAAAGGGCTTGCTTTGACCCTTAGGAGAGTAGGTAACCCGTTCGCTATCCTTGTTTCTATTGCATTTTATCTCATTGTATCACATTCTATTCTATGATTCCACTTCGACAAAAAGGAAAGAGCATACCCAAGTTCAATAGCTTTACGTCCGCTATCCCGATCATGGTTTTCCTACCCTCAGGGGGAAAGTAAAGGCCCTTCCCCTTTGGAAGGCTGTGGGCAAGGAGGGATTCGAACCCTCGACAACGGGATTCGTAGCCACGTGCTCTAATCCTCTGAGCTACAGGCCCACCCCGTCTCCACTGGATCTCTTCCCGAGGGTACCCCACAAAAGGAACCTTCCTCTCCTGAAGCATCTAGGCCCCGTTGTAATTTTTGGTAATTAATGACAAGCACTAATTGTTGGACTAACCATTTGTTTGAGATATTCTACATGAGTTAGGTCCAATGGATGAATTACCAAGGATGGGTGACCATGGATTAAAATTTTTGATGGCGCAAAGCAATAAGATGAAAGCGGTTGATCTAGCACTTTATTTTTTAACGATCGAGGCGTCGGGCGATCGGAATTGCTAGGTTTCTTTTTAGCTTTGCTGTACTATCAAGAGGGGTGGTAATCCTGGAAAAGAGATGATCAAAATGCCACATTAGAACATAAGCATTAGAGTGCACAGGCTTCGTCTTCCTGCTCTTGTTCCTTGTCCCTGGCCGGTCTGACCGTTGCTTGTGTGCCAGTCTGACCGGCAGGTGACCACCGGTCTAACCGTGGGCTTTAGTCCGGTCAGACTGTGGAGTGTGGGTTGTTTCCTTTGTGTTGGCGGCTAAGTGTTGGAGGGCGGACAGACCGGGCCGCTCACAGCGGTCAGACCTCGGTGGTCAGATCGGGTTTTTCCCTAGTCAGACCGGCCCTCAACAGAGCCGAACTGGCCTCAGCTCAGCTGACACCGGTCAGACTGAGCCACCGGTGGTCTAACCGGGCAGTGCGCCAGTCTGACCGTGGCCCCTTTGGTGGTCAGTTTTTCGGCCGTTACTCAGGTGGTCGGTCTGATCGGCCTCCCCTTGGCGGTCAGACCGGCAGGCAGCAGAGGCTGGGGATTTCATCCCCAACGGCTAGTTGAGTGGGTGGGGGATATTTATACCCCCTCCCCTGCAGCAAGGAGGCTCTCTTGGCACTCCATTCATTTCACTTGAGCCCTTGCATACACTCTCACACCACTTGAGCACTTGTTTATCTTTTGTGTATACTTGAGGGTAGACTAAGCCAAGCCAAGTGCATTGCATCATTGATTGAGCTAGTGTGGCACTTGATCACCTGTGAGCGCTATTGCTACTTGTTACTCTTGGAGGTTGCCACCTTCTAGATGGCTTGGAGGAGTTGCCCAGTGACTTCTCCAAGAAGGTTGTGGAGGAGGCCCAGTGTTGGTTGTGAGTGGTTCAGAGTTCACCACCTTCGGAGTGAAGGAAGAACCATCCTACTGATCGAGGCTTGGGTAGACCTCTTCGGGACCGGCTCCTACCTTGCCCATCCCTTGACGCGGGGATTCGGAGGCTTGGTAGTTTGAGCAGTGAAGTTGGGCTCGCCTCAACGGGGAGTAGGAAACCGGCGAGTTTCCAAACGTCGGGTGAAAAATTCCTTGTCTCTTGTATCATTTATTTATTGCATTTACATTTGTGCAATTTACATTCATAGAGACTACTTGAGCTCATATCACCCTAGGATTGCAAAACATAATCTAGTTGCTTAGTTAGACTTTTCCCTCACCAAGCCTGGCAACTTAGGTTAGTTTTGATTTGGTGTTTTTTTAAATCGCCTATTCACCCCCTCCCTCTAGTCAACAACTTGATCCTACATCTCCTCACCATTTCATTTCGGGTTAAGAACATGGGAAAGTGCCCTTCTCTCTATAAGAACAGTGCGTTCTGAGGTGTGAAGTGGGAGAGAGGGGATGTGATGATTGAGGTTTTGAATAAGACGACCTTTGCGTTTTGGATTTGGATCTTTTTCGTATTTCAAAATAGTGAAAAAGTCAAATAAGAGGTGTTAAGCTTTTTATCATTCTGGCATCAAGCTATTTTGTCACAGGACCTCCTCTACAGTATCGTCACTGCAGCAGAGTTTAACCACCAAATTCGGGATGGATTGGTGTGGTTCCTCTAAGCCTAGGACACCAGAATATCGAACCATGAATGAGGAAAGGCATGAGAGAAATATTGGCTAGTAATTGTGAAGCCCCAATTCTTGACTGGAAAGGACACCAAAGGCCTTTGCCCTCCCTCTCTATCTATCCAAGAGATGGAAGGGTAGAGCTTTTTTTTGGTTTTTTCATCTTTTCATCAAAGAGTTGAACAATGAAGATAGATGGCAAGTGCCTGATAGATTTGATCAGGTCGTGTAGGAACAAGGTTCAAATCATTCATTCATTAGGATGCCTTAGCTGCATACATCACTGCACTTCCACTTGACACCTATTTATATGGCTCGTCTCGCTGCTACTTTATCCTATTTCCATGCTATTGTCGCTCCATCCCCGTATGGGTGGAGAACCCATCGCTGTCTCGGTTGTGCTACCAAAGGCTCTAGGGAAGTCGGAGGAGAGAGCACTCACCTTGGGGTGGGCTTACTACTTATATGCTTTCAGCAGTCATCCTCTCCGCACTTGGCTACCCAGCGTTTACCGTAGGCACGATAACTGGTACACTAGAGGTGCGTCCTTCTCGGTCCTCTCATACTAGGTAAAGGTCCTCTCAATGCTCTAACGCCCACACCAGATATGGACCAAATTGTCCCACGATGTTCTGAACCCAGCTCACGTACCGCATTAATGGGTGAACAACCCAACCCTTGGAACCACCTACAGCTCCAGGTGGCGAAGAGCCGACATCGAGGTGCCAAATCTTCACGTCGATGTGGACTCTTGGGGGAAGATCAGCCCGTTATCCCTAGAGTAACTTTTATCCGTTGATCAACAACCCTTCCACTCGGCACCATCGGATCACTAAGGCCAACTTTCGTCTCTGCTCGATGGGTGTGTCTTGCAGTCAAGCTCTCTTCTGCCTTTGCACTCGATGACCAATGCCCGTCTGGCCCGAGGAAATCTTTGCACGCCTCCGTTACCTTTTGGGAGGCCTATGCCCCATAAACTATCTATGGAGGCCATGGGTCCCGGGTATCTCATCACAAGCATATGGGCCACTCGGATAAAGGATGGGCCTAGCCTTGTAATTAGAGATATGATAGAACCCGGCAGACTTTGCCTTGTACGATAAGGAATATACAGTCCCAGTCGGGTAGGTTATATCTCTAAGAGGAGATCCCTTGGCTGTAATCCGGCTGGGACTACTACCTTATACCCCTGTCCCCTAGTATATAAGGGGAGGTAGGGCGCCCCCTGAGGGTAGAACGACACATAAGCTCATAGAAGCGAGCATACATCCTCAAAGGAATACACCACAACTGGACATAGGGTATTACCTCACATGAAGGGCCTGAACCAGTATAAATCTCCCCGTGTTCCTTTGCAGTCCACCGAGTTTCGATCCGACGAGTAGCCCTATATTCATATTGCTAGTGTAAAACATCGATAGTTGGCGCGCCAGGTAGGGGTCGGTGAGATCTACATCTACAAGCTCGATGGATCCAGCAATCGGAGTAGACGGTGGCAAATTCTCCCCTGGAGATACAATCTCATTCGGAAGCCTCGACTTCATCGCCGATATGTTCGGCAATATCACCTTGGCCGACGCAGACCTGATCCAACCGGCCGAGGAACCAGTCGACTACGCTCCAGTCGGCTCACAAGACGCTGCAGCCACCCTAGTCAATTTGCTGCGGCGATCTACCACCTGCCCGGGTCTCGGGACAACTCTCTCCTTCGGCGTCCGACTCACGCTCGGCCTCAAGCCGGCCCGAGTCGGGCTAGGAAGGGGAGAGATCGTCAATCTCCCATGCAAACTCGGCAACGCCATGGATCTACATCCCACGCGGCAAACCCGATCCCCTACGCTTTAGTTTGGACATGGCCCAGAGCCGTTCTAGATTGGATCTAGGGAGGTCGGAGTCATCCTTACTCCGATCAACTACTCGGATTCTGACACCAGTTCGGACACCAGTCTGGCGAGTTTTCTTTTGCCCCGAGAGATCTTCATGGCTTTAACCCCTCCACTGGAGGTGCATCGACTACAAGAGGAGCAACAAGAGGAGGCACGCCGACTACGGCAACAGGAGGAGGCTGAGCACGAGGCTTGCAACGACGAGCTACGCAGGGCTGGGCGAACTGCTCAGCAACATATCCTCCAGACTAGAGTCAGCGACCATGATGTTTTCGTCACACCTCAGCAGAACATCGTGGCCGCTGCAACCCTACTGGACACACTCCAGCTCGGGCCTGACCATCAAGCCACCCCGACAATAGCCAAGATCAAAGCGATGATTACAGCTGCTGCCTGTCAGCAGCACCAACAGTCAGGCGACACACTTGTACCGACCAACAGGTCGGACTCTCTAGCGGCAGTCTCGTCGGCATCGGCACGACGCCGGGCGGCTGACTCAAGTCAGCCGCATGCAGAGTCACGCCAGACATCACTCGGCAACACAAACAACGACAATCGGCGGCGCCCCCAGAACAATTGCCGGTTCAACCAAGACCTCCGAGTCCGTCTACAACGCGATCTCCGCCAAGACATTAATGCTCGGCGCCGTCAACGCGAAGACGACGAGCGACGCCGACTGGAGGACGAGCACGAGCGTTTCGGTCTTCACCACAAACGGTTTAACCATCGCGGTCGGAGCTAGAGCCCCCACGAAGATGAAGGCGTACCAGCCTTCACCCGGGAGCTACAAGATGTCGACTGGCCGTCGGGCTTCAAGCCAATAGGAATTGAGAAATACGACGGCAAGACTAACCCCGAGTCCTGGCTCACCGTATATACTCTAGCAATCCGAGCTGTCGGAGGTGATCATAAAGCCATGGCTAACTACCTCCCGGTCGCACTGGCCGACTCAGCGAGGACATGGCTAACAGGGCTCCCAAGATGATCAATCGGCTCCTGGGGGGAACTCTGGGAACGCTTTATAGCCAACTTCTAGGGGACTTACGAGCGGCCGTCTTCCGAGCACGATCTCTATCAGCTGCACCAGAGGAAGAACGAGTCTCTCCACGAGTTCATCAAAAGGTTCTCCGAGAAGCGCAATTTGATCCCGATGATCAAAGATGAGATCGTCATCGCCGCCTTCCGCAAGGGAGTCAAGGACGCCCCGTTCATCGCAAAATTTACTCTGAAGCCGCCAACCTCCGTCAGGGCCCTCTTCGATATGACGAATAAATACGCTGACTCGGCCGAAGCGGTCGCAGAGGTCCTCGACGAGAAGAAAGAGTCCCGACAGAAGGACCAAAAGGCCAAAGCCGACAATGAGCCATCACAAAACAAATCCGGCAGCCGCAAGTGGAAGTCGGACAACGACGTGGCCAACATGGAGCGGACCCGGTCGCGACCCCCAAGGAACAACGAGTACTAGAAGGTTATGAACGGGCCTTGCCCCTTCCACCCCAAGGGCAAGCACATGGCCAAGGACTGCTTCATGCTCAAGATGTTTGCTTCTGAGCAGGCTTCGTCATCTGGGGCTGACAAGGACAAAGACAAGTCAGATTCGGGCCCGACCGACGATTTTCAAGATCCCCAGGCCGAGCTCAACCACATCTTCGGAGGGCCGTCTGCGTATGAGTGCAAGAGAAAGTAGAAGCTTACGACACGCGATGTCAACGCGGTCTCTACAGCAGGTGCCCCCCAGTATTTGCGTTGGTCAAAGATGTCCATCACATTCAACCGCGCAGATCATCCAGATTGGGTTTCACACTCGAGACGCTACCCACTCGTCCCGGACCCGGTCGTCAAAAATATCAAGCTGAAGAAGGTCCTCATAGATGGAGGCAGTGCGCTCAACATTCTATTCACCAAGACTCTGGATGAGATGAAGATTCCTCATTCAGAATTGCGGCCGAGTATGGTGCCCTTCCACGGGATAATTCCCGGCCTGTCTTCAACCCCCCTCGGACAGATAACCTTGCCGGTCACCTTCGGCACGCGGGATAACTTCCGCACAGAAAACATCTGCTTCGAGGTCGCTGACTTCGAGACCGCGCACCACGCAATACTTGAATGATCGGCGCTCGCCAAATTCATGGTGATACCGCACTATACCTACATGGTGCTCAAGATGCCCGGGCCAGCCGAAGTTCTCTCCCTCTGCAGCGATGTCAAGCAAGCCTTCTGTCGATGTTTTACACCGGCAATAGAACTATAGGGTTACTCGGCAAGGGGAAACTCAGTGGATTGCAAAGGAACGCAAAGAAATTTTATACTGGTTAAGGCCCTCGATGTGAGGTAATGTCCTACGTCCAGTTGCGGTGTTATTCCTCTGATGGGTTGTGTTGATCAATGATCTTCCTTGCCCTCATGGGGCGCCCTGCCTCCCTTTATATACTAGGAGACAAGGGTACAAGATGAGGATCCCAG
>RYFJ01000733.1:127500-209293 GCA_003991445.1 Oryza meyeriana var. granulata | reverse complement strand
ATGGAGCATGCTACTGGTAGGAATCATATCTTGGTCGCAAATACAACTGTGTAGGCTGGGCTTAGTGGTTCAGGCTAAAAAGGATGGGAGAGAAAAGATTCCATCGTCTTTCCAAGCAAACAATCTTTCATTTCACCTTCGGCGCCTCGCTTTTCGCCTCCGCCCGGCACTGGGTTGTAGCAGCCATTCCCACCCAGATACGGCGATTTCAATCTCTTCGTTATTCAACCCGATTTGCTTTCCCAAATTCACACCTCCAGTATGCCGATAGGCGACGAATCCTGCGGTGGCCAGGGGAGTTCTTGCGATCTCGGATTGCGCTCGTGAAGCCTGAAACGGTTGGAAGAGGGAGCTGAAGTTTGCCAGCCGAGTGATCCGTTGGCGGTCGGCGAGGGATGAGTCGAGCGCAACCCGCCTGGTGAACGGTAGTTTTCCGTCTTTCTTTGATCGGGGGTTGTGTTTCCGTCGTCTGATTTTCTTCCGATGCACCTTGATTTCTAGGGCTGGAAGTTGGTGGCATTTAATCGCAACGCGATCTTCAGATTAGCATATTCGTTACTCTTTGCGAGTGCTCTGGTGTTGAGCCCATTTCATCTCTTCCGACACTTGTTCATGTCAAGCCCAGCTTCCCAGAGTACATCAGTGTGATTGGGGGGTGGTCTCAACTGAGGATGACGGGAAGAAACATATAGTTGAATTTGCCTTGAATCTTTCTGAGGCTGGCCAAGAGTGGTTTTCACTGTGCGATCTGCTCCTTCCTTGCGCCCGTTTACTGGTATCGCCGGGGTGCTTGCCAGCTGTCTTCAGAGCCAACCTTTGAAGAACTGGCCAGGCACACATATTGCTGACAAGATAAGAGCTCAAGAGGGCAGGCTTGACAGGCCTGGGTGGTCGTCGTTTCTGACGAGGCGCGTCAGCCGCTAAGCTTGAGAAGCGCTTTCGGCTGGCTTTCAGAGGTAACACGATCCGACCGGGGAGAGCGAGACGCGACAGGGGGCAGTAACGCGACACCCTTGTTTGTGTGACTTCTCCGAAGGTCGTATGCACGAAGATGTAGCGCCGAGTTGCTGCCTATAGTCATCCGGCCGCGGGACAAGTAACCTTCTACTTTCTTCTGTGGTGAACGCGCTGTGGAATGATGATTGTTATCTTGCGTGAGGTATCTTGTCGACTGATTGTCGTGGCATGAGGAATTTGATGAAGATTTCTCGTCCTTGTCTGCTGCACGTCGAGGAAGAGGCAAGGAGCCCTCTGATGCCTAATCCGATCGAAGAGAGCGGGGAAGAAGCATTTTATATCGGGGCGAGGGGGCCATGACAGCGCGTGCCGTGAGCGGTAGCTTGAAGATAAATGGAACTGCTGCACCAACGCCCGCGGGTCGAGTCCCAGGCTGAGAGCAGCTGTGCTTGGGCTACGAGTTGTCGTATCAGCAACAGGCGCAAGGGGCAACCAGAGAGAGGAGATTGGGGTGAAGAACCGAACAAACGTCATAGAGCCGAGGCCGACTCAGGCCGATATGCTCCGCCGTCAAATAACACGACTGGTGGCGAGTGCGATGCTAAGTGTTCGCCGGGGAGCGGTCATGCAGCAGGATAGCTGAAGTTTTTCCAGAGTGCGCACTTCCGAGCATTCTGTAGTGTTGTATGTTAAAATACAGTCCTGATGTCTTGCTTGTTGTGGCAAGGAAAGCGGCGATATCGTAGCCTCAACAGTCGACCCATCTGCTCTGCTTGATGAGTCGCCCATGCCGAGTAGCGCAGCGAACACACTGCTTGAGCCGGCGGCCATGCCGGTCGCTGAAACGCGAGGTGGCTCGATACAGGGCCACTACGCAGCTTCGACCGATGAGGTGGGTTTGAACTGAGGCCCCAGCACCGGGGCCCATCGTCGCGGAGCGGGACGGATCCTCGAGCGGTCCCAATGTGTAGGGGAAGGCATGCGAGGCCAGGACCGTCGCCATCATCGGTTATCTTCATCGCCATCGTGCCGTTGCCGCGACGGAGATACCACATTTTGCCTCGGATCGAAGCTCCCCACGTGTGATGCCCGGACTTCTTCGGTGACGCTCGCGACGGCACTATGAAAGCTTCAGATCGAAATGTCGTCGGCAAGGAAGAGCGCGAGAGCCTGCTTCGTGCGCCATACCGGTCCAAGGGGTCGGTTATGATTCTTGTGTGAAGCTCCAGCAATCTTCTGATCTTGATGTTTGACTCTGTCGTCGGTTCTGTTTCTTGTCTGAGCAGAAGCTCGTCGAACCGCAATGAGGCATGGCAGAGCTCCTGGTCGAGATGGCCCATCCCGCGGATTACAACACTCCGGGCATTGAAGGCGAGATGGAGGGCGTCACACGGGAGGGAGGCCTGCTGAAGAGGGCGCTGATTTCAGCCTCAGGGCTGATGACTGGGCCTAGCCGGAGATAGAGGGTAAAATCCTCGAGCATATCCCCGACTGGCGTTGGTGTAATCATCCTAGCTACGTCGATCTACTGCTTGGTGGTGTTGACTGCGGATGACTCTTGGCTAATCTGTGGCGAGACTCGAAGCGGAGAGGGAAGTCGCAGCTGACGGAAGGCGAAGCGCAAAGGCGAGTTGAAAGGGTCAAGGCGACATGACAAGGGCAACACGAGTTGACCGGGAGAAGTCGGTTGGAGAAGGCCGTCGTCGAGCTCGGTAGGAGAAGGCCAGAACTGGAGAAGACGTGGCAGGGTTGGGAGGCCGACTACGAAAGTAAGTCAACGACTGTGATTCTCAGCAAACATATTCACCCTGTGTGTAGCCGATCTGACAAGCTTACTTGCCGTCGATCTGGCAGGGCATGCGAAGCCAACGTCCGCCCAGTACGGTTCTACACGAGGAGTTAGGTCAATCAGGGAGTCACGGGAGGCTCGTCGGGTCGTGACGGGCTTCCTTGACCTTGTAGATCCGGCCAGTGGGACCACGTGTAGAAGAATTCTCAAATATGGGGCGTCTCGAGGACGCGCGAGTGCACTGAAAAGGTACCAGACGAGCGGCGTTGCCGCGGCTGTGGCAGCCCTAGCAATGACCAAGTCCTCTTAACCGAGGGCGGCATTGGGCCATCGGGGAGGGATTTTCCGAGGAGACGACGCCGAGAAAGCGCTGGAGCTTGATCTCAAGCGAACGCGACTGGCTGAAGCGATTACCCGAGACTGTCTGAAAGAATATATTTTGTAGTCGGTTAACTATGCTTTCATATTAACGATCATGTGTGAATATATGTGTCGTGCGCAAATTATTATCGGTTGTATTAGCTTTACCGACCATGTGATGCACGAGCTGGTGATAAGAACTGATAAATATGTTCGGGAGGAACGATGCTATACTCGGGCGAATGCATCAGTGTGCAAGGCTTCATAACGAGGTGGAGATAGGCTGTATGTATTGACAGAACAATATATACTGCAGCCCGATCACTACTCGATTGGAACAAGCGGCGTAGTGAGTCAGGAAAATGTACACTGGAAAAGTAAGTCAGGTATACGAAAGGCGTAGCTGTTACTATATTCCATGGTTGGTAATGAGGACGCCGTTTTGGTCTTCAAGTCGGTAGGCGCTGGGGTGACCTCGGCATCATGAACGGCCTTCCCGATGGGGAAGTTTTATGCTGTCCTTGGTGTTTGTATCTTCTTGAACGAGATCCGACCGAAAAAAGGCGGGCCAGGAATTGGCTTGTGGTAGCGACGCAGGCCTTGAAGAACCTTGCCGACTGGATTGTTGCGGCGTCTTGCTTCTTCCAGTGATTAATTGATCAGTCGGGTGGCTGTTTGAAATCGTTTCGGAGTACCGGACTCGCGGAGAGCGACTGTATCTCGGTTGGTAGATGGCCTCTGTATCGTAGACAAGTGAGAAAGGGGATTGCCTGTTGCCCGACTAACCGTGGTTCTGAGAGACCAAAGCACGGATGTAGTTTTGGTACCACGCTGCATATGGTGTAGTCGGTCGTATCCTGGCCTTGATGCCTTGTAAGACAGCCGTTGGCTCGCTCAACTCCGTTGTTCCGCGGGTGTGCACAGAGCATAGCAGATTTGTGCAGAAGTTCGTCGCGAATCTTGGAATAGGCCGCGCGAACTGAGTGCGTGTCGTTATGGATGCGGTTAGGGACCCAAACGGTTAGTATACTCAAGATGAAGTCCTTTGGCCGTGCGCTGTGTTTTTTTTTTTTTTTATTTTTTTTTTTTTTTTAATTTTGTTTTATTTTTTTTTTTTTAATTTTTTTTTTTTATTTTTTTTTTTTTATTTTTTTTGTTTTATTTTTTTATTTTTTTTTTTTTTTTTTTTTTGTTGCACAGTTTGCATCAATACCACTTGGTGAATTCTATCTGCGAGAATAAATGGTGACCTCCTGGCGCTTTCTGAATGGCCGACCATGCGAGCCCCATACTGGGGAATGGCATGGGGGGGGGGGGGGAGGGGGGGGGGGGGGGGTGGGGGGCGGGGGGGAGGTGGGGAGGAGAGGAATGGGGAAGTCTGGATTCCTGGACGGGAGATTTTCTGTCTTGCGAAGAACTGGCACCCTGCACTTGCGAACGATGTCTTTGGGTCTGTGACTGGGTGGGACCATTATTATCTCCGTAAGCTTTTTTCCGAAACGTCCTGGATGCAAGCGTGGTTGCACTATGACGAGTGGATTCGAATGCGGATTGCTTTGCCTCCTCGGTGGTGAACAGCGCATGAGGAACGATGCGCTCCTTCGGTACGGGTCTTCTCCGACTAGCAGGAAAAGCCTTTGCTCGGCTTATTGATGGCTTGATTGCGTCTTCTGGGGCTATCGTCAGGAGGATTTGAGAACAGGCCCTTCCAGTCTGAATATGTGCAGCACTTCGTGCGGTGTCGGGGTAGGTCCCTCTCGACTGCTCTTTGCGGTTTCTCTGACTGATGGCTCCATAAGTTGCTACGACGAAGATCTAAATCAGTCGGGACAATCTCGCTTGGGATCATGTTTGCAGCTCATGCGCGTCGTTGTATTGACGCAGGACTTGTGTTTCCGCCGTCGGACTTGTTTTCAAGCTTGCGGACCTCCTGAAGTATGGTTTCCGGCCATTGTGTCGTCGAGACATGTCAGTTTTTCATGACTTGGTGACCACGAGTTGGAGTCTACGCGACAACCAGTCGCGTGGCCGGTGATATGGGATGCGGAGCGTGAACAAGAGTCGTACTCGGGCGAGTTGTGGAAGCGGAAGTGGATTTGGTAGTTAGTACTTCACTTTTCGCATTGGGGGGATGTCAGGTATGACACCAGCCGGCACGCGATCGTAAGGAACGTCGAAGTACATGTTGTCCAGTACTCTAGCTTGTTGTTGGTGTTGGAGTTGACTCCTGTCACTCGGCAGAGGGTAGAGCTTGAGATTTGATAGCTGTCGTGGCTGAAAGGTGATGTCAACGCCATTAGACTCGAGTGCCCAATATAGAATACGGTGTGCTCGCGATTATGAAGGACATCCGAGAGAAAGCTGTGACACCGGTGACTGATGTGCTTTGAAAGTATGCACCAGCTTTTCGGCTGTGTGAGTCGGCCTATAGCGCTTTGGACCTGCGGGTATCTTGTTTGGAGTCGGCAAGGATCGCTGAAAAATTTTGAAGATGACCTGTTCGATGTAAAGCCGTGCGACTTGTGTTGTTCCGCAGATAAGCATTAGTGGTTCTGGGGAGGGTGTGACGCTAGCACGGGGGGTGATGTGAGGATTCTTTGAAGTCCTTCGAGGCTTGATGGCTTCCGGGGTCACTGAAGGTGTCGCCTTTTTGCGGAGTTGAGAGGGCATGCCCGTTCGCCCAGTCGGGAGATAAACGCTGAGTGCCGCCATGCAGCTGTCAGCTCTGGATGTCTTTTGAGGTGGTCGGGGACGCATGTTCTTGGATGGCGTTAACTTTCTCGGGTTAGCCTCGATGCGCGGTGCGAGACGTGAAGCCGAGTACTTCGACGGCACCCGAAGGTGCACTTGTTCGGGTTTCAACTTCATCTTGATCTTCGAAGGTTTTGGAAGGTTTCTTCAAGTCGGCAAAGAGGTCTTGTCTGGATTTAACTTGATCACAATCGTGAGTAGCTTCACGTGCGTGATTAGTGTGCAGACACGTGAATAGTCCTTTGTAGGTTGCCTGCGTTTTAGACGAACGGCATTGTGATAGGCAATAGATCTCAAACGGCGTGATGAAAGATGTTTTTAACAGTTCATTGTTCCCTCAAGGTAATTTGATGATATCCCGAATAACAGTTCGAGAAAACGGTAGGTCGCATTCTCCGCCGTGGAGTCGCAACCTATATCCTGGGAAGATCAAATGGGTTCTGGGCACGCTTTGTTGAGGTCGGTGTAGTCGACGCACATGCGCATTACCGTTTTTCTTCGGACGCAGGATGGGTTGGCCAGCAGTCCGGTGGTAGACTTCTCTTGATGAAGCGGCTGCGAGGAGCTGGTGATTTCCTCCGGAAGCATCTGCGGTCTGAGCGAAGCGCGCAGCGTTGTTGCCGGCTTGGTGTCTGGCTTTAGGTAGGCCATTGCTCGTCACTCCGCTTGGACGCCCGGCATGTTCGGACGGTTTCACGCGAAGATATTTGTTGGCTTGAGAAGGTGACGAGCGCGTCTTCTATTTGGGGTTGAGTCCGGTCCGACTAAGGAGTCTTGGAGGGGTCGGAAGGGTCCAGGGGGATTCTTCGTGTCAAGTTCCCTGAAGATCCCGAACTTCACTGCTTTTTTTTCGCGGAACTTGGATTTGATCGACTTCAGATGTGGGCTTGCCGGTGCTGTCGGCGACTGCCGCTTTTGTGTTTGAGCAGCTCGCAGCTCCCTTGTCGAGTGAAGGCTTGCTTAGCGTCGCTGCGGAATGGAGAGTCTGCTGGCCCGGGCATCTTCACACATGTATGTGTAGTGCGGTATTGCCATTGACTTTGGCGAGGGCCGGTGACGAGTATGCGTGATACGCGGTCTCGAAGTCGGCGACCTTCGAAGGAGATGTTTTCTGTGCGAAGTTGTCCGGTGCAAGGTCACCGGCAAGGTTATTCTGCCGATGGGGTTGATGACAAGCGGGGATTACATGGAAGGGCGCGTGCTCGGCCGTGTTTTGACGAGGATTCTCATTCGTCAAATCTTGGCGACAGAGATGGTTGGCGCCCTGCGCTTCCGTCGTGAGGGTTTTTTTCAGCTAATTTTTTGACGACCGGATCTAGGCCGAGTGGGTATCGTCCCGGGTGGGAACCGTTGGGTTGATCGGCGGTTTGAAGTGTGATAGCCTTTCTGACCAGCGCAGGTATTTGGGGGATGTAGTTGTGGAGACTGCGTATATATCCCGCTGATAGCTTTGCTTGCGCTGGATTCGTATGCGAGGGCCCCGAAGATGTGGTTGAGTTCGGCTTGGGGGTCGGAAGTCGCAGGCCGGACGCAAGTTGGCTGTCCTTGTTCTTGTCGGGCCAGATGATGAGCCTGCTCGGAGGCAATTTGAGCATGTGCAGTCTTGGCGCGTGCGGCCTTGGGGTGAGGGAAGGCCGCCATGACTTTTCTGGTAGTCTTTGTTCGCTGGGCCGCGACGACTGCGCTCATGTTAGCCACTCGTTGTTGACTTCCGTGCGGCTGCTGGCTTGTTCTGAGGCGGCTCGTTGTCCGGTTTTGCCATGTTGTCTTTTGTCGGGTGCTCCTTCTCTCGTGAAGCTCTGCGACGGTTCCGCTGAGTCGGCGTATTTGTGCAAGTGAAATAGAGTCCGGACAGTAGGGTGGTTCCGAGTGAACTTCGCGATAGCGGGGCGTCTTTTACTCTTGCGGAAGGCGGCGATGACGACCTCGTCTTTGATGCTTGGGATTTTGATTGCGCTTCTCGGAAACTTTTGATGAATTCCCCGTGAGACTCTTCTTTTTCTGATGCAGTTGGTAGAGGTCGTGCTCGAAGCCGGTCTCTATAGGTCCCTGAATTAGCGATGAACGTCCTGAGTTGTCCCAGGACGATCGAACGCTTGGAGGCCTGTCAGCATGTCTGCCGAGTCGATAACGCGATGGGAGGTAGTTAGCCATGGCTTGCTGTCGCCAGCAGCTGAACTGTAGGACGTAATCGGTGAGCCAGGACTCTGGGTTGGTATTGCGTCGTACTTTCAATTCGCGTTAGGCTTAAAGCCGATGGCCATCGGAGTCCTGTAAACTCGAGTAAAGGCTGGAAGCCTTCATTATGTGAGGACTCGGGCTTCGGTTTTGGCGGTGTAGCCGCTCGTAATGGGAGACCGAAGCGCTCGTGTTCATTCCTCCAGCCGGCGGCGTTCGTCTTCTTCGCGTTCTTCGCGCCGGGCCCTTAGGGTGTGGCGAAGATCGCGTTGTAGCCGCAATCGGAGGTCTTGATTGGGTCGGCGGTCGTATTGGTGACGCCGCCGGTTGTCCGTAGTGGTATTGCCGAGTGTGTGTTTGGCGGGATTCTTCATGCTGCCGGGTGGAGCCGGCTGCCCGTCGTCGTGCTGATGCAGATGACTCCAGCCGCCGGAGAGCCCGTTCGACGGGTCGGTATGTGAGTGTTGGCCTGACTGTTCTTGCTGCTGGCAGGCGGCAGCAGTAATCATCGCCTTGATCTTGGCGATGGTTGGTGTGGCCTGATGGTCCGGCCCAAACTGGAGCGTGTCCAGCAGAGTTGCGGCGGCCACGACGTTCTGTTGTGGCGTGACGAAGACGTCGTGGTCGCCGACTTTGGTTTGGAGGATCTGCTGCTGGGCGGCTCGCCAGCTTGTCGAAGCCCGTCATTGCGAGCCTTGTCGGCTGGCCTCCTCTTGTTTTGTAATCGGCGCGCCTCCTCTTGCTGCCTCTTGCAGTCGGCGCACCTCGGAAGGTGGCGTTGAAGCCATGAAGATCTCGCGGGGGAGGAGGAAGCTTGCCAAGGTGGAGTCCGAGTTGGTGCTCGAACCGCCATCTGACTTAGTTGTCGGACTCCGAGTAGTTATCGGAGTTAGGATGACTCCGACCTCCCTAGATCCAATCTGAAACGGTTCATGACCGTGTCCAAACTGAATCGCGCTGGGGTCGAGTCCGCTGCGCGGGTTGTAGATGCACAGCGTCGCCGAATCCGTACGAGAGATTGACGATCTCTCCCCCTCTCGGCCTAACCCGCGCTGGCTCAAGGCCTAGCGCGAGTCGGACGCCGAAGGAGAGAGTTGTCCCGATGTCCGCGATGTGAGGGACTGTCGTAGTAGATCGTCGAAGGAGATGGCGACGTCCCTAGGGCGACTGGCGCAACGCCGGCTAGGTCTTCGGCTGGCAAGATCGGATCTCTCAGCCAAAGAAAGGTTGCCGAGTTGATCGGCGATGAATCAAGGCTCCCGAAGGTGATGTGTCTCCGTTGGAGAACTTGTCGCCTTGACTCCGTTGATGGGATCCATCGAATCTGTTGATGAAGAACTCGCCGTTCCCCTACTGGCGCGCCAACTGTCGATGCTTTGCACCGGCAATATACTATGGGGGGTACTCGCGACTCGGATTCGGTGGATTGCAGAGGAAACACGAGGGAATTATACTGGTTCAGGCCCTCGTTGTGAGGTAATACCTACGTCCAGTTGAGGTGTTATTCCTCTGAGGTGATTTGTGATCAATGACTCTGGTTCGCCTCATAGGGCGCCCTGCCTCCCTTTATATACTAGGGGACAGGGGTACATGGCAAGGATCCCAGCCGGATACGACCAAGGGATTTCCTTATTAGAGATAGAATCCTGTCCGACTAAGGCTATGTTTCCTTATTGTACAAGGCACAGCCTGCCGGGTGCTATCTTATCTCTAATTACATGATCTGGCCCATCCTCTATCCGAGTGGCCCATGTGCTTGTAGTGAGGTACCCGGGGCCATGGCTCCACACAGTTGGGGAATGGTTGGGCCTGGTTAACGTGGTGTAACGTTAATCGGTGGAAAATTAATCTTGTTAAATTTATCAACATTTTACTGTTTACGAACTACTACTGTTTACAACTGCTTTTACGCAAATGAGCCACCAGCCTCCCTTTGAAATCCCGTGCACAAATGCATCATTGGTGTGGCTTGTTGAGTACGGTGGTTGGTACTCAGCCTTGCTCTTTCCCCCTTTTCAGAAGTGTGGACCTTGGCTTATATCCCAGTTGAGCTTGCCTGTGGCGTGGAGCTGAAGTCACGCTAGTTTCGCCTTTCCGCTGCTGTTTTCTTCCGTGTGAGGACTAAGTGCCTCTTCTGTATGTATTTACGCTTTATTTATGTTTGGAACTGTTTATTGATTTGTCGTTTTGTGTACCCTGGCTTGATTCCTGGACAGGGATTTTAATACACAAAATAGTCTGGAAATTGGCTAAATTTCTGGGCGTGACATGCATGAAAGCGTCTGTGGGACTCATCAATCGGCTCATAAGATGAAGTGGTTGCTGAGAAGAGTAGGATATTTTTGGCCGACAATGCTGGAGGATTGTTTCAGGTACTATAAAGGATGTCAAGATTGTCAGAAGTTTGGAAGTATACAACGAGCACTAGCATCGGCTATGAATCCTATCATCAAACCATGGCCGTTCAGAGGATGGGGAATTGACATGATCGGCCAGGTTTTTCCTCCATTAAGTAAGGGACATAAATTCATATTGGCGGCAACGGATTATTTTACCAAATGGGTAGAGGCAATTCCTTTGAAGAAGGTTACGTCCAGGGAAGCGATTGAGTTTGTGAAGGAGCATATAATTTATCGGTTTGGGATTCCTCAAACGATAACTACTGATCAGGGGTCTATCTTCGTATCTGATGAGTTTCAACAGTTTGCTGCCAGTATGGGGATCAAGTTATTAAATTCGTCGCCTTATTATGCTCAGGCCAATGGACAGGCGGAAGCTTCTAACAAGAGTTTGATTAAGTTGATTAAGCGGAAAATTGATGAGCAACCGCGGCGATGGCATACTACATTAGCCGATTCGTTGTGGGCCTATCGAATGGCATGTCATGGATCTACTCGGGTGCCGCCATATCAGTTGGTATATGGACATTAGGCGGTTTTACCGTGGGAAACTAACATCGGTTCTAGGAGAATTTCTTTGCAGGATCAGTTGACGGCCGATGATTATTATAACTTAATGATAGATGAACTTGAGGATTTGGCTCAGAATCGGTTAAGGGCGTTGGAAAGGATCAAGGAAAATAAGGCTAAGGTAGCTCGGCATTACAACAAAAAGGTGGTGAATAAGTCGTTTGCCGAGGGAGATCTTGTGTGGAAGTTGATTTTGCTGATCGGGTCCAGAGATAATAAGTTTGGAAAATGGTCGCCTAATTGGGAAGGGCCCTATCGGATTAATCGGTGTGTGCCCGGTAATGCCTATGTATTAGAAGATCTTGATGGAACGGAGTTTGCTAAAGCGCTTAACGGGAAATATCTCAAGAAATACCATCCCAGCGTTTGGATCAGTTCTTAAATCGGTTAAGTGTGGCTGATTTTTAAAGTAAGACGGAAAGCCGATGTTTTGCATCGCCTAAAGACAGCCGATATCGATCGATGTCGCCTTTAGATCAAGCAAACAGAAATATTAACAAGAGAAGGAAACAGGCAGCAGAGCCGATCAGGATATATTATAGTACAATTAATGTTTCAGAAGGCCATTGGTCATTAATTTACATGAACTTTTGGATCATTTTGATTGCGTGCAGGCGGATTTGGTCAATTTCATTGATGGCCCGGATGTCGTCTTCATCGGAGCCCGGGATGGTTTTCATGTTCTTGCGCCGATGAATGACTTGACGCACCGTTGCTGCAACCTTAGCTTCTTGGTCTTGGATGGCTTGCGGCAGGCCGGTAAGTTGGAATTCTGTGGCTTCAAGATCCTTGCGAACTTTTTCAAGTTCTACCAGCAAATCGGCCTCCTTCTTCTTCAGTTGATCTAGCTTGGGTTGGAGCTCTTGGGGGGCAGCTGCCATGTCATCAAGTTTTTTCTTCTCTGTCTGGGCTAGCAGCCGATCGGCTTGGATGTCTTCGGTAATCTTCTGTTGGTCAGCGCGATCGGCTATGCGCCGTCTAAGCTTGATGAGTTTAAACCTATGAGACTCCAGGTATGCTGCAGGGGTTAACGCGTCGACAAGTTCTTCGGGCAGGTGGTGTTCAATTTCTGTAAGCCTTGCCCGAATCGGCCCACAGTCTTCCACTAGCGCGTCAATTGGGTTTTCCAGCCGACTGTTGATACTTGTTAAATAATCGCGCACATCGGCTGGGAATGATGGTTTGGTTGCTGCGCTGGTGGTTGTTTCGTCTTCTGCCTCCAAGTACTTGCCGATGTCAAAGGAGAACAAATCGGCTAAGGACTGCAAAATTGGCATCGGTAATTTTTGGGATCAGTAAAAGGTTAAAAGTGAAGTATGGGCATAAAGAGGTTACCTGAGGAAGGGCATCGGCGGCTCGGGTGACATCGGTTTCAGGGAGATGGATAGGTTGTTCTTCAGAAGGGCCGATGTCAGCCGATGGGATAGGAGCAGTCTCGTCGATGGCTGAGGTATTTGGTGCCAGGAGTGGAACAGCTGAAGGAGCCATCGGCTCAGTGCTTGGAGGGAGGTCAGAAGAAGGTTGAGGTTCTGGAGCCAATGACTCGAGCTGAAAATGAAGTTGGTAAGATAAAGGAGAAGACGGGTAATAATATTGAGACTTGGCGCGTACCTGAGGAGATGAGGGAGCTGGTGTTGTTTGAGGGGAAAGTGGCGTCGGAGCAACGACATCGGCATCAGTTTTCTGCTTCTTC
Organism: Oryza meyeriana var. granulata; assembly: GCA_003991445.1. NCBI lineage: Eukaryota > Viridiplantae > Streptophyta > Magnoliopsida > Poales > Poaceae > Oryza > Oryza meyeriana. The sequence goes on along the minus strand of RYFJ01000733.1, from coordinate 196,596 downwards.
AGGGAGGGGCGATGCGCTAATTTTTTCCGTTTTTGTCCCGTCGGCTGAGGTGCCTTGAGGAGAGCCGATGGAGATGGGGCGTCGCGCCCTAAGTTTGGAGTGGCCGATGAAGGTTGGTACAGAATCGGCCGGCCGCTGTTGCTTGTTGTTGGGGGCTCGACGCTGGCAACCTGCAAAACAAGAAGTGAGAAATGATTGGAGATGGTGGTTAAGGCTTGTAGGTGTTACCTCTTCATCAGATTCGATGTACTCGGTGTCAAGGCGGGAGCAATAGCAGGTGACCGCTAAGCTAAATAAATGTTTCTTCCATTCTGACCACCATCGGACAAAAAGCTTGGTGTTAGCAGTACAGATGCGCACCTCGGTGGCGGCGCCTAGAAGAAGGGGGTCTGTTAAGGTTCGCATCCGATCATATTCTAGGGCGTTGTTGACATTGCCCCGGGCCTGAAGTTTGTTAACGAAGAATAGCCGATCGAAAGCTGACCAAGGCCAAACTGGCGAGAACAGACCGATGGATGATAAAACTCGTATGAAGGCTATGATCGGCCCAGAGAGAAGCCAGTTGGCAGCAGACAAGGAGTGATGGCCGATAGAAATATGGCCTTGGATTCATCATCGACCAAAGCTTTGAGTGGGTCGAAGTTAGAAGGCATCTCGAATGATGATGCATCATTATATGCGAACCAGAGAGTGGCTTCCCTGGTAAAACCATAGTAAAACCCCTTGAACCACTGACTAAGTTCAGAGGGGGTTATCTTGCCGCCAGAGAGGGTCGATGTAGCTTCGCCCATGGAAACACATCGGCGGTAAATAGGATCTTCATCTTCTGTGTAATCAGCTGGGAAGGATTGATCGGAGAGAGAAGTCCCAGGGACGGCCTTGGAGGTGTAGATATTGAGCCAGAGATGTACAAACCACCAAGGACCCCCAATGTGGCCGACGGGCTGGCCGGCCGATAACTTAGTTGCCACTTGGTGAAGCAGCTGATAGGTGGCGCCAAGGAGGAATTGCCCCAGGGGGATCTGTTTTCGATCAACCAAGCATTCTGCCAAACACTGCATGTTGATTGTCGGACCAAGGGTTGCGCCGCCGAAAACAAACCGCTCCAGCCATAAATTCAGAAAAGCAGCATACTCTCGATCGTCAATCGGTCCAGTTCCTTTATTGTGAAGAGATATGTACCTGGACCAGCTGCCGATGTTCTTTGCTTGGAGCCGATGAGCAGGTTTGAAGCGGAGCTTGAAGGGGTTGATGTAGCTCGTGGTGTCAAGACAAGTGAGCATGGTCACATCCAGCAAGGTAGGGGTCATCGGCCCGTGCCCAAACAGGAAGGCATTGAGAGCATCGGACCAGAAATATGAGGCCGATGCGAGCAGGGATTCATTCCTTTCCATATCGGCCAGGGAGAGGTTGATGTAGTGGCCGATATGTGATTCTTCCCAGTAGGTTCTCTTTGCAGCCGATACCCTGGTGTACCAATCTCTCCACCCAGGCAGCTTGCTCGGCCATGACCTGAAGCTGTTGGTCCAGTCACTGGCTCGCATGGCTGAGTTTTTGAAAGGGATACGCTGGGTCTCGGCGGTTATAAAATCTATGGGGTCTTCGCTGCCCATGGGGCCATGATAGAAAAAGTTTGGGTAATCGGCGGCTGGGATCAAGATCTGGTCTTTAAGATGCTACAATAAACAAGAACACGATGAAGAACAGGTAAAAAACGTGGCAGATTGGATTCGTCTAGGCTGCAGATCGGAGGAAAACAACCGGGCAAGAAGATTACCTCAGGGACTGCGGATGCTGATGCCATCACGAGAAGGGGAGAAGATGCAGGAATCAACAACTGAAGAAAAGGGGCTGCGACGATTCGTCTGGATTCGCTGGGGCTTGACGGAGCTTTGGGAGATGAAGCGGTGGTGCTCTGGTGATGTGAAAGCGTAAAAAAAGGCTGGGGAAACGAAGCATTTTATAAAGGTATGATGACCGGGTGGGAATCGAGGCCGTTGGTACTGTTTCAAACAATTATGGCAAGTGGGCTACCTTGGGCCGCCTCGGTATGGAAGAAATCTAGAGGCCCAAAATGAAAGAATTTCGAAATCTTACAGGAGGACTCCGAAATTAGGGGGCATGTGTTAACGCCAAAATTTGGTAAGGCCCTATGTCAGATTCGGTCAAGAGGAGAAATTACAGTCAACCGGTGGAAACTGACCAGAAGAGACCGATTCCGGGAAGGGGCCGTGAAGACCGCTGTTTGGCAGTTAATTACTGTATGTATTAATTAGGCAAGTGTTTATCTTTAGGAAACCTGACCTCGTGTCCGGTCAGGTCTTGTTAGCATTTTATATTATAACTAGGAAATCATGTATCATGTCCTATAAGGACTCATGTAACTCGGGGTATAAATACGTACGCCCGGGCACCTTGTAAAAAAAAAAGACAATCAATACAAACTTCGGCGCATCGCCACCCTTCTGACGGGATCCTGCTTCTCGAGCCGGGCTGCATCGGTTAGGTCCGAACTCCAGCGAGAGGGTAAGTCTCGTCACCCCGGCTACCTATCGGCTAGGACTTCCTCGGTTAGGTCCGATATTCTAGTAGGTTTATGGAAGTCGGCTTACCACGGTATATTTATTTTATCTATGGCTGCATCAGTTCAGTTTGATCTCATAGATTGACTAGGTATATCACATCACGCGTGCGTAGATCGTATCGGCTTACTGGGAGCGGTTTATCATCAGTTTGTGCTGCATCGGTTAGGTCCGATCTACTAAGCTGCTAGCGATAAACCATTCCTGCTAAGTTGATGCTTTATGCGCAGGCGTCTTATCGGGATGTATAGCCGGTAAGTTATCATGTTTTACATCACGATCGCATCAGACCTATCGGCCTATCAAGGTATCGTTATCGTCATCAGTCTGTGCTGCAACGGTTGGGTCCGATCTACTAGACCGATGATGATAGCTTCACTCTTGATAAGCCGATGGGTATTATGCGGTGTCTTTATCGAAGTGCTTAGCCGATAAGTTATCTGTTAAGGCCGACTGCATCTATTTATCTTATATTGTTGGCAATGGCTTTATTATTCTGTTATCTTTTTGTCATCGGCTTCCAGCCGATGTCCATGCGCCCTGTTCAGTAGTCGGCAGATTCGTCAGTTGTTTATCATTTATGTTATCGCTTGCCTTGTTATACATCCTTGCCTGTATTACTGTTGCGATCGGCTAAGGGCTAGCCGGTTGGTTTATTCTGTTCAACCGAGTTCCTGGGCACGACCCCAACCAAGTTCCCGGGCACGACCTCAGGGGAGGACCCAAGTACGAGCTTAGGTAAGAACCCGGGCACGGGTATGGACAGCGGATGAAGATCCCGGGAGCCGATGTGAGCAAGGGGCCCGGGCACGGGCGCAGGCAGTATCTTCGCAGCAATACCAGTAACCTTAAATTATGATCGGCAGGAGTTCCTGTAGTTTATTTTCCTTATGCATCCTGCTTGTTTTCTTTACCAAGCTTACAGCCGATTCTTGAGCATCCCTTCGATGATCGGCTAATTTAATGTTTGCTTATTATTAGTTATTATTCATGCCATCATCGGCTTCTAGTCGATGTATAAGTGCTACAGTGCTTATCGGCCATCGGCCGATGAAACGAGTCTAGATCAGCTTCTAGCCGATTGGCTCATTGATCTAACGTTTTTTTTTCTCCTTGTCAATTACAGGGTCAAATTGACTGGCACGCCTACGAACCTCAACACTTTAGGACCTGCACTGGAGTAAAGCAAATCTCCCAGGCCTTCGCGTGTCTTCTGACGCCGAACTAGATCCCGGCGATTTTTGGCGTCAACACCTGCAAATGGCCGACCCACGGGCCGGCCATTTTGCAGGCGGCCCCCTTGCCGCCCTCTGGGAGGGCGGTTTTTAGCCCAGGCAGTATAAAACCCCCTCCCAGACTCCAAAAATGTCATAAAATTCACTGAAATTACAGAAAAAAAAGAGAGAGCTGAGAGCAAGCCTGAACGAAAGCAGCGAAGCTCTGTCAGCTTGCTGATTTGCCTCAAGGTAAAATCTATTATCTCTTTATAATTTCTATTTCTATGCATAAATTGATGTAGTATTGTACTGGTTATGTGTATAGTACTATATGAAAATAAGTTGTTACTCGTAGATTTGTAGGTCTTTAGTTAATGTGTTAGATGATTTAATTTTTGTAGAGATGTGAGGAAAATATTGGTATCTAGTTTAACTGTATTTTTTTATCAACAGAAATGTCAAATAAGGTGATATTTCAGTTATTTCACGGGCAAGGGAATGTTAGATATGGTCCAGAAGGGGTAGATCTGTCGGATTTTAGTTCAACGGCTAAGGGGATTGATAGACCAGCTGAGAGAAGTTTTGAGTCAGTGTACAACTGGCTGATGCGAGGGTTTCGATTGAACCCCGAGCTCAGCGCAATAACCTTGTATGTAGTAGTCAGTCGTGCAGCTGAAGGTTTTTTTTGGGAATTGATGCCGGTGGATTGCACTGGCACTTGGAGATGGTATGTGGAGAATGCATTTCAACGTGGTTGGCCACTGGGCATACTTGTGTCAATATATGAGAAAGAAAACACTGCTGGTGCAATACCCGTGCAAGATGATGAGGGTCCAAGTACGGCGGGAGGTAATAGCGAAACAATGGAAGAAAATGAAGAAGGGAATGAAGGAGGGAATGAAGAAGATAGACAGCCAACAGGTGTGGCAGATGAGGGAGAATAAATCAACAGAATCGTTGAAGAAATGGATAGGGAAGATTCTGAAAACGAGCAAGCAGAGCAGGATGATTCGTCTGATGAGGACACCATGATGCCTGCAGAATGGAGCAACCAGGATTTCTCTAGGCTTTCTATCTCCGAGGGACATCATGTGTCGTGGGAGTACAAGAAAAATGAGGTCATCGAAGGGGCTAAATATGCATATGTAGAGGATTTAAAAGAGGCAGTAAAACAATGGGCCGTGTCACTTCAAAGGGAGTTCTCAGTCGTGAAGTCAAGCAAATCGGTCTATGAAGTAAAGTGCATGAAGGATGGGTGTCCATGGCGGGTGCACGCATTCAAGGGTAAATGGAAAGATTATTGACAAGTTTCAATCGTGACTGAGCATTCATGTTATTTATCCGGTGTTGAAAAATATCACAGAAACATGACATCTGCATTTGTTGCAACAGAGATGTACTCCCATATTATTAATAATATGGGGTATGAACCAAGGTCAATTGTTAGACATATTGAAGAGAAATTTAAATACACAATTAGCTATGCTAAGGCTTGGAGGGCAAAACAGAAGGTTGTAGAGATGAGATTTGGCACATTTGAAGCATCCTATGATAATTTGCCTCGTCTGTTAGGCTGTATTCTTCAGAGGAATTCGGAGACATGCTACGACCTAAAAGCCTTTCCATCAATTCACCATGGTAATAAAAGTGTGTTGCAACGAGAATTCTTTGCATTAGGTGCTTGCATTCAGACATTTGTCCATTGTTGTCCCATCCTCTGCATCGATGGGACATTTCTGACCGGAAAGTACAGAGGGCAGATCTTAACAGCAATTGGAGTTGATGGAAACAACCAAGTTCTACCAGTTGCTTTTGCTTTTGTTGAGAGTGAGAATACTGATAGCTGGTATTGGTTTCTAGAAAGGGTTAAGTCTGCAGTTGTACGGATGAGACCAGACGTATGCCTTATACATGACCGTCACGCCGGCTTGCTGCGTGCAATTGAGGAATTGAGATATGGATGTGTTGAGAAGGGATACCCACCAAGGTGGTCTGATGTCCAAAGCAGATGGTGCATGCGTCATATGGGTGCTAATTTCTACAGACAGTTTAGAAATAAGTACCTTATGGATCTTTTCAAGAGGCTTTGCGCCCAGAATCAAGAGAAGAAATTCAAGGAGTTTTGGAGGAGGTTGGATGAGCTGACCTCTAAACAAACAGATGAGCAGTCTAGGAGGGCTACCATTGGAGGGGATGAGGCTCCACAAGCTCTTGAACCTCTATCAACTGACGGACTTCATATGAGAAGAAGGTCTGCATCCTCAGTTAGAAAATTTTCAGATTGAATTGAGAATGAGCCAAAGCAGAAATGGGCATTATTGTATGACAAGGATGGTTCTCGGTTTGGCATAATGACCACAAATTTGGCAGAGGTTTATAACTGGGTGATGCGTGGTGTTCGAGGGCTCCCACTTATTGGCATAGTTGAATTTATCTTGCATGGCACATGCAAGTACTTTAGAGATCGGTTCAGAGCAGCTAGGCCCTCAATGACGGACAATAATCTTTTCTTTGGCACACTACTGACGAAGTATCTGCAAGATAAAAGTAAAAAGGCCCGAAGACATCGTGCTCTACCTCAAGGCACACAAGAACACAGATTTAAAATATTGTGTGTCGACAAGGGCATGCCGGAATCTTCCGTAAAAGAGTTGTGCAGGAGTGTGTGCTGAAGGAAGACGGGACCTGCAAGTGCTCGTACCGAAAACCTACTCTGCTCCACAAGCCATGCTCTCACGTTATTGCCGCGAGCGGTGAGTGCGAGATAGATGCACGCTATTTTGTCTCACTTTATTTCAGGAAAGAAGCAATCTATAATACCTGGAGCGGAGAGATATACGGTTTCGGTATTGCGGGTACATTTACTATGGAGCATACTCAAGCTATGTACATTCCTGATCCAACAAAATTGAGGGATAAAGTAGGTCGCCGCAAGACAAGACGCATCCGTAATGACATGGATGACTCAGAAGCCGGTGGAAGGCATAAACGTTGTTCAAAGTGTGACCAAACAGGTCATACATATAAGAACTGTCCAAAGGATGCAACCGGTCCAAGTACGACGGAAGCTGGACCGTCGGGTTCAGCCGATGATGGCAGGTGTCCTACGGGTGAAGGCACAACTTCAAGACGACCCCGTCTTAGGCGTTCCCGAACAATTAGTGGTGCTACGGTGTAGCGTAAGTCTATACTAGTTCTTTGTTATAGAAGGATATGTACCGTACTGTTGTTTTTTATTATCATATAACAATGCTATAAACTATAACAATAATTAACGCTAACTCTCTATTTGCATGTAGGTATGGCGTACGATACACCGGAGCTGTTGGACTGAGGTGTCGACCGGTCCCACCGGTCTTACCTGTCAGCCGTGGAGGGTGCCCACTTACCCACCTTCCATCCACGGCCTTCACGTCACCTCCTGCGGATAGATCCTCGGTTCCGTCAAAGGTAAGAGCTGTACGAATATTCATTCACATCGTTTGTGCATATCTATGTTCCCCAATATTGATTACAGTGCTACATTTTGCAGGTTGTGTGAGGCTGGACTTCTTTCGCTGTGTAGGCTAGTCGAGCCCGCACCGGACGAGAGAGACCCCGCTAAGCGATGGGACGCTGATCGGTCACTTATGGCCGCACTGGTGGATCGCTGGAGACCGGAGACCCACACGTTCCACCTGTCGTGCGGCGAGATGACTCCCACACTCCAGGACGTGTCGTACCTGCTAGGACTACCCCTCGCAGGAGACGCAGTCGGCCCGATCGACGGGGCGCACGGTTGGTCGCAGGACATCACTGCTCGGTTTGAGCCCGTGCATCGTCGACCTGAACTTGGACACTCGGGTTCGCTACCGCCTTACACCACGACCGGCCCCTCGCAGGCTTGGCTGTTACAGTTCACCGTAAGTCGCGGATTCCTTTAATTCACAATCATCTGATCTACAAAGCAACAGAGTTGCTGACTATAATCTTCCTTTACAGCCAGATAAGCTAGCCGATGACGCCGACGATTACTCGGTGCAGCGGAGCATGGAGGCGTACCTGTTGTGGCTGTTCGGGTGGGTGATGTTCACCAACACTCACGGGCACGCGGTGGACAAGGGACTGATCCACTACGCTCGTGCGATCGCCGACAGCGAGGACGGCCGCGTACCGCAGTGGAGTTGGGGATCTGCTGTGCTAGCGGCGACGTACCGTGCTCTTTGTGACGCGTGCACAAAGACCGATCCAGGTGCGATTATCGCCGGTTGCCCTCTCCTTCTGCAACTATGGGCGGCCGAGCGGTTCGCGATAGGCCGTCCTCTGATTCAGCACTCTTCCTACGAGGGCGGCCCTGGAGGCTTGTACGGCCAGTGGCTCGAGGACTGTCCGACTATGGGGACCGTATGGTGTCGACGTGAGGTACAAAATGTGAAATTTTATATTTAGCAGTTATGCGCAAACACTGACGTTTAACCTTTTCCTATTTTGCAGCGTCGTTATGCCCACACGCAGGTTAGGAGGGCTACCCCGAATTCGTTTTGGAGTTCGACCGCCTGCTGCCCAGCGACGTCGTCTGGGAGCCGTACAGTCTGCAGGCCATCGCGGCCCGTGCACCGCTCGGACTCTCTACTCTTTGCACGCACGACCAGGCGTACTGGATGACGACAGTGCCGTTGGTGTTCGACATCTTCGTCGAGCCCCACTCTCCGCAGCGCGTGATGCGACAGTTCGGACTACGTCAGCACTCCCCTGTGCCCGTGCAAATCGATGTGCCGCGCGATGTGCACCGGTTAGTACAACTGCGATCTTTGTTTACTACTATAACTATTTAATGTAGTCTAATGCACTATCTGTAAATAGATATAATCGTAGGGGACATACAGCCGATGTTCAGTGGTATCCTCGACTGCAGAAGTACGTGGACGACTGGTTGTTGGCGACGGAGGAGGTGGTCGACGAGATACATGCACACACTAAGGAGGCCTACCTAGCATACCTCACGTGGTACCAGGCCCGTACCCGCACACGCGTAACGTTCACCCCAGATGATCCACAGCCACACGTCGCCGCTACGACGGACACGTATCCTAGACACCGTGACCAGGACTACTTCCGCGCGGTACGTCACATTATCTTTGCACCCCGAATTCCTTTGTAGGTGTCCACAGTTCTAACACATGTTCACATCACATCTGAAATAGGCCGACGCAGCGCGACAGGTTCAGGCTGATGTAAATGCGGCGTTCGGACGATTGGACAGTGGGATTGTGCTGAATGCCGATGAGCAGAGGACGACCTTCGGGAGGATTCGTCAGGCGATGCTCACAGTGATTCGTGCGCTCACTTGTCGTGCGGTCGATGTGGTACCTCCCGTAGTTGTACAGCAGCAACAGCCACGGCTAGCAGGAACAGGAGCAGGAGCAGGAGTGCGACTGCAGAGTTCCAGTCAGCCATCTGGCCCCTCCAGAGGTAAATTGGACTAACCATCGGTTCATAACATGTTTCCTTCTATGACATGTACTGTTGTACATCAATATGCTTCCCTGCAGCTTTCGCTACACCGTATCTACATCCTTCTGGAGCTAGCACATCGACGCATGGAGTGTACCATAGACGACCACACGCGCAGCTGGGCATGACAACTGCCCCTCGGGCCACCATAGGAGGTCCTTCAGGTTATATCAAAGTTTATTTTTGCCTTGCAAAATTTTGGTTTGCAATTATCAATATTTTGGTCTACATGGTTCTACTCTACAGCGCCGGGGATGTTTGCTGGCGCTGGCTCCTCCACGCAGGGCGTGGGCGTGACAACTGCCCCTCGGGCCACCACAGGAGGTCCTTCAGGTTATATCAAACTTTATTTTTGCCTTATCAAATTTTGATTTGCAATTATCAATATTTTGGTGTACATGGTTCCATTCTACAGCGCCGGGGATGTTTGCTGGCGCTGGCTCCTCCACGCAGGCCGCACGCGGCAGCGGTTGGGCACCGGATCCTTTCGAGGGGGACGACTTGGAGGACTCGAGCGAGGAGATCCAGGAGATACTACCAGCCTCGCTGCTCGAAGGAGCTCCGCCACCACAGACACAGGACCCACCAGCTGCCACACCCGTGCAGACGACCCGCGCTGGCCGTGCCGTACCACCAGACCGGCTGACGTACTCCCAGGGGCAGGTGCGAGCGCAGGGTAGGAAGACAAAGAGGGCTAGAGGTTACGGTCAGGGCCCGTAGTACGTTGCATCAGTGATAGTTTGTCTGTTGTATATCATGTTTTATTAATTCTACGTATACTGAAGAAACCTTTTTACTTTATTTACGCTCGTCGATCGTTTACGATCTATGTTTGTGACGAAACTGATCAAAAACATAAATTTTTCAGTTTCAATTTTACGGCGAAAGTACATTCCGAGCGGTGACAACCGAATATACATTAATTGCATACGAACATAATGAAATTATCCATACAAAGAGTACAAACGGCACATCAAACGTTTCTAGTTATCGTTATTACATGCCTTAGGGAATTTTAAACAGATAACCAAGTAGAGATGTAACTACTGTGTGCAGCGTGGGTACTTCCTCTTTTTTGCCGCCACAGATATGCCTGTCCGGACCGTCCGGACAGGATGACGATGGTCCGGACTATATAATGCAAAACAACAATTTGTATAGTACGGACCGTCCGAACAGGGTGACGATGGTCTGGACTATATACTGTGAAACGGCAATTTGTACAGTTCGGACCGTCCGTATATAGTGCGGACCGTCCGGACAGTACTCTGGGGCCGCCTGCAAAGTAGCCAATCCGGACCGTCCGTATACAGTGCGGACCGTCCGGACCAACTTTGCAGGCGGCCCCTCGGTGACTCAAAAACCGCCCTCTCAGAGGGCGGTTTTTCTGTGGCCCGGGGGGCCGCCTGCAAAATGGCTGACGGCCGTGGGCCGCCGGCCAACGGCCGTCAGCCACGTCATCATATCGCCCTCTGGGAGGGCGATTTCAGACATATCGCCCTCCCAAAGGGCGGCGGGAGTATATTTTTGTAAATTTTTGAAATGAAAATGTAGTTTTGTAAATATTTTATTAAATAAATATAAAAATGAAAAAAATTCCCCTCCTCCCACGCGCGCCGCTCGCGTCCAAGCCCCAAGCAAAGCAGCCGCGCCGAATTCTCGTGTTCCGCTCCACTCCGCACGCCGCCGGCCGGCGCCGCGGTGGCGATGCTCCGAAGGGACGCCGGCTGTGGTAGTGGTAGTGCTACTAGTGGTGGTTGCCTCCGCGTGGGTTCCGGTCGCCGCCGCTGACCCGCAGGCCGCGCTGTTCAACTTGGGGTGCAGCCAGTACAACGCGACTCCTACCGCCGCGTTCCTGGCCGCCCTCAACGCTACATTCGCCGGGCTCCGGGCCAACCTATCATCTGGCGGCGGTGGGGGTGGCTTCGCCACGGCAGCGGAGCCGCGCGCCGCGGCGCCGGCGTCCGCGATGGCGCAGTGCCGCTCGTACGTCGCCGGCGGGGAATGCGTCGCGTGCTTCGACGCCGCTGCCTCGCGCCTCCGCGCCGCCAACGGCGGACGCGCCATCCTCGACGGCTCGTGAGGTACGAGAGCGCGGCCTTCTTCGACCAGGCCACGCTCCCTGGGAATACGCAGGTGTGCAACGGCTCCGCCGTCGCCGACGGGGGCTTCGCGGACGCGGCGCGGGGGCTGGTCGGTGACCTCGCAGCCGCCGTGCCTCGCTCCCCGGGGCTCGCCGCGGCGGCGCAGAGTGTGGAGACGGTCGGGGAGGGTGGCTGCGCGCAGTTCCTGGAGCTGGCCGCGAGGACATCGACGGGTGCCCGCCCAATTCATACGGCCGCGCCGTGGACGCCGGCTGCTTCATGAGGTACTCCGATAAGCCGTTCTTCCCCGCGAACGCGACCATAGACCTGGCACCATACTTGCGATCTGGTGAGTTCACTTCAGTTACGTATCATTTCTTCATGGTTTTGCGCGAGTTGTTTAACCTAAAGGCTCCATGATGTGCCTGAGAAGTCCTTTTTGATGCTTTTCTATTGTACTAGGACCATGCGTGCAATGCTTACATTTTTGTTATTCACACAAATGGTATAATTTATTGACCAGTTACCAAAGACTTCTCTGCTGTATATTCTTATTTAAAAATTCGCTATTCTGTTTCATCGTTCGTTAGCCTGATATTAGCAATTTAGCAACGATATTTTGGTAGTCTATGTTTAGTAGGCCACTTCTCCACAACAGTGAGAGTGATTTTTTTTTGCAAGGATATTTCAATCAAGTGAAAATTATATGTTAGAACCATGAGTTGTATTGATGGATGGATTAGAGTCTTAGACGAGGAGATTTATGGGGGGTCTGCAAAATTAGTCCTATGCAGTGTAAATTAGTTCTGCTGTGCTGGAAAAAATGTATGCAAGCTATTTTTACCTTTTTTGTGTTCCAGTCCATTTTTTTATATTTCAGGAAAAGCTTATACTGTCAGGAATTTAAATTTTAAAGTCAGTTTATTTACTTCAGGGAGGTCTTGGTTGAGGTTAATTTACTGATCTATGCAGGGAAATCAAATCGGAAAGGAGCCATCATAGGAGGAATTTTCGGAGGTGTGACCTTCCTCTTCCTTCTGGGCCTATTTGCATTCTTAGTTCATGTCTAATTCTTCAACGTGATCTTAACAGCATGGTTAAAGATCAGGTAGTCATGTCAGTTAAACTCGTTTGGTACATTTCATGAATTCATGAAATTAAGTTACTTTAGGAAGTTGAGCTCATAGTCATATATGAAGGACATTGCCATGCTTTTTCCCCCTCTCAATAGCCAGAGGTAGACATGCTTTCATGACCACAATGTTGAAGGCCTTTAATTCTTGATACGTTTTTTTTTTGGGTTATGTGAAGTCAACCTCAATATTTATCAATATCGCTATGAATATTTAGACTGGGGACACACAAAATGGTATGTGTATTTTTGTCTTGAAAAGTACTTGCATAATGTTAATTATCATGGTTTATGAATATGTCGATGTCCAGAACAAATTTGAGGCTAAATTTGCTGTTTTGGAGACTTCGTCGATGTCCAAAACATCACTTGTTTGTTACCAGAGGGAGCAATGATTTTCAAATAAAGGACAATTATTGATCAACTGGTGTAGGGAGAAGTCGTGTTTGTGCACATCTTGTTCAAAATGTCTCCAATTTATTGGAATCCAGCAAAGATCCATTTACATTCGTTTTGCATTTGCAAATTTAATTGATTCCCCATGTTTAATAACTAATAAAAAAGTACCAAGACCAAGTTTTGGAAACTACATTTTTCCACAGAGTTAATTGGGAAGAAAAGGAACCACTTTAGCTTGTTTGTGTCTCTGACTGTATTTTTCTTTAGGAGATATACTTGGAGCAACAGAACTGCAGGGTCCAACAAGTTTTTACTATCAAGATATGAAGGCTGCAACCAATAATTTCAGTGAGAAAAGCAAACTTGGAGAAGGGGGTTTTGGAGGTATTACAATCTTCAAATGTTTAATCCTCTCTATAGATTTTCTGATGAGATTCAACTATAAATAGAATAAGAACATCTGATCACCAGTGTTACTTTTGTTTTACTATACTAAATGCTAAATAAATCTTGAAAATATAATCCATTTCTAGCAGGGTTTGCTTAAAAATGGGAAAACTGTAGCTGTAAAAAGGTTGACAGTGATGGAAACTAGCAGGGCCAAAGCAGATTTTAAAAGTGAAGTGAAGTTGATTAGCAATGTCCATCATCGGAATCTTGTTCGGCTTCTTGGTTGCTCTAGCAAGGGTTTGGAATGCCTGCTTGTTTATGAATACATGGCAAATGCCTTGACAAGTTCCTCTTTGTTATGTTTCTCAGTTCTTTCTTCTTTATATTGTTTAAATTTTCTGTGCACTTGTTGGACATGTGGAAGATATTTTTTGGTGCATCTAATATTTCTATTTGACATCGCACTTCTATTGCTAGATACTCCTATTTTCGTATGTAGTTTAATAGGGGAATTGCTTTTCTAAAGGTCAAGTGCAGACTGCCAGTTAAGTAGCTTAAGATGACAGTGCTGACCTACACTTCTCTTTTGGCAATGGCTTCGTTTGTCGCAACAGGCGAGAAACATGGAACCCTTAATTGGATGCAGCGATTTAACATCATTGTCGGCATGGCTCGTGGCCTTGCATATCTTCATCAAGAATTTTATGTCGCATCATACACCGTGATATCAAATCTAGCAATGTTCTTCTTGATGATGAGTTTCAGCCAAAGATTGCTGATTTCAGTTTAGCAAGGCTCCTACCTGATGATCATAGTCATCTCAGCACTAAATTTGCAGGAAGATTGTAAGTTTGAATATGAAAATATTGCTTTAGGGGCATATGTTGCGCTTCTAATTATATTCACTTAAGCAGGGGTTACACAGCTCCTGAGTATGCCATCCATGGGCAACTCTCTGAGAAGGTTGACACATACAGCTTTGGTGTAGTCATTTTGGAAATATTAAGTGGCAGGAAGAGCAACGATGCAAGGCTGGAGCCTAATAGTCAGTACCTAGGTATTCATCGGTCTTAAAAACTTTCTTTCTTTTGTACGTATACCAAAGTTTTACTTGCATATTTTCTCATAGAACATTACAGGTCTTCTTTTGTGCTTATGATTATATTCCTACTCATTTCTAACTTGGTGATATGAATGCATTTGCTGGTTTTTCAATATAAATATCAGATTTGACAAAGTTATTAGCGGGCAAGCATTGCTAATATTAAGGTTCCACCAAAATTGGTCCATGTTAAGATCAGGACTAAACGATTTGAATTGTTCATTTTCAATTTAAACAAAATGCGTTAATAGTTCATGTGATCATCTTGTAATGACTGTATTGAGATTTTCTTATGTGCCTTCCCGCACTTAATTTTTTGCTATATCGTGATTTGATCATGCCTGCTTGTTGTACAGGTCTGGAAACTTTATGAAAACAACAACTTGATTGAATTGGTGGACAAATTCTGAAGAGGTAAAAATAACAATGGAGATAGCCCTTCTCTGCACTCAATCAGCTGTTGCTTCATGGCCAACGATGTCAGAGGTAGTTGTGATGTTGCTGACAAGAAACGCTTCAGAGTTCCAGCCCACGAGACCTACTTTTATTGATGCAACTAGTAGAATGCGAGGTGAAACATCCTCCTCTAGTTCATCTTCTGCATCCAAGGCCACTGTTTCGATAACACAGTTTTCAGCCAGGTAAAAAGTGTTGTATATGAATGTGGTGCTTTTTTTGTGTAACTTCTATGCTTGTATATGTATCTATGTTCTATACAGCAACAACAAGATATTTACTTGCGAGCATATACGAAAACAGTGTATATAATCTGAAATCTCCTTTTTGTTCGTGTAACCATGACTCACATAACATTTGCCCTGTCTGTTCTGAGACAAATCACTGTCCTCCTTGTACGCTTTGGAATGCAATTGAGTGAAAATTTGAAAAATTACCTTGATATTTATGCCATCCTATGTCGTATGTTATGAGAATGAATTCTAAGTTCCGAAATGCTATTGCTATGGCGAAACAGTCCTATAATATGTCCATTTAGCTATTTTCCCTGATTCTAAACAGGAACATATTCAACTAAAGGTTTTGATGATAAAATTACCTAATTGAAAGAAATCCATATTGTTGAGGCACCATCACATGTGGTTCAAGAACAGTTAGACGTCCCCTAGATCCCTAATTAATGTGATGTTGGCATGCTCTTGATGTAAGAGCGATTTGTACTAAAGACGCCGTTTTGTGCAAACCTCACCCAACACGTCCAGAAAGGCTTTGAGATTGATATGCAAACCTAGGCATTTACTATTGTTTTCAGTTCTAGAATTAGCTAGCAGGAAAGAAAGCAGCAGACAGAAGCTGATGTTGGTTGTAGATCATTGACTAACCTCACCATGGCGTGGACTATAGTTTATATATTTATCATTACTAAGAAGGGTGCAAATGATGTGCCTTATGCTATTATTATCAATTGATTGTTGGAACTCTTCAGTGCTACCATCTAGGTAACCTTTAATTTATTGTCACCTGAAGAACTAAGGCCACTCCTGAACATCATCCATTTATCGATGAATAATTACTTTCTTTTGCATACCGTATCCTGTTATGTACTAAATGTTTCAGTGATCTAGCGCTATGGATTAATTCATTTTTTCCCCTGCCTTAGTGTGTGCCACATGAGTTGGCTTTATTAGACAACATACAGATAGTAACGAGATGGCAGCATCCAAGTTGATGCACACCAGTATAATTTGTATCATATTATTGGTTGATGGAGACAATTCATCAACTGTAATTGTTTTCACATTGTTGCTTGATGTAGACCGATCACCTGCCATCATACTAAATCCCTTTCTGTTTTATCAGTAAATAGTTCCACTATGGGGCTCTTGTTTGAGATATATTATTTTTTTTTATCACGAACTATCCTGTTGACAATTATAGAGAAAAGGGGATAGTGATTGACTGTTTGCTCTCTATTTTATTTCTCGTATTAGGTTGTTGAGGTAAACTAACTTATCTATGGTTAAGTTTAGGCTTGTTCTGAGCAATGGTCTTCAGTATTTGAATCTGGAAAGCAGCCTTTTGTTGTGTACTAGTATAAACTATTCTATATAATGTATTGATAAAGTTCTGACTGATATGGTTTTTTATGATGCACATTTTGTATTTTCTGAGATGAGATTTTCCAGACTTTTCAGCACCAGAAAATGTATATAAATAAGAATTAGAGCATATTCGATGCTCTTTTTTTTATTGAAAACCTATTGGAGCAATTGTTTTTTAACAGAGTAATAAGATGGTATAACATGAATGCAGAACTTGCCAAACATCAGATATATGATGTATAAATTCCAAAAATCTGGTATCTCTCCAAGTGATTACTGTTGCTGTCCCAACCTAAAGATGTGTAATATTGTTTAAATTCATATTTTTTGGGACATTTGTGGGTTATGTGGTTTAAAAAGAGAAAGTGGCCGGTGATATGTAATAGTTATTTAAATTTGCAATGTTTTACCACAAGGACTGCAAAATTTAAGCTCATGTTTTACAGTTGCTTTGACAAAGCAAAAGTTGCCTACAATAAGAATTCTATTTTTGGTGCTTTTACCAGAATATATGAATAGCATTCACCTAGGAAGGAACCCTTTACTAGTTCAGTATCTATGTCTCCGCCAGATATGTGAAAGCATGTTAATAACTTTGTAGCTTTGACATATTGTCTTCTGATCTACATTTTTTATCTTTCTATTTTTAGATATGTAGTTTGAAGGACAGATTCAAAACCTTTTTTGGATACTTACACAAGATTATGGAAGCTCAGGTTGGCTTGTCAAAATAAAGAAATAAACACCACGAGGAACTTTTTGTTTTTTTGGTACAATATTACATAATGAGTTTGCAAATGTAGTATGTACCCGCAACTATATTAGTCAATTTTCATCTTGGTTATGGTACTGTTTGTGATTATAGTTGGTTATAGGGGGGAGCTTAACAGCAAACCTGCATGATGTAATTGATTTGGTAGCGAGCCTCAGTCAAGATTGTGTCGTCATGATCTGTTCTTATGTTTGTTTTGTACAATGCTCTTGACCCCTTAGAACTTATAAGCATCCTCATGTATGGATGTGGAGTGTAAACTAAATTCGTGGAAAGTAAAACCGAAATTTTGTAGGTAAATTTTAATAGGTTTGTACAGCTTGGGCAGGATCTGATGCTAAATTGACAAAGAATAGGAGAAAAGGAAACGTAAGTCCAATGGGCATGTTTTGCTAAATTTGAACTTTATCTCTCTTCTTTTCTAGCATTAGCACCTGCCTGCCTGTTCCACATATTTAGGCCAAAGCTCTGCTTTGCACCAAATCTATGCCTGTGTTTACTCTATTAAATTACAACGAAGTGCAAGGTACAGACTTATATTATGAATTTGCACGAAACCTGGAAAGTTTGAATTGTGGTAGGTGGAAATTTCCTTGGCAACAACTTTGGTATCCGTTCCAGGCAAACATCAGGAAATGATTATTTTTGCAAGCAGTTAAGGAAGATTATTTCCAGCGATATTACTGATTTTTTTCTTTTCTTCCCTAGATGGCTATGGCCTGATCCCATTCTGAATATACCCACAGTCTTATTGGGCCCATCATCCAAACTGCGCCAAGTGGGCCAAGTGAGGTGGGGGTGAAATGCAACTTCTGATCTTACCTGCTTTAAAATTCTTTAAGTCTCCTGAGGAAGTTGCAGAAGCACTTGGAACAGGAAGGTGTTAATATCCTTGAGTACAATAACTTGAAATAACTGGGCTAATGAAACTCACAATTGAGTCCATTTCAACTTGAAGGTGTAAGATAAACATGTCTCTTATATAGTTTCTATGTTAAAGATCTTATGTAGTATGTCTATTTCTATTTCAATAGCATATTGCTTCATTTTACACAGCATTATTGGCAGCAAGTGAACTGGTATCTAGGAGGGTCTGCATAAATTTCATCATTCAGGACTACCACCATAGTGATGAGCCAATTAGAATTTTGAAGTAATGCACGCATAAGAATCAGCAATTGGTAAATTAGGAAGCATGTCTGGACCACAATAATAGGTGCTGCTGATGCGGTGCTGATCTCTGGGGCCATATTTGTGATCATGTGGCTGTTTCATTCAATTACATTGTGATCTCACCGACCCAATTGCTTTCGCCATCTCTAATAAATCTTAACTGATTTTTTTTTTGTCTTTTTTTGTTCTAACTTTCTGTATGAAGATAAAATTTCTATGTCAGACTGCAGCAACTCGATAGAAGTGCTTATGCATGAAGATGAATGATTTGCACCGTGACGTTGAAATTACATTACTTAAAACTGTGTCAGACTAGGATAGGATTTGAGCTGCCTTCTCTTTTATTTGAAAAATATGACTTGTGGGGTATATGCAGGGTGCAGAGATGATGGAATCCAAGCTGGGACAAAGGGGCATATCGTATTTGTTTCTGTTCAAGATCCATTCTTATCTCACATACAGATCTGACAGTTTCTGACAATGCAGATTCTCGACATGTGTTTCTGATGATCTCATCCTCATGTAGCACAGGAAGAATTTCACATTCCAGTGATCAATAATTTGAGGTCACGAAACTGGGGCCTGGGGGCAACGAGTCATGCTGATGGAGCTTGGCTGAGCTGATCGTTGGATCATCTATTATCTGGAACGTACGTAGGAGGTAAACTGGCGCAGTATTTGAAGCTTAGGGAAATTGCTGTCCTAATTAAAGCTAATCCATTCATCTAATAGTTCATCTCTTTTTATAGTTTAATTTTTATGTTGCCTCTAGCCTGCTACTTCACACATGCTAATATTTAGCTAGTTGACGTCAATTCTGGTATTCAATATTTGCATTCTAAATTTTTGTTGCATGCAATGGAGATAAGAGCAACCTTTTGTCTTGTTTTTTTAAAAGAAAAGAAAAGCACCTCTGCATCTTCCTTTATTTTAGGAGCCAGCTAATTCTCTTGGCATTATTTTGTCTAGAATGTCATATGAAAATGAATAGAACCTTCCTGCAAGACAAAAGGCTTAATATCCGTGTAAAGCATGCAAATGACAGGTTTGCCAACATAAAGTACTCAGACAAGTACAATGACAAGTATATATATTTATAAAAATGTAGCACACAAATGTTCAGACATCAATCACTGATGCTACAAAAACAAACTATATGTTGCCTTACATGCATTATGTATTATCTTGTCTTAGATAACAACCAATTTATGTTCCTGACCTTCTTGTGAGACAAACACAATCTTTACTTTGCCCTCATAATTGCAGGATGTGGTTAAAAACAATTAAAAACAGCTGTTCTATGTCCACCAGAAGACAGGTATTGTCTTTCTTCTGTCATTGTATTTGATGTGCTTTAGAATAGGGAGGAAATAAGTACTTCTAAGTTCTAACAATTAGTGTGTTGGTCACATCTGCAAGTGTAACCAATATGCTCCGTTGGGCAGCATACGTGCTTGAGAACAACATGTGTCCTCTTTTTAGATAATGGAAGTTGTATTGAACTCACCGAATTATATCAAGGTGATACAACCATACTGAGAATACTCCTAGTTTGTGCACACAGCCAAAACACACACCTACACACAAAAAATTACTTTAAAAGAAAGAGGGAACAACATGTGTCTTGTCATCCATTTAATTATCACTACTGGAGATGAATATTTTAGTGTGCATTATTAAGGGCGGCTCATGAAGACTAGGAAAGATTGCCCTTTCAGTTTAGGGGGCGATGAGCAAATGCAAATAATCTAATGGGAAATCAGCATAGAAGAAACAAGGGTTTAGCTTGATTGGTGAAGGCTGGCTCATTTCCTATCAGAGACGCTAAAGCCTGGCCAAATAGGTTTCTGAGAAATGTCCTAAAGTGAAAAGAAGATAAGAGGCAACATGGACAATGGCCTGATATGAGACAACAACTATAATTTAAACAAATAAATCAAAAGATAATAGTGGGACAGGACCATCTGATGAAGTATATGACAGCTTCTAATTGTTTAATCATGCAAGTGGTGAACATGTCATCGAAAAGAAGCATGACCATTTGGAAAATACTCCATTTCTAAATATGTTGATCCTCTTTGGTTCCTTCCCCTCTCCACTTGTACGTGGTGTGCTTGCATGGGAAAAGGTTTTGCCTCTATATTTCTTTGTTTCAGAGTACTTAAGAGAAACAAAGGGGAACTTGTTTTGCCAGATTCACTAATTATATAACAGGTGCAGTATGGGTGTGTAACCTGCAAATGTTTTAGTGAATGCAATCACCGTTACCACAAACCTTTTCAGACTGAGCTGATTCTGAGACTAGTATGCTGATCAAGTGCAGTCATCACAAGAAAAGGCACCTTTACTAAACATCATGTCCCCTTTGTCTTCCTATTACTGAATAGTTCTGTAGTGGTCCCATTACCTTATATATCATTAAAATTGGGTCATCTATTCTCACTTTTCTATGACATCATTGGCATATCTTTGCCAGGGAATTTTCTTCCTGCGTGCACGATGAAATAAGTCTCTCTCTGTGAAATTCATGCTGCTGACAGGGAGATCATTCTGCAGTTGGGAAGAACCGCAGGTATTAGACTGTGTCACACTCCTGCTTCATAGACACTTGCATTTGTTTTATACCATCACATATATATGCATAGTTTACTTGCATCCTACTGTTCTGCTCGAATAAGCTTTTTATCTTCAATAAATTAAGTGGTAGAACTGAATAATCTGTCTTGAGGAATTATTCCTTATGGATTATAATAGGAAATCTCTGATCTGCCATCTCCTGGGCAATCAATAGTTTTGTCCATTAGCACCACCAAATTCCATTGGTGTATTCTCTTCAGTGGTGCACAGTCACACTGCATGCACACTATGGAAGGGGAGAAAAGGCATGCATTGCTCTCTGTTGGCATGAAAACTTAAGCTGCAGTAGTAGGTCAGGACCACCATTGTACTCTACCAGCCATATGTAAGATGATGCCCTCGGCGAGTGTCCTGAGGCTATAAAGCCCGAATCTCCTTGGGCCCAACCACACCATGGCTTTTCATCCTCCCAATACCAAGTAGTTCCAAAAACTAAAAGGGGGAGGGGGGGGGGGGGGGGGGGGGGGGGACTCAGTGGAAAGGGTGTGCCTGCTCTTTTCCATACAGATTTGTGTTCATCAATGGCGTAGGGGATCTCATGAGGTCATTGGGCTCTTCGCAAGTGGGGAGAAAAAGGGAGATCTAGGAACGACTTAGTGGCCCACCTTTTTTTCCTTTTTCCCCACAAGGACGAGCTCATGGATTGGAGAAGGAAAGTGATTCTGCATTGGGTCTCAAATCTTGGGGAAGATCATGTAGTGTACTCTCCACTCAATCGGCAATGAGGCATTTTGTTATTGCATGATGGCACCCTGACCCTGATCATGCATAGGCCAAAGATATCAGACGTGAGAGACCTGGCCTATATGTGGTCACTAGGATAGGATGCTAACAGGCTTGTGTGGTTTTTCTTTTCGTCAAGCTTTCAGTTGTCGTCGCACCTCTAGATATTTGCGGTTTACACAATTACAGCACTAATTTTGGACGGCTCGGCTTGCTTAGTGGTTGGTTTGCAAGTTTTAAGGTATATTGCAATATGCGATGGCAATGAAATTATTCTGAAGCACTTGATAGACAACTGGGGTACACATCAACATCAACCTCATGACATATCTTATTTTACGTAGAAACTTTGGAATGGTGATATGGTTGTTTTAAGTATATGTCTCCTAGTTGTTTAAAGCACTTCTAGCTAGGGATTTCTAAAGGTAAATTTTGTGCTTCTTGGAGCAGTCGCACAGAATATTTACTCTGGGTTTATGTCTTATATGATGATTTTAGTATGTGGTGATGTATTTAGGTAGGATATTGTAATGTTACTCTTAATTGAAAAGGCTCGGTGGGATGTTGGGCGTAATCTCCACTGATGCTTCATCCGTTCTTTTAAAAGACCTTCCATTAATTCATCCATGGCAAACATTTCAGCTATTTGATACCGTTGTACGATTCTATTCTTGACATTGGTAGCGAACCAACTAGATTATATTCCCTTGTCAACAGATTGCTTCCAAATGAAGACAAGCTAACATATTGTAAGGTTATCCTTTTTCTTAAACCACAGTTACAATGCAATTCCTAAACATAACAAAAAGGCTGAGAGTATTAATATCGTAAGTGAGGAAATGTCAACTGCTTTCTATCAAAAGAAAAGTAGTTCGGGATAAGAAAAAATAATCACATATATAATAGCAACAGACATCTTTTCAATGCACGTTGGGAGAGAATGAAAAAGTAGATAAATAATTTCCTAGATGAGTCAGTTAAGTTTTGCCACATCATCAAATTAATAAGATGAAGAAACCTTCTTTCTTTTTTGTTGAACAGCTCGAACTCAAAACTTTGTTTTCTCATTATTAGGTTATGGTGATGTTACTTTTTTTTAGATAACAGACAGTAATGCCCAGCTTTTAAGAAAGCACACAGGGATACAAGAGTTTCGGGACACCAGCTTACAAAAGATTAGATCAAAAGTCTGACAAGTAAACCCAGCGCAGCACAAAGGAAAAACAACAGCTAGAGAAGCACAGCAGAACTAGGATAAAACACATGAGTCGTAGAAAGGTTTTACAGGACCATTATAACATTTTGCTAAAAAGGACTAGCCTACTCCATCTCTATTTCCTCTCAAAATGCATGCACTTCCTTGGAGCTTTATCAGACTTGATTCCGCTTCTTCCCTATCACATGTTCTCCCCAGGGTTTTCCATTGCATGATAAAAGCAATGATTCGGTGTATTAGAAAAAGAGGGGAGGAAATCACCTTATCATTGAAAACTAAATCATTCCTAGAAAGCCATAATTGCCAACAAACAACTCCTAAAATCATTACTTGAATTCTATAAGCCTTGGAATCCCTCAGCCCTTCAGCTAACTCAAAGAAATCATTGAAATCAAAGGGTCTCCTAAGCCAATTCAGAGCATCTCTACAAATGCACCAAACAAAAATTGCAGTGGGACAAGTGAAAAGAATATGATTAACATCCTCAGTATGATCACAAAAACGACATTGTGTATTTCCTTCCCAACCCATTTTTTTTAGTTGAGCAGTTGATTGGATTTTGTCTCTGTATACTAGCCACAAAAAAGTTTGATTTTAAGAGGGATAGGGGTAGACCAAATATCTCTAATTCTCTTATCAATCACCCCTCTAAAAGACAAAGTTCTGTACATGGATCTAGAGGTGAAAACTTTCTTGTTGTCCAGAGTCCAAATCAACTCATCTTTAGTATCCTTAAGACAAAGGTTATTAATCAATTTTTTAAGAGCACCCCAAGCATCTAGCTCCTATGGGCTAAAAGATCTTCTAAAAGAAAGACAGTTCACTCCTAGTTGTAAGACCTTTTAACTAAAATCTCTTGCTGAATACACAGATTAAAGAGAGAGGGAAAAGTTATCTTCAGAGGGCAGTCCCCTATCCAAGTATCATTCCAAAAATAAATCCAAGCACCATTACCAATATTTCATTTGGGTCCCATTTTACACCAAGTTTTAACAGACATTAGCCCCTTCTAGAATTGAGACCCTTTAGACTCAGAGAGTTGGAAAAAACCTCTTGAATGCATATATTTTCTCTTTAACAGATCGATACAGAGGTTCTTATCTCTATTATTAATCAACTTAAACACCTATTTAAATAACAAAGCTCTATTCATAATTCTAGTTTTAGTAAAACCAAGCCCCCCAAAGTACTTTGGAAAAGCCAGATTCTCCCATCTGACCATATGATATTTTTTTTTCTTACTAACACAGCCCTCCCAATAATATTGAGCTCTAATGCTGTCCATCTTTTGGTGAATCCCTTCAGGTAGATTATAAAAACCCATACAGTAAGTAGGAATGGAAGACAAACATGATTCAAGTCTGATAGCTCTACCACCATAAGAAAGATTCTTGGCTTCCCAGGTTTCCAATCTGTTCATAATCTTCTAGGGGATAAACTCTAGATTAGGGCTATTTAGTTTGAAAGGACTAATGGGAAGGCCCAGGTATTTAATAGGAAAAGCACCCACAGGACAATTTAGAATATTAGCAACTCTTATTTGTTCCTTAGAGTTCAGACCACAAGAAAAGACCTCACTCTTATGATAATTTATTTTTATCCTAGATATCTCTTCAAAACAATAGAGTAAGAATTTTGAAATAATAATTTCTTTGGTATCAAAAGGCATAAACAGAATGGTATCATCAGCATATTGTAAGTGGGTAATGCCTCCCTCAAAAATATTGGGAACCAGACCAGTTAGTACACCAGCTTGCTTAACATTATCTAACATCCTAGCCAAAGCATCACTAACAAGATTAAAAAGGAGAGCAGACAAGGGATCACCTTGTCTCAACCCTCTATGAGTACTGAAATAGTTGCTTTTCACCCTATTTATGTTAATACAGACTTTACCACCCTCAATACAAGATTTAATCCATTTAATCCAAAGGGGGGGTGAAATTTTTCTTGTTTAAGACTTCAAAAGGAAAACCCCAACTAACCCTGTCATAGGCCTTTTCAAAGTCAATTTTTAGAATGACCCCCTTCAAATTTTTTTGTTCTAATTCTTGCAAGGTTTCATGTAGGATCACACAACCCTCCAAGATATATCTACCAGGTATGAAAGCAGTTTGAGTAGGAGAGATAATTTTAGGAGCCACCTCAGTAAGCCTATTAGCAATAACTTTGGTAATTAACTTAAAACATTCATTCAGAACATAGATAGGTCTAAATTGTTTGATATTTGAAGCCTTACTAACTTTTGGGATAAGAGAAATAATACCAAAATTTAACCTCTTAAGATCTAATTCTCCCTTATGTAGAAGAGAAAGCATCTCAAAAAGGTTAGATCTAATATGATGCCAAAATTCCTTATAGAATTGGATTGGAAGCCCATCAGGGCCAAGAGCAATGTTAAGCTTAGGCCTTTTAATCACAGTATCTGATTCATCTAGAGAGAAAGTTCTAATTAAAGAATCACTCTCTTCAGTAAGAAGTCTAGAGTTGTCATCCCAAAAATCATCTAAGAGATGAATAGAGGAGGGATTGTCAGCTCTAAAGAGACTTTTGTAATAATCTACAATATGGTTAGTTAATTCCCCTTGACTTTCAATAATCCTGCCATTATCCTCCAAGTTAAATATAGTGCATTTTCTTTTTCTTCCATTAGCTATATTATGGAAATAAGAGGTGTTCTTGTCCCCATTCAAAATCCATTGTTCACCAGATCTCTTCATCCAAAAAAGTTCTTCCATTTTGTAAATATTTTCTAAAGAATTTTCAAGTTCATATCTCTCTTTCCAAGCATCTAAATTTAAGCCAAAATCACCAGTCTGGGCATCTAGATCTTCTATTTTGTTAATTAACTCTTGTTTGGCCATTTTTTGGGAAATTCTATTGTTAGCACTCCACCCTTTTAGAAATTTTCTAAGCTGAGAAATTTTCTTGTTCCAAAACTCCAAAATATAACTATCATCTCTAGAGGGGAATCTATTAATAATCATCTCTTTGAAACCCTCTATTAGAAACCAGGCAGATTCAAACCGAAAAAAAGGGCTACTCAAACTCTTCATCTCCCAGGTCTAAGAGAAGAGGGTTATGATTAGATCCAATCCTAAGCAAAGATTTTAGGGTGCAAATAGGAAAGTAGTCTTCCCAAAGCTGGTTAGCAAACACTCTGTCAAGCACAAGTTGAGTAGGGTTTTCATGTTTATTTGTCCAGGTAAAGTTTTCCCCAATTCTATGAATTTCCCTAAGTTCACAATCAGCAATGAATTTGTTAAATCTCTCCATACCTCTTCTATCTAGATTGTCATTAGATTTCTCATATTCAAATCTATACATATTAAAGTCACCTCCAATTATTAAAGGGGAAGGGCTATTATAGACATAAAAAAAGCAGCTCAGCCAAGAAATTAAGTTTAATGTTATCAGCCACAGGACCATACACATTAAAAATCTCCCAAGTGAAACCATCTCTAATATTTTCTACCACCACACTTAGGAAAAAAGCCCCAACATGAATTTTTTTTCTCTTCAAAGAGTCACATTTTATACCAATAAGTAAACCCCCTGAGGCACCTTGGGATGACTTCCAACACCAATCATAAATATAGTTATTTTGTAAGGCTTGCAACTCTCTGTCAGTAAAATTCTCCTTAGTTTCTTGAAGGCATACAACATCAGCTCTATGATTCCTCAACAACGCTTTAACTTGACCTCTCCTAGCATCACTACCTAAACCTCTAACATTCCAAAAAATAACTTTCATTTTTTTTCCTGTTTCTAGGTTGGCCCCCCTTCTTTTTTAGGCCCTGGAGTGGCATGATGAGGGGGAACCAGATCATTATTATCATGGGAGGAGCACACCTTAGATTCTTGCTGAGATTCACATCTTTTTTTAAAATTTACTTCTGCAATTTTTGCCTAAACTATTTCTTTATCTCTAATGGAACTAATATTTAGGTCAATCTCATCTTTACTAAGACCCAAAGAAATCTTAGAAGCAGAAGCAATCTGGAGCATAGAGTCATTATCTAAGGAATGAAAAACAGAAAAGGAATTAGACTCAAGGTTAGGGGTACCTGGTAACTCCAGGTTTTTCTTCTAAGTATGGAGTTTAGCTCTCTTAGGAATTGGGATATCCTGGTTCTTTTGCCTATCACTCTTCCTGACTGCAACCACTGGACTCCTGTCCCTCTTCCTTTCCTTCCTTATGTGATACCACTTTAAAATTTGCCATCTCTTCTAGTTCTTCCTCTTCTAACATTCTCTCGATATCAGAGTCAGTAGGGATGTCACATTTCTCACCCTCATTTAGCTTACATAGATCAGACTCCATCATTTCATCTAATTTAGAAAAACCCAAAGGAGCACTCAAAGGCAACTCTTCCTCTTGAGAGATTTGAGTGTTCTCTTCAGAATGGGACATCTCAGACCAGATTACTATCGCTTTGGAGTCTACAGGGGTAGGGGGATTAGTACCAAGGGGAATATTCAACTCAGTTGTAGGACTGTTGCCAACTTCATGAACAATCTCTTTTACATGGACAATGGGAGGAAGCACAAATTTAATTTTGTTTTTAGATTGAGGTGGGGGGTCTAATTGAGAACTTTTACTGCCAAGATATTTATCAGTCAACTTTTTAAATTCCCGGTCATTATCCAGATCATCAAAATTTTCATCATCTTTGTAATCTCCATCATCCCCGTCAAAATCATCATTATTATGCCTATCATTCCTAGGAGGGGAGGGAGGGGGGGAGGGGAGGAGGAGCAGGTTTATCTTTCAGATCAAACCCTTCTGGTTCCTATTTAATGTCATATTCAACTTTATTAATATAAAGATAAATAGTGAAGTGTAGAGCATAAGGGTCTGTTCAGGCAAGTTTAACTCTTATGGGACCACCTCCTTTCAAACTCTTCTCATCCAGTTCCTCAAAAAGACCCATCAGTTGAACAATAGCTTTAATATATGTCTCTGATTTGGCAATATCAGGAACCCTAGATAGTTTAACCCAGACAGAGGAGAGCTTATTAATAGCATCTTCTGTCATGTTTAAAGCAACCACATTTGCTTTTATGGATCTGCACTTGAAATCAAAGCTGGGGAATCTAATGAGGTGTTTTCTAACTTCTTAATTTGGAAAAGTAATTAAAAACTCTTTATCAGTCAATTGCTTAGCCTTCCAGTCCCAGTTCAGATCAGGGAAGCGACCACATAACTCAGCCACAACTCTATTATCAGAGACACCCTCTTTGTCCACTGTTAAAATCCCCCTAACAGGTTTCTAAGAGTTCTCTTCTTGGGTATCAATCTGGAGGTTGTAAAAGCCCAAACTAGGGATTCCAAATCCACACAGTTGTACATATTTTTTGCCAGCCCCCATAAGACACTGAGCTGAGATGTGGCCAGTCTAATGACATGCATAACAGAGGGGAGGATTGGAGCAAGATGCTTGGTGGTGCCCCCCTGGCCACACTTGTCGGAGGAGGGAACTCCAACCGCGGGGAGTCTGGGGACCCCCCTTTGAGGTTCGGCCAGAGGAGTTGTTCACAGGACGACTGCGGCGTCGGGACGATGGCACGTAAGGGAGGCAGAAGAAGTAGACAGGTTCGGGCCGCGCGGAGGCGTAAAACCCTACTCCTGTGTGTATCTACTATGTGGGAGATGAATGTGGTTTGCTCTTACAAGGTGTTCTTCAGGGGTGCTCTGGAGCTCGCCTTCACTTGGGAACGAACTCAGTCTCTCTAGAAGCTCAACACCTCCAGAAGCCTCCCTCCGGGAAAAGAGAGAGAGCCTGAACCAGAACCAGCCTCCGGAACCGGGGTCCTCTTTCTGCTTGGCATGGATCCTCCTTTCATAGTCCAAGGGGAGTCCACAGTGCCTAGCTCACATGTGAGGAGAAAGCTTTTCTAGGTACGATATATCTTGTCGCACACGTCCGCCTGCTGAGCCACGCCGGAGTTGGTTTGGCACGTTTAGTCGTCACGTTGCTCGGCTGCTGCGGGCGGCTAGGTCGTGAAGATGTGACAGCGCACGCCACCGCTGCCAGAGTGTGGAAAACTGAAGCCTTCTTAGTCAAAAGTTCTATGACTGCACATGGAGCCAGCCCACGGGGGGCCGTCACGAGAGTCCACGCACGTCCGAGCGGGCGACAGGCGCGGCACGCCCCGTCGCCTCGTCATTAATGTGGGTAGTTGGAACAGTTGGTCCGCTTGAGTCAAGCTCGGGCCCGGGACAAAGAGCTCATCGAGCCTTCCGCGCGCACAAGGCGTCGAGTTCCTCGGAGACCGAAGCTATGGGCCTCGGGACCGGGGGGGCGAGACCGGGGGCCGGGAAGTCCCAGCAATGTGCCCCGGGGACGCGACCCGGGGCCGAGGAGGTGGGTCCCGGGCCCGGGAAGTCCCAGTGATGTGCCCCGGGGACGCGACCCGAGGCTGAAGCTGTGGATCCCGGGACCGGGGGGCGAGGCCCGGGCCCGGGAAGTCCCAGTAATGTGCCCCGGGACCGGGGGGCGAGACCCGGGGCTAGGACTGTGGGTCCCGGGACAGGGGGCGAGACCCGGGCCCGGGAACATCCCAGCAATGTGCCCCGGGAACGCGCCCCGGGGCCGTGCCTTGGGACAAGGGGAGCGCCCTTTCCCGGGAATGCCCCCGGGACCGGGGGCCTGAGGTGAATGCGAGCGGTCGTCGCGACGCGCCCGGGGAAGGTGCACCCGGGGCCGGGCAGTGCTCGGGCCCTAGGTACTTGGCGGGAAGACGGCCATAGCCGGCCGTTACCGGTGCAGAATGTGGGCCCTGAAGGAGCTAACGTGGCTGAAGATCCACGCATCCCCGAGGTATGTGGGGCCCCCAGTCCCGTTTCGCCGACAACACCTAAAACATTTCAGATTAGAACCACCAGCAACACCTCTATTCATATCAACCAATCCTTCCTGTTTGTTCCAATCACCTCTCATCGAAACTAGGTTTTCACCAGATCCTATCTTCTAGAAAGCATGAGAATCATCTCTCCTACGAACATCACCTCTAAAATTATGTTGAAAGGGAGGAGGAGGGTTCTGGAGGAGAGGGCGGTTACCTTGACCCAGGTAGTTTCTACCTTGTCAAAACCCCATGGAGCTTCCCGCTTGTTTGTTTGCCTCTAGATGCCAGGACCCCCTTGGCGAGCTGGATCTGGCATCCAGCCCTGCCTTGACTCCACTCCATGGCGATACTGCGTCTGATGTAGAAGTTTGTCTCTCAGCTTCTCCTCCTCCTCTTTACCTCCATTGCTACCTCCGCTCCCAGCCTCTCCCGATTTCTACTTCAGCCATGAATCCTGCTTCTGGGATGGAGGCCTACGATCCATGAGAATCTCTACGTAAGACCTATGATCTCTCTTCCTCTCTAGAACTCTCCAAATTTTCCTCGCTTTTGCTCCGAATCTTGCAATATCAGTGGTGCTCGCTGGAAACACTAGATCTGGATCAAAACGTTTGCCTCTTCTCACCCACAGCCAGCTAGCTGAAGAAACCCTAGCGGCAGCGGGCGTGGGGAATAAATCCTCGATGCTGAAGCCCTTCTGGGCCTTTGGGGAGATCCCGCCATTGGAGGCCCAGGAAGACAGCTCGCCACTGTATGACTTTCGTGGGCTAAAAGCCATGGTGCTTGAGTGCGCCAATCTCGACGCTATCTCCCGCAATGGCAAGTGGATCACTGTCCGCACCGACGTAGTCATCGTCGTCATCATCACCTGTGACGCCGGCGGTGGCTGTGCCTTCCTCCTCCCTCCGCCTCCTCCACTGGTGGTGGTCGCGGCAGTAGGGAGTGAGACGGCACAGCAAGGAGAGGACATAAGAGGGTAGCGCGGCGCCTCGTCTTCAAACTCTATGGTGATGTTACTTGACGATGCGTGGACTTCTTTTTATATCAGAGAAATGCAACAACCTTCTAACTTCATCAAGCCAGTAAGCATTTGTCTTCAGTTCTATATTTATATATCTAAACTCCTTCATGAAACAAATGGAGTAGGTTTCTGCACTTGCTGTTTAAGTTGTATCTCATGGATTCCAGCCACACAATCCGCCGTAGGCATCCTCCTTGGCATGGGTGGTGGCCAATCATCTTCAGTGAGCCTGGGACCCTTTGAACAGTTTTACACAACAGTAACCCTGCAAAAGATTTGGTATCTAGAGCTGAGCCGCAACGCCCCACTGGTGATCGGTGGTCAAGGGCAACAGGAGGAGCCATGGAGATTGGCTCGCCTTAAAAGACTGGTGGATGTGGATCAGAACAACCAGGGAGAGCAAAAGGTAAAAGGCTAATCTGTCTTTCCTTTGAGCTCCAGAATCCATAATCTCAGTAAGATCTTCTCCTTCATTGGCTGTATTAACAGTACCTTATTCAACACATGCTTGCTACTGAGAGTTGAGAGAGAGAGAGAGAGAGAAAGGTGAGAGCTGATGAAAATAAAATCACATGGACCTCTTTTAAGTACAGTCTTCGGAAGCAGGAAAGAGTATGCAGTGTGATCTTATATTGTCTTTGCCCCTTTCCTTTGGCAGGAGAGCCTTGCAGGCATGCACTTGCCCAGTTGTCCTCTTTCTCTGTCCTCATTTATATTGTGCGTGTTTGTTTCAGCTGTTTTCCCTTCAGGGAGAGGAGAGAGAAAGGAGAGAGAGAGAGCTAGTGCTCCTAGGAGGGGGAGAGAGAAAGAGTGTTGAAGATCACATGGTGACCTTTTTTTGGGTATGTGACAGCTTCTTCCTTTAGTCTTTTAGTGCTTCCTTTTATCTCCTCTTCCTCATGAAACCCCTTTCAAAACCTCATATCGCCTCATCAGCTGATCACTGAGTGCCTTCTCCTTCTCCTCCTTTAAGAACCCTCTTCCCTGCCCATCCTTTTTCTTCATCCCCTCAACTTTGCCTAAAAGGCAAGAACAAAGCCATATGATTCTCTGATCCCTTCTTCCAAGCTGCATCGCAATACAACATTGTGGTGACACAGCAAAGATAATATTCATATCCTCTCTTCCTCTTCTACCACCCTCCATATTCCTGCAAGAAACAACTGAAAGAATCACTCCACACCATGGAGATTGCCATGGTCTGCACAAGAGTTAATCTCCTCATCCTCATCCTCTCTCTCTGCTCCCCATACAAGTTCATACAGAGCCCCATGGACTTTGGCCCTTTGAACCTGCTTCCCACCACCACCACTGCATCCAGTGACTTTGGTAGAATCCTCTTCCACTCCCCATCTGCAGTGCTAAAGCCCCAAGCTCCAAGGGATATATCCCTGCTTCTCAGCTTCCTCTCTGCCTCACCTCTCGGTAAGGTGACAGTGGCAGCCAGGGGAGCAGGTCACTCCATTCATGGACAGGCCCAGGCCCTTGATGGCATTGTGGTGGAGATGAGCTCTTTGCCTTCTGAGATTGAATTCTACAGAGGAGGAGAAGGAGATATTTCTTATGCTGATGTGGGTGGTGGAACTATGTGGATAGAGCTCTTGGAGCAGAGCCTGAAGCTTGGGCTGGCTCCAAGGTCTTGGACTGATTACCTCTATCTCACCATTGGTGGAACTTTGTCCAATGCTGGCATCAGTGGGCAGACATTCAAGCATGGGCCTCAGATTAGCAATGTTCTACAGCTGGAAGTAGTCACAGGTGAGAGATGCATAATGAAAAATAAAAAATGATTAGATCTTAAATGTTTTTCTTGGCCAACCTCTTTTTAACTGATGGGCAGTAGATTTTCTGTTTCTGTTTGCTTGACAGGCAGGGGCGAGATTGTGACCTGCTCACCCACCAAGCATGCAGAGCTATTCAATGCTGTTCTAGGAGGCCTTGGGCAGTTCGGCATCATTACTAGGGCAAGGATCCTGCTGCAGGAAGCTCCACAGAAAGTATGCAGCTTTAGAACTGTCCTGTGCATATTAGTATATTAATATGATCTTAAACCATTATTTCTGCATGTCATGTTTCTGACATGCATATATAATTAAAGAAATCTGGAACTTCATTTTAGGTGAAGTGGGTGAGAGCCTTCTATGATGATTTCGGCACCTTCACCAAAGACCAGGAGTTGCTGGTATCAATGCCGGATTTGGTGGACTATGTGGAAGGTTTCATCGTCTTGAATGCACAATCCCTTCACAGCTCCTCCATTGCCTTCCCTGCAAATGTGGAATTCAACCCAGATTTTGGCACCAAGAACAGCCCTAAGATCTACTACTGCATAGAGTTTGCTGTTCATGATTACCAGAACAAGAACATCAATGTGGAACAGGTAAGCTCCAAAATTTACTCTGCTTTTGTGAACTTGTCAGTCTTGGTAATGATCAAGTAAACATCTTTTCAGGTCGTGGAAGTCATCTCAAGGCAGATGAGCCATATAGTATCCCACTTGTATAGTGCGGAGGTGTCCTACTTTGATTTCCTCAATAGGGTTCGGATGGAGGAGATGAGCCTAAGGAACAGTGGGCTTTGGGAGGTGCACCATCCATGGCTGAACATGTTTGTTCCAAGGGCTGAGATTAGTGACTTCAGGGACCTGCTCATGGACAGCATCTCACCGGATGACTTCGAGGGTCTCATCCTCATCTACCCACTCTTGAGACACAAGTAAGCAGTACTACCACTAATGCTAAATAGACATCACATTATGATATTGCCAACATGGGGGCACAGCAATGCATGGAAGCATTATTTGTGAGACAAAAAAGTTATCTATTAGTTATTTAATTGATCTCTCTTTCATAATCACAACATTAGCTGCCAAGCAGTCCTAGTAGGACAAGTACTTCTCTAGTTCTCTGTATTATCCAACGTGGTGTCCCTTTGTCTTATATATAGTATCAGCCCCTTTTGGCATTAATATGTTGGCCCATTTTTTCAATTCTTACCACTGCCCAGTGTAGAAGATATTTACATGCCTGATTAGGTTAATATTTCAGCGTGGGAGGTCCTTTTGCTCTCTTTGGAAACATATGTTGCTCTTTTCGTAGCATTTATGATTTGAGTGTATTCTCATCGATTCTGAAATGTTGTGTGATCTATTTATGTTTTGATAGTATCCAGCTATTTATGATATGAGGAAGAGAACATTTTATTTTCATAAATGATGTTTGATTTATCCTTCTGTGTGCGGTCCCGCTTAGGATCTAAAAGGCCATTATTTCATTACTAGTATTCTCTTGTTGGGCCCAGCTCTGTTCTTGTGGTAAGAAGTAAAGTTGATGCGTTCACCTATTAAGAGGGCTGGGGCCTGAGGGGTGGGGTGTAGAGGGATCCATTCTTGCATAGGCTTTCAGTGCTGCAGATAAGTTTCAGGCTTGCTTCATCCAAACGTTGGACACAAGAATGAGAATATTATGGGATAAGTTAGGCAGTTAGTTTGTCTAATGCTGTGGCAACTTATTTTTGTTGGAAAGTTACATGGTTGCATACAATAACTTATTTTTGTTTGAAAGCTACATGTTTGCATACAATAACTTATTATTGTTGGAAAGTTACATGTTTGCATACAATATTTTCGGTCGAAAGTCCACACCTATATATGCTACAGTGACTTTATTTGTAGGCTGTTGCCTGATTACGAATGGTATCATGTTTTGTGGGTCCCTCAAATAGAATGCCAGCTGTCAGCATATTATGACTCAACTGAAGCAATAGCTTAATCAGTGGCATCCTACTTTTTAGTTTGGTCATTTGGTGAAACCTTTGTTCAGCAGCAACAGTGAAGAATATAAACAGAAGTTGCTTGATCTTTCACATTTTAGTTTTTTTACTTAAATGAAAAGCATACCTATTCTTTGGCTTGTTTATGCTTAGATAAGTATGCTTATTCCAGCCCATGATAAATAATCATCGAGGTCAAAACTCAAACGACAGCAAGGTATGGTTTAATTTGTCCCCTTTAGGAAAGGAACTAATATTGACTATCTGGAAACTATTGTTGTGATGTTGACAAGGCACAAATTCTATGTGGTGTTAAAATTCAAACCAATTTTATGACCTCATTGACCTCACATGCAAGAATTTTGTAATGTGATTCTCCTTCCAAGAAGTTTATATAAGTTTATCTGCAAGAGGGGTTTAACATACACTTGATAGCAGGCAGAGTCAGCTCTGATCTTATTGAACCAATGAATCTTAACAAAAGATTCATGTTCATTGTACTGAATTAATTTAACAGCACCAATGTGGACTTCACTCCCAATCTTTTGTTAAGAATACACTCAACTACTGAAAGTCAGCTATATTATCTTCTACTCCATCTTTTCATTTCTAACTCTTGATGCTCTGTTTCCGAGATATCCTCTAATAGCTGCACTGTCTCGCTGACAGGTGGGACACCAACACGTCGGTCGTGTTGCCGGACTCCGGGTCGACGGACCAGGTAATGTACGCGGTCGGCATCCTCCGGTCCGCAAACCCCGACGACGGATGCTCCCACCACTGCCTCCAGGAGCTCCTCCACCGCCACCGCCGTGTCGCCGAGGCCGCCGCCGCCGGCCTCAGCGCGAAGCAGTACCTCGCCCACCACCCGACTCCGGCCGGCTGGCGCCGCCACTTCGGCCGGCGGTGGGAGCGGTTCGCGGAGCGTAAGACCCGGTTCGACCCGCAGTGCATCCTTGGGCCAGGCCAGGGTATATTCCCCAAGGGCAGCAATGGAGCATATGGAAGCTAGTTGACAGCAGAAAGTGCAGTGCAAATGCTGTGCCGTGCCGTGCCAGCTGGTGGTACAATAAGGCGGGGACATAGATAGGCAGGCGACTAGGATGGGATATTGTTCTTTCTTAGTACTTTCTTTAGTTTCGATAGCTTTTTCTGCTTCGTTTCCTCGGCGTTTTGAGGCATCGTTTTGGTTGCTGTGGTTGGCGGGTGATTTTGAGCGGATCCTCGGTGATCATCATCACTGGGAATTTTTGGAACTTTGTACAGGCTGAGGAAGCAAAACAGCTCTAGGGGAAGGATAGTGATAGCGATTCTATTTCGATCTGTATTCGATGTTCGATCTTGCCGCCATTATTACCGTTACCATTGATCTCAGTCCACTCCACTCCACCAGTGCGGCATGCTTTACACTTGCCGCCATTATTAACGTTACCATTGATTTGTTCGCACAAACACACTTTAGTTAACTAACTTTTACTTTGTTAGCTTTGCGACACTTTGGTACTCTGTTTTTGTCTAATGCCGCCGCACTTATGTGCCAAACAGTTTGTTTGCCAGAAAGGTTGTGGAAGTATAGAAACAGTGGAGTGCCACGCTTCTGAATCATGTGCGGACTTTTTAGCAGTGGGACCATTTTGTGATTTTCTTTTTCGTTTCTACGGCCAAACAGCGTTAAGATGCTAATGTATGAGCAACGGTGGTTTTGTGCATGATACATCGATTGATTTTGATGTTTCATCGGTACAACTCCATAAGTGGCATGTTAGAATATCTTGGTGTCCACAAACACACTAACTGATCCTCTATGCCGAAAGGCCAGTTATTTATTCATACGAGAAATAAAATGTTATACTACTTAGTGCTTCCTCAAGTTTTTATAATAAATGACACTGTTAATTTTTATACGATATTTAACCATTGATTTTATTTAAAAAATTTTAGTAAGTACGATTTATTTTGTTGTGACTTATTTTATCATTAAAAAAACTTTAAGTATGACTCATATTTTTTATATTTATATTAATTTTTTGGATAAACCAAATTATCAAACAGTTAATGTCATTATTTATTAAAAATCGGAGATAATATATGCTATACTTTTACCTATAGTAATAAAACTCTATATACTGAAACTCTATACAATTCTCATGTTTAGGATAAAAATTATGTGTCTAGAAGTTAATTTATTTTAGAATAAAAGTTGATTTAAGAGGACATACTCCTACTTATATTCCATACGCTAGAATTCTATACAATTCTCGCGTTTCAAAAGAGTATAAAATTTCTGACATCCTGGCTTGACTGATTATCTAGAACAATCCACCAGCCAGCAGCTAATAAAAATTGCCTAGTGGTGCAGGCAAGATCAAGGGACGATCAACACGTAGCACCAACACAGTTACATCCACACCACAAAACGATTACATTTTTCTACCCCACCAAAACCGATACCAAATCCTAACCTCTTCTCACCTAGCCTTTTATTACCCAATCTTCTCCTATCAACGCCTTTTCGCTGATTAATTATCACAAAACATGTTGTTTAGCTTAAGCTAATCCCTCCCCTCTTTGATTAGCCTTTTTGGGCTATGTTAGATTTGCATGGATTTCGAAAGTGATGCGAGATCCATAAAGCCAAAGAACAAAAAATGCTTTTGGGTGCGATGCTCATGCTATGCTGCCGTTGCTGGCAGCTAGCCAGCTACTGCTGCTGCTGCTGCCACTGTTCTCGGAATAAGAAATGGACAAGGTGTAGCAGAGAGTACAAGGCTCGAAAGCGGCAGCGTGGAAGACAATGGGGACGCCCTTGAGATTAAGGTCGTACCTTGGAAGATCTTTTGTTTTGGTTTCTTGTCAAAAATTTATTCCGTCTCGGTGCGAGAGGGAAAAGGTTAGGACGAGCCATCACCTGTGGTGGGTGGATTTTGTGCTCCACAGTGTGGTAAACAAAAAGGCTGGTTTTACCTATGAGGAAATAGTCGAGGAATACTTATAATTAGTTGACATGAAAAACTAGGTGAAAAAATTATATTTAGGGATAAATTTTAAACGTTAAAAGCTTAAAAATTATTATATTTTAGAACAGATGGAGTACTCCGTAATATATAATGGTCAAGATTGTACATAAATAATGTTGACGTTGATTCGTTCATGTTTTACTTAATTATACAGATATTGAGAAAACATTATATGGATTAGATGTGCAACTCTGGCTTGCTAAGTAGTATTGTAGAAACATGATGTAGTTTTGTGTTATCTATAACATGCATAATTTCTAGCAAGTGATTATATTCTAACTACATGTAAAGACAAATATTTGAAGCAAATACGCGTAGGTGGTCCAACCAACATCCAATGATTGCATTGAATTAGGGTTTCCTTTAGAAAACTAAAAATATAATTATGACACATATCTTGACTCCCTGTTCACGCACATGCAAGCTTGAGTACATCGTTCATCCTCTTGTTCGGTTTGGTTAATTTAAATGTTTAAGCACCATGGTCCCTTTCTCTCTCGCAAGTAGCACACTTCATTGCTTGTCCTGCCTCTGACTGTAACGGTCAATGATGACAAAGAAGTCCACGATGGAGGAGGCCTAGGCGCAAGCAATGTGGCAAGCGGAGCTAGCCGAGCAGAAGGTCATGAACACCCGATCATGCGGCAAGAGGCATATATGGAATTTGGTCCCACACAAGTGCTCCATGTCCATGTAGAAGCCACAAGTGAACCTCAGCATATCAGGCCGAGCGAAGTATGGGTGGAAAGTACTAGACGCGCATGCAAAAAGAGCAGGACGTGGGTATGCTGGTACATGCGCTACTATGGCCACATGTCATGAGTGAAGCGAAGTGTCGGGCGTCACGGTGAGAAAAAAATAAATTAGTACAAGAGGTAGTTTAGTTACACTTTTTTTTTCTCTATATATCTAAACTAGCTGTGTCATATATTTATAAATCGAGAGAGTATCATGCATGATAAAACGAACCACCACAACAGCGATACACGAACCAGGCAAACAACGTGCACATGTTGTTGCTAGAACAGGTTTGCATGCAACGTGGCCACGCACACATAGCACAGAGGATCAGGCACGGCGAGTCGGATGCGGCAACACCCGGCAGGCAGTATTTCCACTGGCAGCTGTCACCCCTGCAGCACCTCGGACACGCCCACCCATCCCATCCAATCCCAACCCATACCTCCACCCCCACCCCACCTGCTACCCCCAGTGAAACGAAATCACACCACCACTACACCACACCACCGCATCGCCAACCTGTAGCAGCAGCAGCAGCAGCAGCAGCTCGACGCCTCGACCACCGACCGATCCTTCATCGCTCGCGGACTACTCCTACCCAAAAAGCGGAAGCCGCCATTCGTTCGTCGTGGCGTGTCAGTCGATCGATCGACGTGACGACACCTCGCCCCGGCAGCGGAGACGATCATGGCGTGTCCCACGCTTCCACGGTGGGGGACAGCGCCAGCGGGGCTCCACGTCAGGATCTGCTCGTAGTACTTCTGCTTTTGGGAGCCTTTAAAATATAGCAATTTCTAATGTTATTATCTTTTTATCTACTTTCTCATATAAAATAATCATAATTATCATCTGTTTAATTTTATATATCTTCTTAATCTATGTTAAAAAAGTTGGAGGCACTTAGATATATTTTAGGATATATTTTAAAACAGAGAGTAACTATTCCAAAATATAGAAATAATTTCTAAGACTACAACTTTATTCTAAAATATAGTTATTTCTAATTTTTTTATACTATTGTCCTTACCGATCACCGGCTATCTTACTACTTTTAAGTCTTCCTTTATTGAAAAAAGAACAATATGGCATTTTCATCTCTATTTATTAATTTTTAAAATAATCTATAAATAACCACTCCCTCCATCTCAAAATAAAAAATGTAGTATTGGATATAACATATCTTAGTACTATGAATCTGATACAATATATCATATCTAATATTAGTTTTTTTATTTTCAAACGAG
Organism: Oryza meyeriana var. granulata; assembly: GCA_003991445.1. NCBI lineage: Eukaryota > Viridiplantae > Streptophyta > Magnoliopsida > Poales > Poaceae > Oryza > Oryza meyeriana. The sequence goes on along the minus strand of RYFJ01000733.1, from coordinate 156,973 downwards.
AGGGCATATTTTACAGAGAAAGTAGCTTACAATGGCCTGACAGACAGCAGGTGATGGTTAGGACGACGTGAAATTGTGATCGTTCGATCTCTCTCCTTCGATCTGCATGTGAACAAGAGATCCTTGAGGACATTGATCGATTGGCGGACGAACTGTCAAAGTACAAACTACAGTGATCTCGGCCTCACCGCTATAGATGGGCATCTATCTGTGATGAGAAGAGCCCTAGGACCGGTTAACCGATAAACCGATAATCGAACCGAACCGAACCGAATTAACTGAATAAGTCGGTTAATTCGGTTTTCGGTGTTCGGTTTGGTTCTTGTTTTTTGTTTGTTCGGTAGTCGGTTTTCGGTTCGATTTTTAACGTCTATTAACTGATCTACCGAAAAACCGAACAACTTCAGTACCTCACGCTCTTTTCTAGTTTTCCTTTCCTTCTTCGAGTCTTCGATCTGGATCCAGGCCACATCCGCCTCCACCGGAGCACCGCTCCACGCGACCACGCCGCCTTCGCCTCCACGCGACCACGCCGCCTCCGCCTCCACGCCGCCGCCGCCTCCCGCCTCCCGCCTCGGCTCGACTCGCGCCGCCGCCGCCTCCCGCTCCTCGCATTGTTGCCTCCACGCTGCCGTCGCCTGACTCGCCTCCACGCCGCCGCCGCCGTCTCCCGCTCCTCGCGCTTGCTGCCTCCACGCCGCCGCCGCCTATGTTAGGATAATAAACCTGACGCGGGCGCGGGAGCAGCTCCCGGGCGCGGGGCGTGGGCGTGGGAGCAGCTCCCGGGCGCGGGGCGCGGGAGCGGACGCGGGCGCGAGGCGCGGGAAAGGGCCCGGGCGCTAACAGCTATCGCTCGCATCATCGCTCGGAGCAGGTCCATGCAATCGCTCGGTTATTTCGGATTAACCGATTAACCGAATCGAATTAACCATAACCGAACTGTTCGATTATTGGTTTTTTCCCTAGAATTCCGGTTGCCATTTTCCAATAACTGAATTAACCGAACCGTTTAAACCGAATTAACCGAAATCCCAGGGCTAATGAGAAGACGTCGACAGCATCTACCTGTGACCTTACCTAGGGAGCTCACCAAGAAAGTACTATAGCCAAGTGTTGAAAATCACTCGTACCACGCTCCGTCAAAATATAAGACCCTTTTTTTAAAAAAATAATATTGACAAATTTTTACTGGTAATCAAACTATTTTAATGTCATAAATATAGTATACTGTATTAATATTTAAAAATATTTTCAAACGATGTTAATTTCTTATGTTGATAATATATTACTCTCTTTGTTCCACAAATATTCTATTTTTAGTTATTAGTTAACAAACTAGCAGTAAGAATAAAAGACTAAAGTATCACTCATTAATAAAAAAATAATATTGTGAAGGAGTAGACAAGAGGTACATAAAGAAAGGATATAATTTTTTAATTTACGGACCGATGAAAGATAAAAGATACAAATGAACACTCTTTTAGTTAAAGGGCTAGAAATAAAATCTTTTTAGGAAATGATCAAAATATAATATTAGAGATCACGTAAAAAACTAATACACATATATTTTAAAACAGATGGTACAGATTTGTTTGGAATCACACTAAAGCTAGCACCGTTGTTTTCTTTTTTTACTTTATGTTCAAGTACTTGGTACTCGTGCTGACCGTTAATGTATTTAGAATATATATATATATATATATATATATATATATATAGGCTATGGTGCTTCGCGAAGTACGGGGTTGCCCCGTGCTTCGCGACCATTTCTACAAATTAGAAGTTTAAATGAGCGATTTAAACCGTTCATCATGATCTCCATATTGAAACAAGGCTGGAGACCAAATTTTACATTTTTTGGAAATTTTTTACTATTTTTTAGATAGGTATGAAATCTTGTTAATCTAAAGACTTCAAAACCGTCCAAAACCTATAAATTTGTACCCCTCTTAAAAATAGTAAAAAATTTTCAAAAAATATAAAATTTGGTCTCCAACCTTGTTTCAATATGGAGATCATGATGAACGGTTTGGATCGCTCATTTAAACTTCTAATTTGTAGCAACGGTCGCGAAGCACAGTAGCCCATCTCTCTCTCTCTCTATATATATATATATATATATATATAATTGATTTGTCAGTTTTTGTAATATTATAATTATATTTTGAAATATTTTAACTAAAGCTATAAAAGTAACAAATGTTGGGCATATTTTAAATTTCCCAACCAAGTTCGATTCTTTTCTAAGATAAAAAAAAGGGACAAATAGCATAGGAAGATAAAAAAAAATATAATCATGTATCGGTTGTAGCCTATCCTAACTATCAAACATATTTATAAATCCTATTCCTCATCTTATCGTGCGAGGCAGCTAGACTCATGATGCTCTAGCCTCCAAGAGTTTTTACACAGTCTTTCTCCGCACTAGGGGTAAAAATAGATCGGAAACGGTCGAAAACTAGCTATATCATATTTGTTTTTATATTTTTTTTAGAATCGGATTTGGAATCGGAAACCTTGGATAAAAAACGGAATCGAATATTACCGGATACAGATACAGAGCGAATACGAATCGGAACGAATACGGTAACGAATATTTATTCGAACATAAAACCCCTCAAACTGATGGTAGAGTGCGGTGGCAATGGGCGCCGACGGCGGCCGCGGGAGCCGCGAGGCCGGGCGTCGCCGGAGGCTGATAGGGGCGCGCGGCCCAACTGGGGAGGCGGCCGCGGGGGCTCGGGGCCCGGCGACAGGGGTGGCGGGCGAGACCGGCGGGGCGACGCGCGACGGGGGAGACCGGCGACGGGGGTGGCGGCGAGACGGTGGGGCGATGCCCGACCGGCGGTGGAGCGACGGCCGACGGGGCGGCGGCGCGACGGGGGAGACCGGCGACGGGGATGACGGCCGACAGGCTGTGGCTGTGTGTGTGGAGAATGTATATGGAAAGTTAGGGTTAGGTTAGGAGTAAAGGGCTATTAGGCTGGGCCAAGTAATACATAGTACTGGGCCTTTTGATGCGGATATCCAAAAGTTTATCCGGATGGTTTCCGACTGATTCCAAAATCCGCCGGATAATGTCTTTACCGTATCCTTATCCGAAAAAAAAATATCCGTTTTCGTTTCCGAATCTGAGATTATCCGAAAATTATCCAACCGATTCTATCCGTATTCGAAATTTTGGACGGTTAGCAGATAATATCCAAACAGTTTTCAAGCCTACTCCGCACGGTGACACCCTCATCCCTGTTGCTCCCCAGAACTCCATCAGCGTGCAGCGAATGCACACGTTTTGGCGATAGCGCATACGGCAGAAGGGAAAGAAAGGGGCCCGGTTAAAATCGGCCCATAATTGGGGCTAGTCGTTGCTGTTTCTTAACCAAAGCCAGGCCCATTATACGATTTCCAAAGCCCATCGCACGTCTGAGACCACGGTGGCCCAATAAAAACCTCCTTATACCAGTCGTTGCGGCCCAAATATAATGGGCCGCACAAAAGCCGCAACCCCATTACAGCCCGTCTAATATGGGCCGCAAGGAAGCTGAGACCTTTTCCGGCCCAACTAATATAGGCCTCACGTACGGCACATTTCCGTTTGGGCCCAATTGAACCCTCGGCGAGCAGGAATTTTTTTTATTTTTATATTTATTTAATAAAAAATTTACAAAACTACATTTTCATTTCAAAACTTTACAAAAATATACTCCCGCCGCCCTTTGGGAGGGCGATATCTTTGAAATCGTCCTCCCAAAGGGCGATATGATGACGTGGCTGACGGCCGTTGGCCGGCGGCCCACGGCCGTCAGTCATTTTGCAGACGGCCCCCCCGGCCACACAAAAACCGCCCTCTGAGAGGGCGGTAAGGGGGCCGCCTGTAAAAATCCGGCCGGGGGTCGGCCATTTTACAGGCGGCCCCCTTGCCGCTCTCTCAGAGGGCGGTTTTCGGCTAAAAACCACCCTCTGAGAGGGCTGCAAGGGGGCCGCCTGTAAAATGGCCGGCCCCTGGCCGGATTTTTACAGGCGGCCCCCTTGCCGCCCTCTCAGAGGGCGGTTTTCGGCTAAAAACCGCCCTCCCAGAGGGCGGCAAGGGGGCCGTCTGTAAAATGGCCAGCCCCCGGCCGGATTTTTACAGGCAGCCCCCTTGCCGCCCTCTCAGAGGGCAATTTTTAGCCCGGGCAGTATAAAACCCCCTCCCCAACACCAAAAATGTCATAAAATTCACTGAAATTACAGAAAAAAAGAAGAGAGAGCTGAGAGCGAGCCTGAACGAAAGCAGCGAAGCTCTGTCAGCTTACTGATTTGTCTGCAGGTAAAATCTATTATCTATTTGTAATTTCTATTTCTATACATAAATTAATATAGTATTGTACTGGTTATGTGTATAGTACTATATGAAAATAAGTTTTTACTCGTAGATCTGTAGGTCTTTAGTTAATGTGTTAGATGATTTAATTTTTTGTAGAGATGTGAGGAAAATATTGGTATCTAGTTTAACTGAATTTTTTCATCAACAAAAATGTCAAATAAGGTGATATTTCAGTTATTTCACGGGCAAGGGAATGTTAGATATGGTCCAGAAGGGGTAGATCTGTCGGATTTTAGTTCAACGGCTAAGGGGATTGATAGACCAGCTGAGAGAAGTTTTGGGTCAGTGTACAACTGGCTGATGCGAGGGTTTCGATTGAACCCTGAGCTCAGCGCAATAACCTTGCATGTAGTAGTCAGTCGTGTAGCTGAAGGTTTTTTTTAGGAACTGATGCCGGTGGATTGCACTGCCACTTGGAGATGGTATGTGGAGAATACATTCCAACGTGGTTGGCCACTGGGCATACTTGTGTCGATATATGAGAAAGAAAACACTGCTGGTGCAATGCCCGTACAAGATGATGAGGTCCAAGTACAGACGGGAGGTAATAGCGAAACAATGGAAGAAAATGAAGAAGGGAATGAAGGAGGGAATAAAGAAGATAGACAGCCAATAGGTGTGGCAGATGAGGGAGAACAAATCAACAGAATCGTCGAAGAAATGGATAGGGAAGATTCTAAAAATGAGCAAGCAGAGCAGGATGATTCGTCTGACGAGGACACCATGATGCCTGCAGAATGGAGCAACCAGGACTTCTCTAGGCTTTCTATCTCCGAGGGACATCATGTGTCATGGGAGTACAAGGAAAATGAGGTCATCCAAGGGGCTAATTATGTATATGTAGAGGATTTAAAGGAGGCAGTAAAACAATGGGCCGTGTCACTTCAAAGGGAGTTCTCAGTCGTGAAGTCAAGCAAATCAGTCTATGAAATAAAGTGCATGAAGGATGGGTATCCATGGCGGGTGCACGCATTCAAGGGTAAATGGAAAGATTATTGGCAAGTTTCAATCGTGACTGAGCATTCATGTTATTTACCTGGTGTTGAAAAATATCACAGAAACATGACATCTGCATTTGTTGCGACAGAGATGTACTCCCATATTATTAACAATATGGGGTACGAACCAAGGTCAATTGTTAGACATATTGAAGAGAAATTTAAATACACAATTAGCTATGCTAAGGCTTGGAGGGCAAAACAGAAGGTTGTAGAGATGAGATTTGGCACATTTGAAGCATCCTATGATAATTTGCCTCGTCTGTTAGGCTGTATTCTTCAGAGGAATCCGGAGACGTGCTACGACCTAAAAGCCTTTCCATCAATTCACCATGGTAATAAAAGTGTGTTGCAACGAGTATTCTTTGCATTAGGGGCTTGCATTCAAGCATTTGTCCATTGTCGTCCCATCCTCTGCATCGATGGGACATTTCTGACCGGAAAGTACAGAGGGCAGATCTTAACAGCAATTGGAGTTGATGGAAACAACCAAGTTCTACCAGTTGCTTTTGCTTTTGTTGAGAGTGAGAACACTGATAGCTGGTATTGGTTTTTAGAAAGGGTTAAGTCTGCAGTTGTACGGATGAGATCAGACGTATGCCTTATACATGACCGTAACGCCGGCTTGCTGCGTGCAATTGAGGAATTGAGATATGGATGTGTTGAGAAGGGATATCCACCAAGGTGGTCTGATATCCAAAGCAGATGGTGCATGCGTCATATGGGTGCTAATTTCTTCAGACAATTTAGGAATAAGCACCTTATGGATCTTTTTAAGAGGCTTTGCGCCCAGAATCAAGAGAAGAAATTCAATGAGCTTTGGAGGAGGTTGGATGAGCTGACCTCTAAACTAACAGATGAGCAGTCCAGGAGGGCTACCATTGGAGGGGATGTGGCTCCACAAGCTCTTGAATCTCTATCAACTGACGGACCTCATATGAAGAAGAAGGTCTGCATCCTCAGTTAGAAAATTTCAGATTGGATTGAGAATGAGTCAAAGGAGAAATGGGCATTGTTGTATGACAAGGATGGTTCTCGGTTTGGCATAATGACCACAAATTTGGCAGAGGTTTATAACTGGGTGATGCGTGGTGTTCGAGGGCTCCCACTTGTTGGCATAGTTGAATTTATCTTGCATGGCACATCAAAGTACTTCAGAGATCGGTTCAGAGCAGCTAGGCCCTCAATGACGGACAATAATCTTTTCTTTGGCACACTACTGACGAAGTATCTACAAGATAAAAGTAAAAAGGCTCGAAGACATCGTGTTGTACCTCAAGGCACACAAGAACACAGATTTGAAATATTGTGTGTCGACAAGGGCATGCGCGGAATCTTCCGTAAAAAAGTTGTGCAGGAGTGTGTGCTGAAGGAAGACGGGACCTGCAAGTGCTCGTGCCGCAAACCTACTCTGCTCCACAAGCCATGCTCTCACGTTATTGCCGCGAGCGGTGAGTGGCGGGATAGAAGCACGCTATTTTGTCTCACCTTATTTCAGGAAAGAAGCAATTTATAATACCTGGAGCGGAGAGATATACGGTTTCGGTATTGCGGGTACATTTACTATGGAGCATTCTCAAGCTATGTACATTCCTGACCCAACAAAATTGAGGAATATACGAGGTCGCCGCAAGACAAGACGTATCCATAATGACATGGATGAATCAGAAGCCGGTGGAAGGCATAAACGTTGTTCAAGGTGTGACCAAACAGGTCATACATATAAGAAATGTCCAAAGGATGCAACCGGTCCAAGTGCGGCGGAAGCTGGACCGTCGAGTTCAGCCGCTGATGGCAGGCGTCCTACGGGTGAAGGCACAACTTCTAGACGACCCCGTCTTAGGCGTTCTCGAATAATTAGTGGTGCTACGGTGTAGTGTAAGTCTATACTATTCTTTTATAGAAGATATGTACCGTCCTATTGTTTTTATTATCATGTACAATGCTATAAACTTTAACAATAATTAACGCTAACTCTCTATTTGCATGCAGGTATGGCGTACGATACACCGGAGCTGTTGGACCGAGGTGTCGACCGGTCCACCGTCTTACCTGTCAGCCGTGGAGGGTGCCCACTTACCCACCTTCCGTCCACGGCCTTCAACGTCACCTCCTGCGGATAGATCCTCGGTTCCGTCAGAGGTAAGAGCTGTCACGAATATTCAATTCACATCATTTGTGCATATCTATGTTCCCCAATATTGATTACAGTGCTATATTCTGCAGGTTGTGTGAGGCTGGACTTCTTCCGCTGTGTAGGCTAGTCGAGCCCGCAGCCGGACGAGAGAGATCCCGCCAAGCGATAGGAGACGCTGATCGGTCACTTATGGCCGCACTGGTGGATCGCTGGAGACCCGAGACCCATACGTTCACCTACCGTGCGGCGAGATGACTCCTACACTCCAAGACGTGTCGTACCTGCTAGGACTTCCCTCGCAGGAGACGCAGTCGGCCCGATCGAGGGGCGCACGGTTGGTCGCAGGACATCACTGCTCGGTTTGCGCGCCCGTGCATCGTCGACCTGAACTTGGACACCCGGTTCGCTACCGCCCTTACACCACGAACGGCCCCTCGCAGGCTTGGCTGTTACAGTTCACCGTAAGTCGCGGATTCCTTTCATTCACAATCATCTGATCTACAAAGCAACAGAGCTGCTGACTATAATCTTCCTTTACAGCCAGATAAGGTAGCCGATGACGCCGACGATTACTCGGTGCAACGAAGCATGGAGGCATACCTGTTGTGGCTATTCGGGTGGGTGATGTTCACCAACACTCACGGGCACGCGGTAGACAAGGGACTGATCCACTACGCTCGTGCGATCGCCGACAGCGAGGACGGCCGCGTACCGCAGTGGAGTTGGGGATCTGCTGTGCTAGCGGTGACGTACCGTGCTCTTTGTGACGCGTGCACAAAGACCGATCCAGGTGCGATTATCGCCGGTTGCCCTCTCCTTCTGCAGCTATGGGTGGCCGAGCGGTTCGCGATAGCCGTCCGTCTCTGATTCAGCACTCTTCCTACGAGGGCGGCCTTGGAGGATTGTAACGGCCAGTGGCCCGAGGACGGTCCGACTATGGGGACCATATGGTGTCGACGTAAGTACAAAATGTGTGAAATTCTATATTTAGCAGTTATGCGCAAACACTGACGTTTAACCTTTTCTATTTTGCAGCGTCGTTACGCCCCACGCAGGTTAGGAGGGCTTACCCCGAATTTCGTTTGGAGTTCGATCGCCTGCTGCCCAGCGACGTCGTCTGGGAGCCGATAGTCCGCAGGCCATCGAGCCCGTGCACCGCTTGGACTCTCTACTCTTTGCACGCGGACCAGGCGTACTGGATGACGAGAGTGCCGTTGGTGTTCGACATCCCGTAGTGTCATGCGGTCGATGCGGTACTCCTAGTTGTACAGCAGCAACAGCCACGGCAGTAGGAAACAGGAGCAGAGAGGAGTGCGACTGCAGAGTTCAGTCAGCCATCTGGCTCCTCCAGAGGTAAATTGGACTAACATCGGTTCATAACATGTTTCTTCTACGACATGTACTGTTGTACATCAATATGCTTCCTGCAGCTTTCGCTACACCGTACTTACGTCCCTCTGGAGCTAGCACATCGCCATGGAGTGTGCCACGGACGACCACACGCGCAGCTGGGCATGACAACTGCCCCTCGGGCTACCACAGGAGGTCCTTCAGGTTATATCAAAGTTTATTTTTGCTTTGCAAAATTTTGGTTTGCAATTATCAAATTTTTTGGTGACATGGTTCTACTGTACAGCGTCGGGATGTTTGCTGGCGCTGGCACCTCCACACAAGGCGGGCATGACAACTGCCCCTCGGGCCACCACAGGAGGTCCTTCAGATATATCAAAGTTTATTTTTGTCTTGCCAAATTTTGGTTGCAATTATCAATATTTTGGTGTACATGGTTCCACTCTACAGCCCCGGGGATGTTTGCTGGCGCTGGCTCCTCCATGCAGGCCGCACGCGGCAGCGGTTGGGCACCGATCCTTTCGAGGGACGACTTGGAGGACTCGGGCGAGGAGATCCGGAGATACTACCAGCCTCGCAGCTCGAAGAGCTCGCCACCACAGACACAGACACCAGTGCCACACCCGTGCAGACAACCCGCGCTGGCCGTGCCGTACCACCAGACGGCTGACGTACTCCCAGGGCAGGTGCGAGCGCAGGGTAAGAAGACAAAGAGGGCTAGAGGTACGGTCCGGGCCCGTAGTACGTTGCATCAGTGATAGTTTGTCTGTTGTATATTATGTTTTTTAATTCTATGTATACTAAGAAACCCTTTTACTTATTTACGCTCGTCGATCGTTTACGATCTATGTTTGTGACGAAACTGATCAAATATGAATTTTTCAGTTTCAATTTTACGGCGAAAGTACATTCTGAGCGGTGATAACCGAACACACGTTAATTGCATACGAACATAATGAAATTATCCATACAAAGAGTACAAACGACACATCAAACGTTTCTAGTTATCGTTATTATATGCCTTAGGGAATTTTAAACAGATAACCAAGTAGAGATGTAACTACTGTGTGCAGCGTGGGTACTTTCTCTTCCTTGCCGCCACAGATATGCCTGTCCGGACCGTTCGGACAGGATGAGGATGGTCCAGACTATATAACGCAAAACAACCATTTGTACAGTGCGGACCGTGCGAATAGGGTGTCGATGGTCCGGACTATATACTGTGAAACAACAATTTGTACAGTCCGGACCGTCCGTATAGAGTGCGGACGGTCCGGACAGTACTCTGGGCCGCCTGCAAACTAGCCTGTCCGGACCGTCCGTATAGGGTGCGGACGGTCCGGACAGTACTCTGGGCCGCCGACAAAGTAGCCTGTTCGAACCGTCCGTATAGGGTGCGGACCGTCCGGACAGATTTTGCAGGCGGCCCCAAAACCGCCCTCTGAGAGGGCGGCAAGGGTGCCGCCTGCAAAATAGCCGGCTCGGGGTGGCCATTTTGCAGGCGGCCCCCCGGCCACCAAGAAACTGCCCTCTGAGAGGGCGGCAAGGGGGCCGCCTGCAAAATAGCCGGCTCGGGGTGGCCATTTTGCAGGCGGCCCCCTTGCCGCCCTCTCAGAGGGCGGTTTATTGGTGGCCGGGGGGCTGCCTGCAAAATGGCTGACGGCCGTGGGCCGCCGGCCAACGGCCGTCAGCCACGTCATCATATCGCCCTCTGGGAGGGCGATTTCAGAGATATCGCCCTCCCAAAGGGCGGCGGGAGTATATTTTTGTAAATTTTTGAAATGAAAATGTAGTTTTGTAAATTTTTTATTAAATAAATATAAAAATAAAAAAAATTCCGGCGAGCAGCTGGCGGCCACCGGCGAGGGACATTGAATTTTTTTATTTTTTTAATAAAATATTTATAAAATTATATTTTCGTTTTAAAAATTTACAAAGATATACTCCCAACGCTCTCTGGGAGGGCGTTTTTTATGAAATCGTCCTCCTAAGGGCGATTTTATGACGTGGCCGACAGCCGTTAGCACTTTTACAGGCGGCCCCCTGGCCGCCCAAAAACAGGCCCTCTAGGAGGGCGGCAAGGGGGCCGCCTGCAAAATGCAGGGGCCACCTGCAAAATGGCCACTTCCTTTGTTCCTTTTTTTTGCTTTTGTTTTGCTATTTTTTTTTTCAATTAGGAATTCAAGAACAGCAAAACTTTAGAAAGGTGTAACTCAAACCGATGTAAGATGTGGTCTGTAGAAAATTGTGAGCGTGCTTTAAAAACCTTGTTGAAACTTCGGACCTCGAAAACTCAATCTTCTAGGCCAAATTTTGTAAAAAATTTTCAGACAAACCTGACAAAGTCGGGAAGAAACGGATGTAAAATTTTCTGTAGATGTCCGTAGAGTACTTATTTGTCCGATTCCGAGACCGTATGCGAAAGTTATGCCTGTTTTAAGGTAGGTAGCACGCGTTAGGGAGAAATAGGCATAACTTTCTGAGCGGTTCTGTACCCGGTCGGTCCAACCAGGTTGAGGCCGGCGGTCCGACCGCCACCCCCACTAGAACTGATGGGCGGTTCTGTACCTAGCCGGTCCGACCGGTTTGAGGCCGACGGTTCGACCGCCACCCCATTTTATAGGCTGCCCTTTGGTCGTCTAAAAACCGTCCTCCCAGAGGACAGCAAGGGGACCGCCCGCAATAAAACGTTAGTCCCGCGGCCGGTATTTTTTTAGACGGTCCCCTTACCGCCCTCCTAGAGGACGGTTTTTTAATGGCCAGGGGACCTTGCAAAAGTACGACGGCCATCGACCGTCCGGCCGATGATCGTCTGTCACGTCATAAAATCATTCTTTGGGAAGGCGTTAGGAGTATATTTTTGTAAATTTTTGAAATGAAAATATAGTTTTGTAAATATTTTATTAAAGAAATATAAAAATAAAAAAATCGAGGGACATTACCACCTTGGTAACCCAACACCACGGCGTAGCTGCCGCCGCGGCGGGCAGATGCCGACGTGGGAAGCGTCCAGGTTGTGATGCATCGAGTCGAGCGCGACCGGCGGCGGGAGGTTGGCTGCTGGGCTTGCAGCTCGTCGGAGGAGGTGACGCCGTGACGAGGTCGATGTGTGACGCCACGAGGCTGCAGTACAAGCCGGCGACGGCAGCGGAGAGCTGCTCCGCCTCCGCTGGTCGCGCGCGTCATCAGACTTACCGCCTCCAGCTTCAGCGGCGTCGGCGTCGGCGCCACCAACAGAGGCCAGGTCTGCTGCATCACAAAACACATGGATTCAATGACATTAAGATCCAAGATTCTCTCTTCCCCATCAAAACGATTGTACTTTGTTGGGCCAGAGAGTCGAATTTGGATGGAGATTAGCAATTAATCATCGAAGAACTAGTAAGCACAGTACATTTTCAAGCAAATGCTGCTACTCCAAAAGTACAAAAACACTGGCAAGAGTACGCTGTTCATTCAAGCTTGATGTTCTGCTGATCTTATCCACTTCCCTGCATCACGCACGTGTCTCCCAACTCTCAACATTGTCGGTGTACTACGAGCCCAAACGAATCCACTTTCTTAAATAACAAGTAAACGAAGGATCAAACTGCAAGAAAACTCTCTTACTCCTCCATCCATCCAAGTATCCAACAATATAATTATTCTCAGCTTTTGAATTTTATCTAACAATAGCCCTGATTAGCAGCCAGCTGGGCCGCAGCCGCAACCATGCCGCGTGCAAATGTGTTGCTGCACTGTAGCAGCTGGTTGTGGTGCAACCGTACGTTAGCCAATCAGTCAGCCCCAATAGAAACATTCAGATTATGTTACTTACCTCACTAATCATCTTCTATTTAAATTTTTTCTTATTTTATCTTAACATCCCATAAACTCTTAATCATTTCTCATTTAATAATAGATATCAAAACCAGTCAAAATCAAAAAGTGTTTACATTAAGGACATTTTAATTCCAATATACCACATATTCATCATTTTCTTCTTTAAATTGGACTAAATCCAAGATAGAGAATAGAACAAGGACTCATTTGTAAGAAATCCCTTCTGTTAAAGAACTCTCTTCCTTGGATTCCCTCGAACTGGAAGCACCACCACTAGGCTCCATTTTTGCCAAGGCTACCCTCCCCTTTCCCGCGAATCAAAACCCACCGCCTCCTCCTCCGGCCACCGCTCGCCGTCGTCCGCTGCCATGGCAGGCCGCCTCCTGCTTCTCCTTGCCGTAGCCTCCTTCTCCCTCCTCATTGCCTCCCCCGCCGCCGCGGCGCGCCCGTGCCACACTTTCTTCATCTCCTTCGCGGCCAACCCCAACCCCAACGGCGGCGCCGAGGTGGCCGACCACCGCGCTGCCGCTCTCACGACGGCCACGGTCATCACCGTCTTCCGCGTCCGCCGCCTCGGCCCCCACCTCACTCACGGCCACGGCCATGGCCACGCGCACCCCAACCTCCACCACCTCCACTCCATCCCCGCCAACATCCAGATCCGCCGCCCTGAGCTGCCGGAGCTCCCCCACCCAGCGGCCCAAGCCGCGGACAGCTTCCAGGAGCGCGCCAAGGACATCCTCGTGGTCGTCGTCGGGATCCTCTTCGGCGTCGGCTGCGGCGCGCTCACCGCCGCCTCCATGTACCTCGTGTGGTCCGTCCTCGCCGGCGCCGCGGCGCCCTCCCCCTACGACGAGATCTACGGAGACGAGGACGAGGAGGCGTCGGACTCCGAGAGCCCCAAGAAGGTCGGCTACGTCATCATCCCCGGCGTCGAGGCCCACGACGGCGGTAAGAACTAGTTCTAGGGTTTGGTAAAACCCGTGATGAGGTGAAAAGATTTACCTATGTGTGGAGTACGTGATGTCTGTATCACTCCATGGTGTGTGGCTGGGGAGTAGTGGTGGTGTGCACTCCATGTGAATACTCTAGCTCTTGAATCTTGATGCGCCCTTACGCTGTGAAATGTGCCTTGTTTCTGGTAAACTCATCGGTTGCATCCTTGCTGCTCGATGCTATGAAAATTGTTACTGAAATTATTTTGTGTTTTGTGTTGTCACCTAGTAATGTGGTTTGGCTTCGACATCATAGTGGTCAGATCAATGTCAATTTCATTTAAATGTTTCTTCATGTGCAGTTCTACATTTCGATTCTGGGTATTCTAGATTTCTGATGACATGGCTATTTCGATGTGCTTGAAGGCATAACCGGTTCTAGAGCTGGTATCTTGTACTTGTGGTGGTTTCTTATTTGTGGATCAATGATTATTTGTTAGATAGCCTGTAGATAATCTTTATTGGAGTTTGGTCTTTGTCTGCATTGTGATGCAGTCTTTTTTTTCCTGAAAGGATGTGATGCAGAGTCTTCGGTGGATAGTATGGTGCAGAATAAGCACTACCATATTCCAACTTCCTAATGTTACCTGCTTAAGCATATCAGTTTTGATTTTCTAAACTGTTGATGGTTATGAATGTACAATTTGTTAAGTAGCATTCTTGCTTTTAATCAGTCATGTTATTGGCTTGAAACACCGCATTGAGCAGCTAGGAGTCTTGTGTCTAGTTTGGCATTTTGAAACTGCTGGATTGGTTCTAGTAGGTGGTTGGACTTTGAAGCCATAGATATTGTTAGTCATGAAAGCTGTTACATGCTTAGCTTGATTGCTTATAGTTCCGGACTGCTTTCAGCTGTTACAATGAGCAGCAATTATGCATTCCTTGTTGTAATATCATGGTCAACTTCTGTTTTAAATACCATAAGATGTGAGGGTGATTCAGTATTGGAGTCAGAAGTCTGATGCAGAACTCACAGCTAGCTATGTTTTCTGAGCTATAAGCCTATAACTTGTTTAATGGTTTTGTGTTGGGGTCATCTATGCCTGCATATGACATGAAGATGCCGTTTACATCTTGGGGGTTCAGAGTGATCATGCAGGTGGATTATATTGTTAATCTTCACCTCGTAAACATGGAGCGGTCAGTATTCTCTGATATAACTCTCCTAATGCCCGCTTAAGGGAAATTTGACCTTCAGTTTTACTCAGAACTTAGAAGTAAACTTTTTGTCGACATTTTGAGCATCCACTCTGCTATTCCTGTTTCTGGAAGGCAGGAGTCCCAGACCCGAATGTTACACAACATCGATGACTCAGAGGTATGAAGGCTTGTGCCGTGTACTACTTATTTCAGTATTTGGATAATTTATCATCTTATATTTTCCAGTTTCTGGCTAGAAGTAGGCTGTGTTTGTTCACCTACAGAAATGGTGGTGTGGCATATGTGTAGTCGGTCAACACTACTGAGAATATGCATGATCAGCAAAAAATACTGAAACAAGAAGGCGCAAGCATCCAAGTAGAGATGCTCAGCAAACAAAACCCAACGCTGCATTCATTACTTTGTTTTCTTATGTTTATAGTGAATTCTCATGCAAAATTTGTTGATGATTTCCCCAATCACACTTATTACTTATATTAGGTGGACAATCAATCAAATTGGTTCTAAATGTTGCAGATTAATCAGAATTGCCTACGATCTACTTTGACCAGGCTTTCTTGGCAGATAACTGGACAGAACCTGTACCACCAGCCATTATCATCATCAGGAATGCTAACACTGTAGATCGTCTCCAGCGTCGCCGTCTTGGGGTCGTAGTAGCCCAGCGACTGTTGGATAATCCTGGCTAGGTTGGCTCCTGATCATCGTTTTTAAACTCAGCCAAATAAGGAGAGCTGAGCTCAATCTTAGCTAGGAACAGTCTAATGCATGCTGCGGAGGTCCTCTGTTTTTTCAGTTAGGAGTGATAGAAGTAGTGGTGATCATCACGCCTCCAGGTCGTGGGATGGCGCGGCCATGTCGTCGAGGCGTGAAGATCACAGCGTTGTGGCCGGAGTGGCTACCGAGTCGTTAGCCTTTATAAGCTTATATATTCAGTAATCAAGAATCAGAAAAGCGCTAAATACTCCTTGCGTTCATTGTGTTTGTGTGTTTGCTTCCGGCCGGAGCTTCCGGCTGACATTTGTCGGAGCTTCCGGCTAACAGCGACTGGCCCTTATTCAGCAGAATCCGCCCATCCATCGGATCAATGGCCATCGGCGTGGCCGTCTCCGACGAGTACTCCGGCGAGAACTCCCTGAGCTCTACACGGTACTCCACGGACCAAGCGCCGTCTTCCTTCACCATCCATATGTCGATCGTGTCCGTGCCCCCGTGCGAGCATGCGACGCAGAGCTCACCATGAAGCTCGAGGATGGTCATCCTGCCATCGCCATGGCGGCACGGCGGACCTCGAACTTGCGAGCCTCCATGTCCAGCGCCACAAGCTAGAACGCTGCTGCAGCGGAGCTCGGTGGCGCCCCGAGCCGAGAGTCCACCATCCAGTAGATTTTCCCCTTAGCGTAGGCCGGCGGCACATCATCGGCCACCGGCCTCGGTGGGGGTTCGGCCCGTTCCCATTCATTGTCGCCGCCGACGAGCATGATTTGGCTAAGCAGCTCGTAACACCGGGTCTCCAGGTTCCTCTTCGCGTAGGCGAGGCAGACCACCACATGCCTGCCGGTCGCTGCGTCGTAGCCCAGCGCGACGCGGCCCCAGCCGTTGTAGGGTAGTTCCACCTTGTAACCCGTGCATGGGTTGAGCACCAAGTGCCACGATAGGTACCTCCCCAGGTTGAGCCCGTGGCATGGCTGCGAACAGATGAACGATGTTGATTCAAAAACTGTTGGCGAATCGCCGGAGATTATCAGGTCATCGATATCGGCGAATTTGCCGCCGAATAAGTCCCTGACAAGCTTGATCCGGGGATGTTTAGCGATCAGGTTGGCGTGGACGCCGTGCGATCGGATGAAGCGGTTCGTGGTGACCATGGCGCGCCACTCCCTGCACACGAGGGAGAGCTCCGACACCGTCCGCGCCGGCAGCCACTTCAGGACGTCCGACCAAGCTCTGGTCGCGGGCGTCGAGAAGACGATCTCCTCGACAGTGCGGCCCACGGGAACCAGGCTCTCCTCGTACAGGCCAAGCCTTGGGTGGTAGTAGTCCCGGCAGCCACCGGCGATGGTATCCCCTGTAAATTTACATTGTAATCCTGAGTTCCTACTCGTTCTTTTTGTTTCTCGTCTTTCTGTTAGCATAGAGAGTGTCTCGCGTCGTGGACGACGTCACGGACGTGGGTGGACGCATCGTGGCCGTAGCGACGTGCGGCTCGCATACGTGCCTGTACGACGGTTCGTGGGCTACGTCACATCCGTAGACGGACGCGTAGCGGACGCGACGTGCAGACGTTATACCCTTTGTAAATTCGCTATAAAAGGAGTATGAAGGAACAGAAAATGCTGTCGCGGTTGCAACAGCACCAAAATCCTTTGTTTGTTCATTGTGATTCTGAGTTTGTTTGCTCCCGGCCGGAGGTTTCAGGCTGACATTTGGTATCAGAGCGCATCGAGCCGGGGACCTGATGTCGGTGCGATCAGAGCCGCGCGGCGGCAGGTCGCACACTCCACCACATCGCCGTCGCCCCTCGCTCTCGCCTATCCCACGCCGCGGTCGTCGGGCCGCCGGAGTGATCATCCAGCAGACCGTCAGGGAGACCGGCGCCGGCGCCTCACTGCAGTACCCTATGCTGACTCGCTCCAACTATCAGGAGTGGTCAATGTTGATGCAGGTCAACATGGAGGCGCAAGGCATCTGGTATGCGATCGAGCCGGAGGAGGACGATGTCATCGAGTACCGTGACGATCGCCTAGCGATGGCGGCCATTCTGCGCTCCGTCCCGCCGGAGATGCTGTCCTCGCTTCGTGGCAAGCGCACGGCGCAAGCTGCGTGGGAGGCGGTGAAGACCATCCGCGTCGGTGTGCAGCGCGTACGCGAGTCGAACGCCCAGCAGCTCCGACGCGAGTTTGCCGTGCTGACGTGGAAGGAAGGTGAGACGCCGGAAGATTTCTCCGTGCGCATCACCGGGCTCGCCAACAACCTCCGTATCCTTGGCGACGACATCGCCGATGTTGAGGTGGTCCGCAAGATGCTGCAGGTCGTCCCCGAGCATCTCCAACAGGTGGCCATCTCCATCGAGACACTGCTCGACATCAGCTCCATCTCCGTCGAGGAGGTGACCGGGAGACTGTGTGTCGTCGAGTAGCGCCGCAAGCCGGTGCCCACCGTCGACAACCAGGGCAGGCTGCTCCTGTGCGAGGAGGAGGGTCGCCAGGCTCAAGCTCCGCGAGTCCGAGGAGAAAGGCGGCGGGAGCAGCTCGGGTGGCGCCAAGAATCACGGCGGCTGTTCACGCGGTCGTGGGCGCGGAAAGGGCGCAAGCTCCGGCCGACAGCGCGACGGCAAGGCCCAGTCCGGCGGTGGACAGGGCTATGACCGAGATCAGTGCAAGCGCTGTGGCAAACACGGCCATTGGGCAAAAGACTGCCGCAGCAAGCCAAAGGGCGAGGCCCACCTCGCGCAGGCTGAAGAGGACTCGGAACCCACGCTGCTGATGGCTCGAGCCACTGTCTTCGCCAACACACCGCCACCACCACTCGTCGCTGCGACCCCACATCCGCCAGATCGCCGTCTCCTGCGCGTCGTCGAGGAGAAAGTCCTCGCGCAGTTCGATGACGAGGCGGAGCACGACGACAGCAACTGGTACCTCGACAGTGGGGCCACCAATCACATGTCGGGCTGCAGGAGCGCCTTTATCGACATCGACACGGCGATCCGCGGCACTGTCAAGTTCGGCGACGACTCGGAGGTCGCGATCGAAGGGTCGGGCACCGTGCTGTTCGAGGGGAAGACCGGCGAACACCTCCCGCTCACGGGGGTGTACTTCATCCCGAGGCTGACCACCAACATTATCAGCCTCGGCCAACTCGACGAGGGCGGCTGCGACGTCCACACCAAGCACGGCGTCCTTCGGATCCGTGACGAAGAGGGTCGGCTGATCGCGCGAGTCCAGCACTCGGTTAACCGGCTGTACCTGCTGCGGGTGAAGATCGGGCGGCCACTCTGCCTGGCCGCGCGCGCCGGCGACAGCGCGTGGCTGTGGCACGAGGGCTACAGCCACCTCCACTTCGACGCCCTGCGCAAGCTCGAGCAGCGGGGCATGGTGCACGGGCTGCCCCATGTCGAGCACGTCCACCAGCTCTGCGCCGACTGCGTCACCACCAAGCTGAAGAGGAGACCGTTCCCGTCGCAATCGAAGCGGCGGGCGGAGGGACTGCTGGACCTGGTCCATGGCGACCTGTGCGGCCCCATTACACCGGCGACACCCGGTGGTAAGCAATACTTCCTTCTGTTGGTTGATGACCAGAGCAGGTACATGTGGGTGGCTCTGCTCGCCGCCAAGAGCGACACCCTCGCTGCCGTGAAGAAGTTCCAGGTGAAGGTGGAGGTGGAGACAGGCCGGTGTCTGCGTGTTCTGCGCACTGACAATGGGGGTGAATTCATCTCTGTTGAATTCGAGGAGTACTGCGCCGAGCATGGCATCGAGCGGCAGCACACAGCGCCGTACATGCCGCAGCAGAATGGCGTCGTTGAGCGGCGGAACCAGACGGTCGTGACCATGGCGCGCAGTCTGCTGAAGAGCCGGAACATGCCGGCATTCTTCTGGGGCGAGGCGGTTGCCACTGCCGTCTTCCTGCTGAATCAGGCGCCCACCAAGGCCGTCGACGGCATGACGCCGTATGAGGCCTGGCACGGACGCAGGCCGGATGTGCACTTTCTGCGCACGTTCGGGTGTGTGGCGTACGTCAAAGCAACGAAGCCGCACCTAAAGAAGCTCGACGACCGCGGTGCTCCGACTGTCTTCATCGGCTACGAACCAGGCGCCAAGGCATGGCGTTTCTACGACCCGGCGACGCGTTGCGCCGTCGTGTCCAGGGACGCGGTCTTCGACGAGCCGGCGTCCTGGAGCTGGAGGGATGAGGACGAGGACATGGAGGCTGGCACTGACTTCGTCGTGGAGTACCCTGCGATGGAGCTGGGCGCCAGGCGCTTCGACGCCGACACCGTGGAGGGCTCAGAAGAGCTTCCGGCAACCCCAACCCCGAGCGCGAGGGCCCGGGCTCTGGCGCCGGCCGGGTGAGTACCCGGGCGCAAGGGCGAGTACCCGGGCGTGAGGGCGAGTCCCCGGGGGCGAGAGCCCGAGCACGGAGGCAAGGCCCCGGGCGTGGTCCCGGGGACGGGCGCACCTTCGGTGCGGCGACCCCAACTTCTGCAGTGAGCCCCAGCGCTCCCGCGGCGGGCACACCCGCGACGTCGCCCGATGCCTCGACGCCCGCTCCCGCAACTCCAGCACCTCCGGCGTCTCCACTGCCCCAGCCTGAGTTCGTCTCACCGCCTCCAGACATGGAGGAGTACTGGGACGCCGACAACGATGACGTCGAGCCGCGGTACCGCACCATCGACAACGTCCTCGTGGCAGCGACACCGCCGGGCCTCGCCGCGCGCCAGGTAGCTGCTGAGCTCCATCTGCAGATCGAGGAGGAGCCAACCACCTTCGCCGAGGCCGAGAGACATAAGTCCTGGCGCCGTGCCATGATGGAGGAGATGGACTCCATCGAGAGCAACCAGACCTGGCGTCTGGTGCCCCTTCCGCCCGATCACTGGCCAATCGGGCTGAAGTGGGTCTACAAGGTGAAGAAAAACGCCGCCGGCGAGGTGATCAAGCACAAGGCGCGGCTGGTGGCAAAGGGCTACGTCCAGCAGCCTGGAGTGGACTTCGACGAGGTCTTCGCCCCCGTGGCCCGCATCGAATCGGTGCGGCTACTGCTGGCACTCGCTGCCCAGGAGGGGTGGCCGGTGCACCACATGGACGTCAAGTCCGCGTTCCTGAACGGGGAGCTCATCGAGGAGGTGTACGTTCGCCAACCTCCCGGCTTCACCGTCGCCGGCCACGAAGACAAGGTGCTGCGCCTGGACAAGGCGCTCTACGGTCTCCGTCAGGCCCCGCGAGCGTGGAACGCCAAGCTCGACGAGACGCTGGTGGCGCTCGGCTTCAGCCACAGCGCGTCGGAGCACGCCGTCTACGCCCGCGGCAAGGGCGCCTCTCGGCTGTTAGTGGGGGTCTACGTCGACGACCTCGTCATCACCGGGAACGACCCCACCGAGATCACCAAGTTCAAGCAGCAGATGAGCTCCAGGTTCAAAATGAGTGACCTTGGTTTGCTCTGTTTTTACTTGGGCATTGAGGTGCAGCAGGAGAGCGACGGCATCAGGCTGTCCCAGGCGGCGTACGCGCGCAAGATTCTGGAGTGTGCGGACATGGCGAGCTGCAATCCGAGCCACACTCCCATGGAGCCCCGCCTGAAGCTGTCAAAGGCGAGTACAGCGGCGCCGGTGGACGCCACTGGATACCGGGGCCTCGTCGGCTGCCTCCGGTACTTAGTGCATACCAGGCCGGACATCGCCTTCGCCGTCGGCTATGTCAGCCGATTCATGGAGAGTCCCACCTCCGAGCACCTCAACGCGGTGAAGCGGATTCTACGCTACATCGCCGATACGATCGACTACGGCTGCCATTACAGGCGCACCGAGGCAGAGCTGAAGCTGCTCGGCTTCAGTGATGCCGACGTGGGCGGCGACATTGATACAAGGAAGAGCACCTCCGGCGTGCTGTTCTTCCTCGGCTCATGCTCGGTGACCTGGCAGTCCCAGAAGCAGAAGGTCGTCGCCCTCACCTCCTGCGAAGCTGAATACATTGCGGGGACGACGGCGGCCTGTCAAGGCATTTGGCTGGCGCAGCTCTTGGCTGAATTGAAGAGCGAGCAGCGCGCCGCCTTCCTACTGAAGATGGACAGCCAATTGGCAATAGCCCTCAGTAAGAATCCTGTCTTTCATGATCGAAGCAAGCATATAGATGTCAGATATCATTTCATTCAAGAATGCATTAGCGACGGGAGGATGGACATTGAGCACGTCCGCACTGAGGAGCAGCTAGCTGACATACTGACGAAGCCGCTATCACGAGATCGTTTCTGCGAACTCCGAGTGCAGCTGGGCGTTGTCAAGATCAGCAAGGAACTTCAGGCTTAGGGGGTGAAATGTAAGCATTGTAATCCTGAGTTCCTGCTCGTTTTTTTTGTTTCTCCTTTTTCTGTTAGCATAGAGAGAGTGTCTCGCGTCGTGGACGACGTCACGGACGTGGGCGGACGCATCGTGGCCGTAGCGACGTGCGGCTCGCATACGCGCCTGTACGACGGTTCGTGGGCTACGTCACGTCCGTAGACGGACGCGTCGTGGGCGCGACGTGCAGACGTTATACCCTTTGTAAATTCGCTATAAAAGGAGTACGAAGGAACAGAAAATGCTGTCGCGGTTGCAACAGCACCAAAATCCTTTGTTTGTTCATTGTGATTCTGAGTTTGTTTGCTCCCGGCCGGAGGTTCCGGGCTGACATCCCCCGGCGTGAACAGAATCTCCGGCGGTGCGCCGGCGCCATCGAGGTCAACGGCAAACACCTTGCAGGTCCCTGTCGTGAAGATGATCTTCTTCTGGCCACCACCGTCATGCATGGTGAGTGGTTCGACGCTGAACGACCGGAACAACAGCCGGTCGGCCTCCGGTCAAGCCGCCATGTCGATGCGGCAAAGCTGCTCCCAGTGTGCCGCCTCGTGAGCATGGTCTCGTAGTAGCCATATGTGGTACGCGTAGTTGTCGCTGTGAGCCTCTTGATAGAACGCGCCCAAGCAACCATCGAACTCCGTCAGCGTGACCTCGCCGACCTCATCCACGTCGACGGGCGGCGGCGGCGCTGAGCCGAACGTCTCGTCGCTGACGTTGAAGGTGATGACGTCGAAACCATAAAGGCAGAGGAGGTGCAGTAACCCGTTCAAGAACACGGCCGGGTTACTCTCGTCGAATATGAACTCCGGCGGCGGCTGCTGGGCCGAGGGCCTCCAGCAAGCCAGCGCGTCGAGCACGAAGACCTCGCCGTTCGTTGCCGGCGCCTGGCCACTAACCGGGTCGCTGAACAGCCGGACGACCTTGTACTCGCCGGTGGCCGAGCAGTAGCCGAGGCCGTACGACACGTTCATGTACCCGGACAAATTCGTAACAAGATCAATTCTGTTCTTCAATGGAAACTTGCGGTCAGGCAGAGCGAGGACTGCATTGGTAGAAGGGTTCAACACGTAGTAGCCGTAGGAGGAGCGGATGAGAACGAGGCCACGGAGTGGCTTGGTCACCGGAGCAGCAAACCAGCCGTGGGCGAAATCGTCGCGCATGAGCTTCTTGGCTGGACCACCGTGCAGCTGCCAAGAGTAGAAGCAGCACTTGTCAGGGTGCTCCGCGTCCGTCGGCATGGCTGGGTGGAAGAAAACCTTGAGCTGGTCTCGCCTGTTGGCTCGCCGGAGATGGAGCTCGACGAAGGACGCCGACGAGAGCATGGCACGCCATGAACGCGACACGGCGCGGAAGCGAACCACCGACTTGGCCGGCAGGTAGGAGAGGATATCGATGAGGATGTCGTCGGGTAGCCAGAACGAGCCGCCGGCTTCCTTGTGCTCGCCCGCCATTGCTGTGGTCGTGACGAGAGACGTACTGCACGCAGCACGCGTGGTGTTTGCCTATTAGGTACGAGTCCATGTTTGATACGAGAATCAAACAGAGATTATGCACCCAGTTGACGCGAGACCATGGAACCGTCTACTGATCAAACGCTTAAAAAAATAAGTTTGTCAATCGATTGTAGTTGTATATATTTACGACTAAGTTATACAAATTTATAACTAAAGTTACGTGTGATCGATAAGTTAGATGCAGTTGCATATATTTATGGCTGAATTACACAAATTTATAATTATAAAGTTACGCGTGATCGATAATGGTAACTATAATAACTAGAAACTCGCTTCTCTCATCCTGAATCTTAAAAGTTCTATCCAACGATCAACGTTGCTGTTTGACAGAATCCAAAAGGTCAAACGTTTAATCAATAGCAAATCTACTGCATTTCCTAACGACTAGCAAATTAAGCAGGCAGAGGTGGAGACTGGCCAGCAGTGCGCGTGTAGCACTCCTCCGCCCTCGGCAGGTCGGCTCGTCCTCGTCTTGGACTTGTCGTTGCCCTTGCCGCTCCAGCGACAATGACGGCCTCCTCCAGGATATCACAGATGTTGCCGCGGGCGCTAGTCCGGTGAGGTTGGCGTCGAAGGTGGCGGGGAGAGGCCAAGGCGGCACGCATCTGCTTCATTAGCAACAGTGCCTGAGAGGCGAGAGAAGGAGCGGCCGGTCGCCACAGCCCTCTGCGTCGCCGCTGCCGCCGCCACCGCCGCGTTCTCCCTGCTTTCTCTGCAATTACACTTACGACATCCTTGCAAAAATCTCCAGCAAGAGGTAGGAGCTTGTGCAGGTTGCGCGTGGTGAGCTTTGGCATCGGTAAGAGCTTTTAGAGATTTTTGACAATGTTGTTGCAATCTTTTTCTTTTTGTTGCACTTTTTTTTGTAACGACCCGTTTTTCTGAATTCTAACTCCTCTCCTATTCCGTTTAACTGTGCCCCAGTTCTCTCCCTGGCCAGCCGATTGCCTTTTTCCCTTGTGCCGAGTAGATTTCTACTCAGTTCCTGAATCTTGCCCTTTTACCTTTGTCCACTCGGCCATCTTTGCGCCGAGTAAGCCCTTGCAATCGCCGACTACCTTGTTAACACGTTGTCTTGCCACCTCGATTGCCCTGTCCACCCGGTCTGTTTCACAGCAGCGCCAAACTGGCGGGAAAACCTCTTGGTGTCTAATCTCTGGCAACGGCCTTATTGTCATCTTTTCCCCGATCTCCACTTGCCCGCAACCCCGCTCGGACCAGCGGACAATAACCCGCCGCACCTCAAGAACCCGTTTGGACCAAAGGATAGTCAGAGGCTCTGTCTGCAAGTCTCACCAACCCGTCCTTGCCACGACCTGAGTGTCTCATCGCCGCTACATTGTCTACCAACTCCACTGGCCACGCCCAATCCCTAAGTCAATCTCTGTCTTGACGTCGTGTCGCGTCGTCAGCTTATCATGACTCCTTTTCTCTACCTATCACTCTGCACCGCCGTGTCCCTGTTTCGCACGCCGGCTATATAAGGCCATCCATGCCTCTTCTTTCCCCTGTTTTGCACCCCAGCCGTCTCTGCCAAACCGCCATCATCAGCTTCACCGCTAAACCATCATCTTCCTCCTCCCCAGCCCCGAAGCTGTTTCTACCCTCTCCTCGAGCTCCATCGCCGCCGCTCGTAACATCGCCCCTGTGTTCTCCCGGTTGGAACGCAAGGAAGAAGAAGAGTCGAGTGAAGGAAGTAAAATAAAAGAGGACATGAAGACCGAGCTAGTCTACCATCCGGAGTTCCTAACTGGTGAGCCTTGTTGCCCAGTCCGCCAGCTTAACTCAGTCGTCTATGATAAACCTTCATTCAACTATCATCTATCCTCAGCCGACTGCTACCTTTCTGCAGCCGACTACCGCGATGTTCTTTTCCTAGTGTTTTACCTCTTTTCAGCGTATCAGTAATTATCTTTTTTGCGTGTTCAGATCCTGAACCGGCGGACGATCCAGAAGCCGTCTTCGTCAAGGAAGATCTTCCGCTGGAGCAAGGCAAGCCTCTTTGATCATATTGTCTCCTATATGTGCAAAATTATGTTGTTTGCAAAATATGCATGCTTAGTTTACACTTTAAATTGATCGGCCTCAGTTTGCGAGCGCAACCGACGGACCTACCCAGTAGTCGCACTTATTTTGGTAGGATATTGATGTATTTCTCTCTTGATAGCCCCACAAAATGGCATGTTGGTATCATATCCTTTTGGGTACGATTAACGAGTAGAATGGCTTAGCCCTGCAACGATTGTATTGTCGTTTGGGAAACAGTGGTTTTTGCTCAACTGTTTGAAAACTCGGTACTCTGCGTATCGGTGTGATTGTAAAATGAATGAAAGTTTGTGAAAACCTTGATGAACAGAGACAGTGCCTGTGTGGCCTGGCTATGTATTATCGATAAGGACTGTTTTCTTTGTGAATTTGCATCCGAGCATTTTACAGTACAACCATACGGGTAGAGTGGGATGCCCCTGGCTGAGTAAATTGTAGGTTTAGGGAAGTCTGGTGCCGATTGGAGTGGATTCATCTGAGTTGTGGCTTGTGAACCCTGGTGCTGACGGTGGTTGGAGCCGACCTGAAGCATTGATCCTGTGTGGATCCTTCTGCTGGTATTGGATAACCCTAGATTGGCTTCGGAAATGGCCTTGTCACGAACTTCCGGTACCGACCAGTACTCGGTGTAAGTTTCGTGTCGTATGGGTAAAGCGTGCACCCTTTGCAGAATTTAGCTGAACTGTTCGAACAGCTGTGCCCACGGTTAAGGGCGATGCAAGGTGATTCCCATAGCGTAGTTTTGGTTGCCAGTGGTTTGTGAAATTAATTGATGAGAAGGGAATCGTGACCAGAGTTTGCCGAGTGGCAAACGGGAAGGCCTGTTGTGGCCAGAAACGGGACTGTGTGACCCGGGGTGTTGAAGCACCTTAAGCAAGTGTGTAAAAAGTTAATAGGAGAAAAGTCTTCTGGTTGTAGCCAGAAGATGATAAAGAGCAGACTACCTGGTGTAGCCAGGCAGCGAGTTGAGCTAACTGTTTGTAGCCAGTAGAGCGAATGAGCTGGTAACCGGTTGTAGCCGGAATTGCTAAAGAGAAAGCTGAGAACCGGTTGTAGCCGAGTCTCAGGGTCAACGGGTGGTCGGAGCCACTCTGAAAAACAGTAGACCTAAGGAGTGGTCCAAGCCACTCGGGTAATAGCCGAGTTCTGAGGTCACTCGATTAATTACCAGAAGATGGAAATGAAAATACATGATTCAATAACTATATGTGGCGAGTTATTGAAAAGCAACTTGCGGAATGGATCGAGGCGTGAGCCTCTTTCCGACAACTAAAAATTATTCACAATAGTATTTGACAAGCAAAATATTTCTAAAGGCTGTTTTCGCAAGTAAGACTCTTAGCCCCTTGTCTAGCCGATATGGCACTTTTTTCCGGCTTGCTGAGTACGAAAGTACTCACCCTTGTTCCTATATTTGTATATATTATATTAGGTTTTGGAGAAGAAGATGAAGACCCGACTGCTGCCGAGTTCTTCTAGGATCAAGCCGACTACGAGGACTTCTGAGGTTTCGGGTCTAGTTCCCAACCAAACTTGTGGTATTGTCGTGTTCCATCGCCTAGTAGTTTTTCCTCCCCTGCTTCCGCCCTGTCTGTGCTGTATCACGCTAGTTTACCTTGTTCTTGTCGTTGTCCATCTAGGGCCTGTCCTGGATGGCAACCTTTTTGTATTCCTCCCAGTATGTATTATATGTACTTTGTTATGTATTTAATGTATTTAGTGTACTCTGAGTTTGTATCACCGATGATTATGTGTGTATCCGACTACTGATCCAGGGATCGGGTACTGTATGTTCATGGTGAGCTCCCACCAAGGTGGGGGTGCCACATTTTTTTTGTTGAGTGTCTTATTCGGTTTGACCGGATGTTGTGTTGGCATATGATGCGCATTGTCTCATCTCTGCATGTGTCCTCCACTATTTTAACCTGCTAGGCAACATTTTTTTCTTGATGTTGTAGTTATTTTTTTTATGTTTCACACTTTCATGTGTTAGTTTATGGGCCAAATTGCTTGCTATCATCGCAAAAATCACGGAGTTAAAAAATACCATCGTATGTGTCATTTATATATGGATCCAAGCCTCACATGTCACTATCACATACAATGTTATTCTGTAACTCACGTATCTTTAGGATGATAGTTTCCAAAGTTTCTCTTAGTGTATTGGTGTTGCAATTAGTAGTTTTGAATGTTGTATCTCTTTAAAATATTTTAAATGTAACGCCTCCCTCCCTGGCACCACCTACAGTGACACCAGAGAGGAAGCGCCGCAGGAGATTGACGTGAACCAACTCCCACGGAACCCCGATGCCGGTACCAGTCCCAAGAAACTTTGCTGGTACCCGTGGTCAACGGAGATGTACCACAGCAAATAGCTAAATAAATAAATATATGATATACCCTTCATAAGTTACGACTTTGGGGCAAGCCCTGAGCAGCAACTTGCAAACAGAACAGCAGCAACGGAACGACAGCGCAGCGAGAACCCAATCCACAAGTAACGGCTTGGGACTAGGAAAGAAACCCTAATCTTCACTTAAACTTCACTCTTCCTGAAGGAGGGGAGAAAAGGAATAGATTGAGTACTTACGTACTCAGCAAGTCACGGAAATTGTGAGTTATGCAGGCTATCAAAGGTAAGCTAGGGTTTATTTCGCAAACCATTTCATTTGAAAATATTTTCGAAAAAAAACCTAAGTGTGGGTTGTCTCAATGTGACTGGAAAGAGGATCTCGCCTCGATCCTGTCCGCGAATTGCTTTTCAACAACTCGAGCGGACGGAATCAAATTTTAATATGTTCTTATGTATTCTTATACCGCCTGTCGAACCACGACAGCGGTTCAGTGGATCTGCCTTCAAGTAGCTTTCCACCGTATCAACATCTATTACTTTATTTTCACTTTCGCCCACACAGGACGTAATCTCATCTTTCCTCTATTAATTTCCTTTCACGTTTGTCCTATCCAGGACATCATCTCATCTCATAACTTATCTCGATGGCTCCCCAAGCCATCCTTAAACTCAACTGAAACTGCTTCCACTTGAGAAGCCTACTCTATGATGCCATTCGACATCCCGGGTCACACAGCTCTGTTTCAGACCACTCAGGTCATCCATCAGCCACTAAGGCCGACTCTGGTAACGGCTCCCATACTACAAATCATTTTCGCAAAACCTTGGCAAACAAATCTACGCTAGAGGAATCACCTCACATTGCTCGTAACCGTGGGCGCGGCTGTTCGAATAGTTCGTAGACCTTTGCAAAGGTTGTACGCTTTACCCACACGACGCGAGCTTACTTCCCGCACTCGTCAGTGGGGAAGGTTCGCGACAGGGCCTTTCCAAAGCCTTTCCAGGATAGCACGCTGCTCTATAAATGAGTCCCCTCGACCAAGTACCAGGAACTCACTTCCTGTACTCAGGGACAGGGTATATCGCCCTCTCGGTACCTAATCCACTCCCACATTTATTAGCAAGCGAAAACCATCCTGGGAACACTAGTTACTCAGCCAGGGGTGTCCTATTCCACCCGTGTGGTCGCAGTGTGAGATGCTCGGATGGAATTCCCCAAGGAATCGGTCCTTATATGCGAATACGAAGTGCCACCACACAGGCGATCACTTTGCACCGCGGAATTTTCGCAAATAAATTTTGTTTCGCAAATTTCGCCAACATCGCATGTCGGGTTTTTAAAACCTTTAGAAACCCTATTTTCCCAAATTGACAAACAATTGTGCTGGGGGTGGAACCATCAAAATCAGTGCTCAGAGAGCACGATCACCGAGGTACCATAAGGTGGAGCGACAAGGAATCGGATACCAAAGACCTACAGAGTTTATGCAACTACCGGGCAGGTCCGTCGGTTCGACACGCAAACCGAGGCCAATTAATTTAACATACACACTAATCATGCAACTTTGCAAACAAAATATTTTAAATTTAGGAGCAATATGGTCAAGGAGTGACTTGCCTCAGACTTCTTCTTCAAATCCTCGCGAAAATCTGGCGTCTGACGAATTCCGAAGCGTCGAC